>CM045587.1:1501706-1849858 GCA_024721215.1 Cheumatopsyche charites
ATATGTGCGCGATTTGTACGAATTATTACGGAAAAATTACTTTTGAATCGTACATGTATTAATTAACCCTACGCACTCGTAATAAATTTCGTAGGCGCGTCTTTTGAATTGAATTGAATAGAAGCATATTTATACTTTTTTAAAATAAGTTTGATTCTGCATAAACAATGATCTTACTTCTCGACTCAATTCCAGCATCGTGAGGACGCTGAAGCCCGACGCGGCGTGCACGGCGTCTGACTGAAATTTTCAGCTGAAACGAAATATCGCCGAATGCTTAAATTACGCAAATCGAAATTTCCACCGACGACAGATTTCAAAATGAAAAATTCCGCATCCGAAGCGGACCAGAAAATTCGAGTCGTTTCGAATTTCGAATTAACGAGCCCGTTTTGATGAAGTGGCGAATTCGAACTTAGCCGAGCGAAATCAACGAGCCTTTGACGGAGCCTTATTTATTATTATATGATGACTGAAAAGGCCAACGGGTACAAGTGACATTTTTGCCGAAATTGAGTTATGTACAGGAATTGCTTCTATGTACGCTCATATATGATGGTAAATGAATATATAATAAAAGAATTTGGAACGTGCCGAAATATATCATCAAATCACTTGATTCTCTTTAATATATCTAGGTACATGCTCAACTATGAGTGCGCTTTTCTCGAAACACTACGAAGTCACTTGTATCCCTTTAGTACCTTGCATCAACATTCATAATGATTTTTTGAAAGAAATACAACATTCCTCAAAAGTTTCCACATTTAATTCAATCAGTGTAAGCAACGAAAACTCATGCATATGAAGTTTTAACTCGCAAACTTATCATTATAAAGCAACTTTAATACGACGATAGTCTTGAAAATTTTCAATTAGAAAGAATCCAATGATAAATCTTCTTAAAAGTCTTTCATCTGTACTTAGCAGAAAATCGATACGATGCGTTCTCACAATCGCAGCCTTCGATTTGAAAGGATGGACTGACAAGGAGTGTGCAAAACCATGGACCGATTTTGACTAGACTTTGTAGAAACTTAGTATAATTTTAAACAAGAAATGGTTATGAAGAACAAAAACGAACTCTTAATAGTTTTTAATTATAATTATAAATAAATATAATTATAGCTGTGTCTCTAGTACATTCTGTTCAACTCAGCAGTGGACGCCCACATTAAACTACATTTCTACAAAATTTCGTCAAAATCGGAGGGGACTTAAATGTGCTCACTCCTCGTGAGCCCTGAAAGGATGGAGACCAGGGGTGTGAGGATCTGAAGCTCGGTTTCAGTGATAAATGGAAACGGCATGGGGTGAATTGAAGACGAACGCAATTAATCAGCGGTCGAAAGGTCATGAATCTGATGGGACGAAAGTTCGATAAACCCTCACTGTGGTCAAGACTGAATTTTTACACTGACGTCTAAATACACTTCTTCTTCCATTTACGAAATGTCAAAAATCTTAAGACATTGTCGGATGTATGTACTGTACATACGCATATACTGTACGGTCTATGAAAAGGAAAGAAAGCATTGTGAAAATTTTTATGGCAAACATTGTAATGAGAATTAGTTTAATACGTTCCATATTCAAAAATAATTCTTTTAATGACTGTGAAATAAATCCATAGATAGTATGGTATGTAAAGACTTCGCCATGCCGTACTGAATTTACAGGTCATAGACACTTGTCTTCACTTTCAATATTTGCACAAATTCATTTTTAAGTTCATTTATTTGCACAGATTTTTCAAAAAAATAATATTTTTCGGACACATAGCCGAATTCAAAAAAATAACAAATAACGTGCATTGTACGAATAGCAAATCTAATTTTATTGAACAAAGTTGCTTGAAAAGTATTAAGCACTATTTGCTGCGACGCGGCATCGCTCGTGATTCAATAGGCATTGTAATATAATCAGAATTGAGTTTTTGACTCTTTAATGTCCTATCACAATTAAAAAATACTGAAATAACATATTAATAAAAAAATATATAATAATAATAAAAAACAAATTAAATTTAACAAAACGAAACATTAAAAAACGGACTCCCACGAATAAATCGCGAAAACACGCGAAATTGTTTTCCGAGAAAAAAATCGAACGCAAAAAAAAAACGAAAGAAAGCGATTTTCTTTCCTTTTTTTTATTAAAAGCCTCCGGTTTTGATTTCGTACGAAAAAAAAAAAATGTAAATCTATATTAATTTTAGCGCCCGGGGCCCGCATGTTCGCGATTTTTCTTTTCTCCACAACGCGCAACAGGTGTAGACACCGTGCGAACGCCCTCCGGTTATGAAATGCTGTTTTTAATTTGTCTTCTTTCGTCTCTTTTGTGTGCGCACACCCTGTACATACGTATAAACACATATATCGCATTGTATTGTGTGTAGTGTAGAGCGCGCTTTACGTAAAGGCGCGTGTGCACGGTTTCGAGCGGAACGTAATGGATGTTTGCGATCTTGGAAAGCTCCTTTGTGTGATTGAAAAAAAGATTGTTTTTTGGATTTGTCAAATGTGAATATGTAGATATTGAATGTGTGTTTTGAATATGAACGCTAAAGGGTTTGTTGTAATGTGGTTTTTGATTTTTTGTATGTATATTATAACATTTTTTTATAGAATTTCTTGAGATAAGTTGTTCGACTGAAATGATAGGTGTAAATATTGGTTCTTAATTATTAGCTTAATTAAAAGTTATATTATGAAGTAGCCTATTTTAAACAAAATTTTATTTTTTATAACTTTGGGAATATTAAATATTAAAGGGAATTAAGGAAAATTTGAATAACGCATCAGACACATTCGAGTTTTTGCGCAGTAGAGTTAGTTGCATTTTACTCTGAAAGACTCATATATTGAATTATATTAAAAAAAAAAAACGTTTCCATTTTCTAAATTATTACACAACGTTCAAAAACGGCGAACGAAAACATAAACAGATGAATAACGAAATTTCCGCAATAATGAAACGCAAACATCGCCTCGTTTTCCGATTGCGAAGTTTCTCCGGGGTGTTAGATCAGACAGATATACAAAAGATAGACAGAAAGATATATAGATAGATATATAAATAGATAGATAGATACAAAAGATAGATAACCGAAGGAGAGGCCCGTTAGTTAACGGCTTGATCATTCTATTAGCCGGCGCTCGTCTTCCATTTTAATCATCATAAAAATGTGAAAGGAAATTTAATAAGCCTTCACTGTCTGGGGCCCATTGTGCACCGGAGCCCCCCGCTGGGTGCTGCGCCCCTTTCGCCCCTTTCGGTTGTCCCCCATGTCCCGAAGATTCTCATTCGAATACTCTTCCTGTAAGCGACACTTTCTATTTTCGCTATTAAATTATATGAAAAATTAATCTGTGCAGTTGGTGCGACTGCAAATATTGAGATATTTGCACTCGATGCAATTGCGGTCTTAATGAGCACTCTGTACATACATATAGATACAAATTTAATAAAAAAATTGCCATAAGGGACATAGTGTATAGTTATGATTCAACTGACGATTTTATGATTAGTCTACAAAAAAAAATCGACAATATATACTATGAGTTGTTGCCGATTAAATAGTAACCGGAAATGAATAAAATAAGATAACGATAAACTGGGTCTGAATTAAGTCATATTTTCCATTATATTAGTCAAATATACTTATATGTACTCTTTCGATATTTTTTATCAAAAAAAAATAAAATGTAGAAACCCAAGTCTACTACTAAATAAATGATTTTTTGTTATAGATATTATATTCAGCATTTCGATACAATTTTTTCAAAATTTTCTTCTATGGTTTATATCTTCTTAAAACTCATTTTATCAATTTTAAATACCTCCTTCCTCATTTAGATACACTTTAAGACTTTCATCTCTAACTTGAAATCTTCCCTCGACTTCCAGATAATTCTTTCCATTTTCATATTCGCGCCCCTCCCCCGCCATTTTCGAGTTTTCACACCTACACCCCCCTCACCCATACCGAGTCTTTCCTTAATCAAAAGTACTGAGTGACATAAATTAAAATTAAAACGGGATTTAACCCCGGGATAACGCGTCAAGCTCGGAACGTTATCTCGAGTTATTAACCGGTTAAAATTTTACACGTGTATAAAATTCGTTCCGAAGCCGTTTTCACCTCGCGCCTATCTCGATGTTTATTTTTTTTTGGAAATTTTTTTTCGAAAACCGGATTTTATTACGGTTTTCTTTTTTTTCCGCCGGTTAATGTTGTTCGGATTTTTATGGGGTCGAAAGAATTGTTCATGATCATTCATTTTCGCTCAATTTTTCTGAAAATTGTAAATATTATACATATTTGAATGGAGAAAGGTCAACGAATATGGACATGTACTTTATAAGGACTGAAAAAATTATATCATCAAATTATCAGTTTTGGATAAAACTAATCGATAATATATGTATATGTATGTATATTAATAAATTTAATCAATATTATAATAAGGTGGTTTAAAATTCATGATGTTGCATATCAATGTAACTATAAAATAAAATATAGAAATTATCGAATCGTCAATCGGATAACCAACATGTACCCGAAAAATCTTCAACCCATTCAGAGTTTGATTCAATTTTTCAACAATTGGAAAAAGGTTGCGAACAACTTCCATACACGTAACAAAAAGGTGAGGGGGTTGTATTTTTTTAACACCCTCGGCACCGTTTTAATAACGGCCATAAACAATAAAGCGGCCCTCACTCGAGTTTAATTTGGACGGTTAACCTGCGAGGCTTCGTTACGTGGGATTTAATTTTCTATATTGGACGTCAGGGGTGGCCAAGTGAGGTTTCGTTTCACGGTTACGTTTACGCAACACACGTGTGTGAACTCGCCCTTAGTGTGCAAAATTCACACCGTTATTGGAACGAAATCATAAATTCGCCGAAGTGTCCATAAATTTTTATTATAATTTCATTAGTGATTTTTTTTGGACGACACGTAAAGAAATGTGGCAGTCCTTATCTTATTGTAAATAGTTTGATTATTTTAATCGATATAAATAATGTTATCAATTATAAAAAATAATAATTGTCATAAATCGAACTCGAGTTACAGGAAACAAAACGCATAAAAATGCACTATCGATAATTGTAGCAATTATGTATTTCACCATATTAATTAGTATTGTGAAATTTTCAAAATGTCAATTCAGTATCGGTTTCGTTCGAGTCGAGATACGACCCTTTCGTAATTCGGTTGTTTTAGAATTTTACGCTTTTTTAGAATTAAGTGAAAATTAAAATAGCGATCATAGTTTGATTATAAAAAAAAGTGTTCTCAGTGAATAATTGAGTGTTTTAAAAATAATATAAAATCCTACCTTGTGCCCTTTAAAGATCACTCCTTTTTCTCGTTTCACTATAACACTCGCGTGATTGAAAGATATTCAATTAAAATTCGTTAAAATTATTACAACTAATTAAACGACCGATCGCGACAGCTGACTCTTATAAACTGATTAAAAATCTAACAAAAGATAACCAACATGTGTAACAATATTCGTGAATGTTAATACATAATAATACAATGTTGTTAATTTAAAATTGTGTACAGTGCAACATGCGGTTTTGCAGATTTGCAGAATTTCTGGTGAGTTTTTGATATTTTGTTTAATTATAAGCCTGATTTTCTAATTGCTACTTGCGATTACTTACTAATATTACGAAATACGAGTTCACATTTTTCCATCTTTATGAACGTGATATGCAAAATATTTTTGAAAATCACATCTCATATTTGTATTGTATATTATAATATATTGTCTATTTCATACAATTTTCATAACAGTTGCGTAGATAGATTACACTTCGAACGTCATTATAACAGACATACAAATTAGCAAAATTATTATATTAGATTAGATTATAGAACGAAAGAATATTTGAATTTGAGTATTTTTCAATATCTATCGAAGGGAATCTTCGCAGTTCGCGCACAACTGACCCAAGAATTCCAATAATCGAAAGAAAACGACGAATTTGCAGCCGAATTCGTAATTTGGATAATATATAACTTTCGATGCCAAAAACTTCACGAAATCCAATTTTGATTCGAAAATTCTACTGTCACCGAAGAGGGAAGTTTTCGAACGGAGCGAATTTTCGGTTTCGAATAATAAATGTGACGTTTCATTTTTGGCATATAAAAGACCCTAGGAAGTAAATACGCTTATATTCGACAAATAAATATTCCAAAATTCACAATTTACCGTTTAATATTTTCATATTATCGTGTTTATATTAGATTGAACTGTTCTATTTATTTGTGTTCTTATAGGTACAGATATCAATATTTTTTATTTAACGATAAGTCACAGAATCTAGTTCAAAGTGAATTGGAGAAATTAACTTTAAAATATCAAAACACATATTCATCAACAGTATGTTTTTGACAAACATTGTTGTCTCAAGTTATTGAAAGAAAAGAAATCGATGGTTTTAATCAGTTTGAATCCGATTAAGTCGAGAATCTGCTTATTGTTATTCACTGACTCGAGAAGACGACATTTTTCACTAAAATGTGTAGTGTGAACGACCCATTAGCAGCGCATGTTGCAAAAGAGGGTGTGTTATAACAAATCTTTCCACTAAACAGATTCAAAATGTATTTCAATAGATAGATAATAATAATCTCATGATATTTTACTATGACGACATTCACTGTGGATATGGAGTTTTCATGGAAAATCAATTTTGAATTATTCCATTTTCATACTATGAATTATTATGAACCATTTTTTTCCACTAATTTCATTAATTTCGAGGCTAAATTTGATCATAGAAATATCTTAGGATTATAATGAGTTAATTATTATCAAGTTCACATGTGTCCAAGGCGTTAGAAGCGGGATCAGTTCACCATAGAAAACTGCGCGTCGTCCTTTTTGGCTCGGCGAAGAAAATTAATATCTCGACGGTATTTTTTCCACGTTTTAATTACGATTTGGCACAGCTCAAGTTGTTTTTGCCATAGACCCCCATTCGCATTAGTTAAAATCCAACAACTCACCCCCATATACGTTTTTGCCCTTTCGGTAATTTGGACTATTAGTCGCAGACGTGTCGACTTTTGCGTTTCGAGTTTAGAACACTTTCGACGATATAATTTAAATAAGACACGCGAAAAGTGGCAATTCAAGAGGGCGATTAGCGCTCCATAAGACTACGCGTCTTAAGCCGTGTTCACACGCACCGTTTCACGCTTTGAACTTCGTGTGTCGCGGCTCTGTCTCATCTACGTCGATCTATTTAAATAAATGTACGTTATTATTACATTGTCATACACACTTGCTCACAAAATCAGATTTGTGATGTGTATATAGTGATATTGTAAAAATAGAGTGCGTGTGAACGTAGCCTTGCGCTGTACAAGCAGCCGTTCGTAGCGTAATTGATAAGTTTTGAAGAGTGGCTTAATTGTTTTTGTCAAATCGTGAAACATTACAGATATATTATTTAGAAAAGGAGGAGAGTGGGTGCAATCGTTCCACTTGCTAGATTTTGCTTTGGTTTTAATTTTCAGAATGATTTCTAAATTTTTGAAAGAAAAATCGACCGCGAAAAAAGTTTTACAAAGAGTAATTTCTATTTAATATATGAACTTATAATGGGGTTAAATTGCTGAAATAAAATATCACACTTGTACCGAGTTATACGTTTTCGAACCAAGTATGTATAACTCGGTATATGCACACGGTGTGACAATACTTAAATCAGCGTTTGCATTTTTTTATATTAATATCGAATTATTCAAATAGCGACCATTAAATTTATACGCTTATCAGTCAAAAAACATTTTATGAAACATTCAAATGAAAAAAAAAACTCTACACGTTTAATTCACACATCGATGAAAAGAGAACGTATCAGGGATCGCCAAATCGAGGCCCGCGGTCAATTTGGGTCATCAAGTGTACCGGGTGCGCCGAACAAAACTGTCCATTGTTGCGAGGCGTGAAATAAAAACTGAACAAAAAAAAAACCGCCTAAAAAAAGGTTGTATACAATAAAACACGGCGGCGCAAAATTCAATGGAAAACTCGCGTTATGGAGGAGGAAAAAAAATTTTTTCACGGAACAAAAAAGAGCGGGAAACGCGATCGTTAGTGAAACGCCGTACGTAATCTCGTTAAACGACGTCGGAATTTTCGAATGCAATCTTCCTTTTCTTCACTGTGACGTTTCGATTCTGGAAAAATGTGCCGTTCGTTAAAATTTCACACGAATTCTGCATCATTCGAATGTGAATTTCATTTAAAATTTCACACCAGTGGAACTGATTGTGGACATTTTTAAATTTCATAAATTTTCCTTTTTAATTTTTTCGTGAAATCATTCCAAATGTTGGCGATAAGTGCAATATCAAGAATTTTATTTTTTCATTCTATCAAATATGAAATATTTTATGAAAAACTGTTATTGTAAAATTTAATTTATAAAAGTGCTCTTAATTAATTCCACTAGTGTAATGAGAAACTAAATATACGACTTCCTGCTTAATTATTGTTATTATTTACTTTCATTTATACTATTTTGTCGTATTTTCGATTTAATTTATATGCATTATTTTTAGTTGTTTAAATTTTAACAATCAATTATAATAAACTATTTAAATCAACAAGAGCGGCATTCACGTTTGGTGGGAATATTCGAGATTAATAAAAATTTGAATTTTAAACTGAACAAGATTTAAAATAACTTATTTTCAATAATTTAAATTACATTTATGGTGTACATTTATTTTTAGATTTTAAAAGAAAAATCGTTTTTTATGTTTATAATTAACGTTATTTAAAAAAAATATACGTTCCAATTATTTTTTTCAAAATAATGGTTTCTCTTTCAAATATATTGAAAAAAATCAATACATATTTTAGTATAAATGAAAAAATATATAAACACGTATAAGATATTTTTGCAGACGTCTAATCAGCAATGAAGATTGTACGTAAAGAAATAAAATGATGAGGAAAAACGATTCGTCGATTTTCAATTAGTATTCAGTCGATTTCACTAACTACCGATTTATATCGACCAACATTTCCAAAAGAGAAAATATTTTATTTTCAACGTCTAATAGAAAGCCTCCTTCAATTTTCTACTTATATTAATTTCGATACGAATATTTCTTCATAATTGCCTATAAGATATATATTTCTATTTATATAAATCGAATATTTTCTTAAGAAAACCTTACATGAACTTTATTCTGCAAAATTTCATTGCAAACGTTTCATTAGAAGTTTTCACAATTGAAACACGAAAAAAATCAGTTTCATTTATTTGATAGAGACTTTTTATTTTAAATCAAACATTAAAAAAAAACCATCGAGATCATTTACGATATATCAATCGAGTTGTCAAAAATATTGCAGTTCATATGGCTCATTTATGCAATTCGATTGGAAGAAGCAACGACTGTTAAAGCGAATTTTAATTATGAAAATGATCAAACGTTGCACATAATTTTGCAGTATCCAATCGTTTCCAACGACCAACAAAGATTTGCGTAACATTTTTTGGATGATTTCAACACTTTCTACGATGGCAACACAAAGCGACCCAAAATTCCGTTATAAAACTAGAACAATCGAGCGCGTATCCACGTTTTAATTACGAGCATTCCACAGGTACCATCGAGGGTCTATCCCCGGTCTCCCCTTTTGGCCAAAGTGCGAATCTTAATTCGGCCCTCTCCGCAAACGGGCCCGTTAACGCGCATTAACGGCAGACTCTCATCCGATTGTGCACGTGTAAAATTCGCACCGAGACATGGTCGTCTACGGTGCGCTTTACGGCCTCCGCTTTTGATTGTCTTTTGATTTAATGGCGCCGCTTCGACAAAATGGCGGAGCGGAATTGTCATCGCGGCGGGTTGCGCATAATCGTGATTGTGTTGTGTTTTATATCGTACTAGCTTCTGTCACCCGGCGTTGCTCGAGACTATTAAGACTTTAAGCCAATTGCAAATTGTAGTATATTATTTCCCGTTCCCGTTCCCGATTCAATATCTGTTCCCGCTACAATTTCGGCGAAAGAATCAGTCATTTTGAGATCTAAAAATATGTCAATCCCGTTGCGTATGTAGGTTTTGCATATGTAAAAGCTTCCCCCTTGAAATGACAAAATTTACGAAAAAAAAAATGTTTTTTTAAATTCAAAATGTAATGACGCAGAATCCTTTCTAGTTATACGTTCAATAAATCCTAAAAGTTTCACAGCAAACGGATCAGTCGTTTGGGAGTTCAAGCTAATCCCGTTGTCTATGTTGACCGTTATATCTAAGGGTCCCCCCTTGCAATGTCGAAATTTAGGATTTTTTTTTCTCAAAATCAGAATTTTATGATCTCTAAACCTTCTCCTACATGCGGAAAATAATCTCTGAAAGTTTCGCGGCGAACGGATCAGCCGTTTCGGAGTCTATAAGTAACATACATACATACATACATACATACATACATACGTACATACATACATTCGCTTTTATATATATATATACTAGCTTCTGTCACCCGGCGTTGCTCGAGACTGTTTTGATTTTAAGATGATCATGATTTTATAAGATTCCACTTTTTAAATAAGCAGTCAAATGATTCATTATTTTCATAATGAATTATTTGTAATAAATCGGTATTCGCATTTATATTGAACAAATTTTTATATTAACAACGTTACAATTTAACGAATATTGTTACACGTATCGGTTGAGTTTTTTATTATTGTGTTCGATTTTCAATCAGTTGATAAGAGTCTATTGTCGTGATCGGCCGTTTAATTACTCGTCTAATATTTTTAACGAAAATTTAGAGTGATAAATACGATTATTATTTAAATATGTTTTGATTACGCGAGTGTTATAGAGAATCGAAAGAAAAGATTTCGTCTTTAAGGGGTTTAAGGTAGGATTTCACATTATTTTTAAAACACTTGCTTATTCATCGAGAACACAATTTCGTCATCATGAGACTCGTTTATTGTTAGATGGCGAATTTATTTACAAACGGCGCAAAATTCGAAACTACCTAATTATGATACTGTAACTTCTCATTGTCAGCTCGAAAGATCAGTAACAAACATAGATACTGAATCGATATTTTGAATATTTCATAATAATAATTAAAATAGTGAAACATGTAATTGCTTCGCTTATCGACGATGCATTTTGCGTGCACATTCTTTCCAGTAGCGCGCGTTCGATTTGTAACAATTATTTCTTTTTTATAATACATAGCTCCTGTCACCCAGCGTTGCTCGAGACTATTTAGACTTTAAGCCGATTGTGAATTGTGAATATATTATATTATTTAAAATTTTCAATAATATGCCTTAAGTCCGTTCAACGTCTGCATAAAACCACCATCGTACCTCAAAAAAAGATATAAATCCAATGAAAAAACATGAGACCCCCAACTGCATCGTATGTGTACAAGATATAAGACATGCACTCGAGTCGTCTGAAGCACGTCCCTAAGATATTTCGATGATAAAAACGGCGAAACAACAGCAACTCGAAAAATGTATTTTCCAGTGAAAAATGGCACCATTTTTCTTTTCGTTCCAACCGAAGTACAGTCGACCCTCTTATAGCACGCAGTAAAATTTCGCACTATAGAAAACAAGTATTTTAACTTTTTTTCTCTAACAAATCGTTCGATATAAAATCCGCTATTTTGAAAAAACAGCAAATCAATATTTTTTTCATTAAAAAATCAAACAAAAAAATTTACAACAATGTGTTTTATCACTTCGTTCATTTTGATTTCGGTGATTAAAGCTATGATTAATAAATACCTATCGTTTACTATCTTCAAAACATCGAATATGTTCAAAATCGTGTCTTCTGATAAAAAAAACACATGAAATAAATACTCAATGGGTTGAATATTTACTAAATATTTCTAGAACCGCGTTATAGAAGGTTGCTTTATACAAGGTAAAGCTGTATAACACTTCGGCGAGCTTTACTGCCATTTTATCACTCGTCACTTCTGCTATCCGAAGATTCCATAGAAATATTTTCATCTGCACGTACCATATGAGAGGTTTTATTGTTGATCGTAGATGGTCAACAGACGAGCCATATTTGCCTTAATAATTTCAAGTTTTATAAAATGTTATAATTACATTATAATTTACTGATATTTTCACATCGTTCAATCTTTCGAGCTGCTCAAAGTCCATAAAATGTCGAGCAATATTGGGTAACAACATCTAATTTATTTGAACGAAATATGATTCAATCGCCACCGAGATTGATAGAACAGTGTTTTCCCGGGAATTTCCCGGGAATCCAGAGTTATTTATCACGGCCCGCTGACCACGGGAGGGTCTGCGCCCCGTTCGCAGCAGATAAACCTGTCCCGGGGGGCGCAGTCTCATTACGGGGGCCCCCGTTGCATGTGCACGGACAACCCCAGGCTTTCAATTGGACGATTCAAATGGAAGGGTTTCGGGGTTGTTAACGAGATTTAGTAAATATACTAGCTTTTGGGACCCGGAATCGCTCGAGATTCCCGAGACTCTCGAGACTCTTAGGATTTTGACCCGATTGTCAACTGTTGTGTTGTATTTTTTTTTTCATTTACATAGGTAATTTTTACTCATTTCAACACAATTTTATCAATTGATATGTATTTTAAAATTAAGAATTGAAAGATTCTGGAGAGGAAGTTATAGTGTACTCACAATAGGTGTCGCTAAATTGACCGATTTTTAATTTCAATATTACATTTATAAGATCATTTGGGGAACCGTTTTGTAATGGGTCAAATTAACATTTTTTTTAGAATCAAATGAATCTAAACATTCGCTTGTGTGAACAAACGCTTTATACCACTACGATTGGTTATTTACAGTTCTTGTTCAAATTCCTGCTGCGTACATATGTAGACTATACATGATATTTGTTACGGTCAAGAGTCCCTTTAAGTTCTATAAAATAGTTTACAATCCCTTAAAGTCTATGGAGTCTCGAATCATAGAAGCTAGCATTAAATATAGCCCGTCGAGCATCAACGGAAATTCGATGAACGCAGACTCAAACGAGTATCCGCCGTGAGAAAAAAAATGCCGATTTGCATTTCAGGTCGTGTGAATTATCCTTAGAATACTTCGCCGACACAGAAGGATGATTTCGAATGATTAATCGCAAAAGGGCGCCAAAAGGGCATTCGAACCGAGGGCGAGGGGAAACGGGGTGGTTCGGTAATGAACCGTCAGTGGGGTTGGAATGGGGTTAGAGTGCCTAATGAACTCTCGACGGTCTGGGCAGCGCGCTTAACGAGCATGTGCCCGCGACGCCTTTTATCGCACGATTCCTGTTTTGGCCAAATTAAAAAAAAAATACAAATTTAATTAATTAAATAATTGCGATTTTATTTCATGATTAATCAGATATCTGTGAAATTTCGATCACGATTTAAAAGAGTCGAACATGATCTGTCAATTCTATAAATGACTAGCAGTAGGCGCATGTGTATCAAAATTGTTCGGAATTAATCAAATTTCGTATTGCCACGGATGTGTTTATTGCCATCTATGTGTGAAATAAATAAATAACGAAAAAAATATCCCATATATACGTTAAAAGTTGCAGTTTCGTAATTACGATGCGTAGCTCGGAGCGTAAGGCGGTGGGCCAATAAATTGAACGCACGGGTTCGAGGCACGGACGTCTGAAAATTTCGAGCGTCGTTAGCGTATTTATAATATAAATTATAATATAGATATACATACATACAGCTGATTAATAACGAAGTAGTATAAAGCGTTTGTGCATGTTGCGTTGATTTAACATATGTACATATATGTATCTATTATACTTGTGATGCCTGTATTCAAATTCTATCGTTTTCGGCTTGAGTCTACATGACGTTTTTCTTGATCCATTATTTGATTGGAGACTCGATCGTCTCTTTCGAACATTTGATAAGTATTAATTTTTGCTTAAAGACAAAAAAAAATTAACAATAATCTGTCTCATTTAAATTCAATCGATTTAGCGACACCTATTGTGAGCACTCTTACTCACTTTTCAAAATTTCTACGCTTTGTAGCTTACTTTTTACTATAATAGTGTACAACGTTAATTGATAAATATAAAATTGAGTTGCAATAAATAAAAAACCCAACGCACAATAAGATAACATATTTTTTTCTATTATCTACTATTTTTAGAAATCGCATTTTTTAACAATATTCATTGAGTCTCGAACGATAACGAGTAGCAGATGTTAATGTAAAATATTAATTTGCGTGACGTCATTCAAGACGATACCGTTCCCGGAAAATTTCCCGGGAATTAAGACGGTCGAAAATACATAGATAAATTTCGATGTCGCTGCGGGAAAAATTCCCGCCGAAAACTGAGAATATTTTCCGGGAAATTCCTCGAATTCAAAAGGAAAAACTAAAAACGGGGAAAACGATCGACCGAATTCCATTCCCTTCTTCATTTCAAAGGACGCTTTGCAATTTGGCGCCGTTTTTTGTTGTCGTATAAAATTACATCGATATACTGCACAAGGATCTCTATAACGTATCTTAAAGTGAAAAAAATAAACTCCTTGTACGAGTTCCTCATAAGAAAAGTGGTACAAGTCTATTTAATTTTTATTTTTTTTAATTTAATTTAATTTTGAAAAATGTATTAAATCATATTATCAGTGCGTATTTAAATTTGTTTGAGTTCAGTATTTCATCATTTGAAAGATCTGAACGAAAATATATAATGATTAGTATAATATCAAATTGTATGTTAGTGAAAAAGTTGATGAAATAAAAATAAAGGGTATTCAAGTACTCTTATACATATATATAATACTTAACCCATTTAGAACTAATTTCTGTCAATAAATAAATTAAAAATCATGTTTGATTAGAGATGATTAATTAAAAACAAACCTTTTTCTTCAGACTTAGACTTATGTTGAGTTGGGATGGGGATGAATTATACCTAGGTAGTACAATACCGTTGGTGAAATAAGAAATATACAATTTTATATTCTTTTATCGCATTAAAACTTACAATATGATAATTATATTATGTTGATTTAGGGGTTGAGTTAAGTTAAAATTGAAATATTGAATTTGTATACTGACATTGACCGAAAAAAAGAAACCATCAGATTAATAAAAAAATTACAGTGAAATATAAATAATATTAAACTAGCCTTAAAATCATTAATAAATATAAATAAATAAATAAGAATATAGACAAATGATAAATGAATAGAATCAATACATTTTTTAAAATTAATAATTATTACTATTCCAGCAAAATTAACTTCACATTTTTTAAAGACAATCTAAGCACAGCCAGACTCATGTCATTATCAAAATAAGATGCAAGCACTTTAAGAGAACTTAATAATAAAAATTCTTGCAAAATCGATATCGCAGAATTTTCCAGCTATGTAACAAAACAGTTTCTAATTCACCAAAATCACCAGATAATAGTCGAACAATTCATTCGGATAGAACGAATAGATTCTAAAGCAGGTAAATGGGTCAAAGAAAGATCTGTCGTTGCGAACTTTGTCGATAAATCAACGCGATTAAAATCGACATCTCTCCCGAGCACCACCCTGTACTCGCGAACTGCACTAAAACCTCAATTATCCGGATTAAAATAAAAACAAATCGTCTGATTTTCACCTTAAACTCATATGGCGATATATGAGCTTTTTAGTTCATAAAGTGAAACGTCAAAGTAAAAATCCTGTTGTTTGTGAAATAATCTTTCAAGAAGTTAACATAATAATTCTGAAGAGTTTTATTGCTAAAGGATAAACCGTTAAGAAGTCTATCGAACACAACATGCATTATTATTTATCGTTAGACATTATTTTTTTCAGATAGATAAAAGCGGTTGATTTTTTTTATAAAAATTAATTCAATATTGAAAAATGATTCATCGTGTACTTTCACGATTTTATAGGCTATTTTGATCACCGACAAGTTCGAATATTCGAGGTTTTACTGTATCAAGGAGTGGGCCAACAATCCTATTTATGTTTCTCTCGATGTCCATTTGTTCGCTTATTTATTTTTTCCTAGGGATTCCCGAGATATTTATTTCTCGGAATTCTGACGACGCCATTTCGGACGAAAATGCAATTAAAATACTCAGATTTTAATGTGCTAAGTTTTAATTCGGAACTATTTCAAATGCAGCACTGGTTAATGTCGGAGAATGCGAATTTATTCCATTCATATAAATTCGTTTGAACTAGGGATTCTGCGTCAAGACTCATCTCCCGAGAATGAAATCCCGAGATCTCACTCTGCAATGTTTCATCGTGATCGAGTAAGCGGTAAATGATCGCATACGACACATTTATTTTTATTTAAACGCGATTTTGTGATATTATAGATACTCGTACTGAAAAAAATCGGAAGTTTGTAAATATGCTTTTTTAGAATTTTAACGCATGCTTCGACGTTCAATCAGCGTTTGATTAAAAATTAACATTTTCAATTTGGGTTATGGAATTGCGGATAGGAACTCGACCGCGATAATAACCTCGAGGGTTCATTTGGCGCGTTCCTACGGAATATGAGTTAGTTAAATTACAATGAGAAGCGAATACTCGAATATGAAAACTCGGAAGTTAATTTTGCCTTTGCAATTAATAATTTGCGCGAAAAACGCAAATTTGTATCCTTTGATTTTTATTTATTTTTTATTACACGTATTGGTATACGCATTGAAAATTTCAATAGATCATTAATAATGAAGCAGCGATTAGGCTAGAAATACCGAAGTGTAATATCGTATGAAATGTGGCGCTAAAATCTATCGTATTTAATCGATACAAACGAGAATGGAGAATCCATTTTTAGAAACTGTTTTGAAAAGTGTAACAAAGCTGTAAAATAATATTTCGGCTAAGTTCCACAAAATAGTGTTTGTAGTTCTATTGAATTACAATCGATTTTCAATATTATAATCACAAACAATATTTTTCAGTAAATTTTCCTAATGAGAAAACTATGAGATTTGCGTTTTTTTATTTTGACGGGGACAAAAGTTGTTTTATGATTTTTCAAATCAAAAAAAAGGAACAAATCATTATATATAATTGTTATGTATGAAAAGATACCAATTATATTTTACAATTTACGAGATTTTTTGAGAAAGTTTTTCCGTAGCTGACCCGTAACAGTCTACAAACACGTTATAAAAATAGTAAGCAATCGACTTAAAGTCCATAAAATCACGAGCAAAGCCAGATCAGATGATAGAATACAATGTAAAGGTAGCGTTTCGCAATTGGGATGCAGTTTTCGCTGAAAGTTATGAAAACGTAATTTCTTTGGTGCTGAAAAAAAAAAAAGGACATCGAAGCTCCTTTGAGTCCGACCAATAATAGACACTGCAGCACTTTTCTCAATACCATCTCCATGCTTTCGGTACTTTTAGTTACCAGTATACACGTGTATTATACTATAAAGTACACTCGAGCATAAAATATCCGGAATGGGAATGTGCACTTTCAGCGGCTGAAAAGTTTTCATTGCGAACGCGGATTGATTTTAATATCGTCTCTGCTCTTTTGTGCGATGAGGAATTATCCATCTATCAGTTCTAGTCGATTTTTATTAGAGAAGCTGGGAACACACGTCGATTGCTGAACGCATAAAATAAAATAAAAATATTGATTTTTTTTGAAAATCCCAGATAATAAATAAGGATGATGAAAAAATAGAAATAAATGTATGTTGTTGATTAAATTGGCAAATGTGCTTACCTATTTTTATGATTGTCTATTCGTATGAAATATATTTTTTCGTAGATCGATGCTTCAGAAAAAGTGTCAAGTGTAAACGTAGCATTAGTATACATTCAAATATTGTTGTTATCTTTCAGGTTCGTGAAACTTTCATACACTTTTCGCATCGATGCATTCGTCGAAGGCTCGTAATAAAAATTGAATAGACATTATATTAGATATATTATATAAATATTAAATGAAATAAATAAAAAAATACACATGTGCATTGAATGTTTGTAATAAACAATATCTATTTGAAAAAAAAACGATTAATAATAGATTTTTTTTAATTATTATAAATTTTTCATCGATTAGTCTTGAATTGAAATTGAATTTAATTATTTAAACTATAATAGAATTTGTAGTTTTTTTGCCGTTGATACTCAACAGGACTTACATGTGTGCAAAAATGATGTATAATCTTAAATACGAATTCTCAGAAAGAAAATACACACAATATGTCTTCAGATTCTATTATTCTATCTTACGTTTCGTGAAGCTTTAAAATATCCTTCCACCTTTGAAAGGATCAAGAATGAACGTAAAAATAACAATTTCTTTCGAAAAAAATATAATATTCAGACTTGTATGTTATTTTATAACGTAACATACAATGAATATTTCCATACACCTACGTATATTATGTAACAATACATGGTCCGTTGAGTTGTAATGAAAATGTAATATGTATTGAAAAGAAATTATCCGAAAATACGATTTTAATCGAGAAAACTTTTAAATATAATTTAATTTAACATGTTTCAACAGATATTATGCATTTAGTTTTAATGCATAAACATCTCCAAACGAGTAAACAATAATTCTGGAAAGTTTCACTGCGAAAGAATATGTTGTCAAGGAGTCTATTACAAACATACAAATTCATTTTCATTTATATAGATAGACATGTATATTAATATTATATTATTTTCTTATAATTGAAACAAAAAACTGTAAATTCGAACCGAAAGCACCTGTCGCTGAAAATTGATCGACCGAACAAAGAGGCGGAACAAATTGCAAAAGAGCGGGAAAATTTGAATGCGCAACTTTCCCGCGCAACGAAAACAATAAAAGAACTGCCGTAAAGACGAGTCCGCCATTTAATTAGAGCCGTCGTAAAGTCGGGGCGCCATTATATGTTTTACGGCTTATTTTTGAAAAAGTATTTTATATACATTTTTCCGATTTTTACGCACGTCACTAAAATCGACTGCGCGCACTTTGCGGTCCGTCCCGAGATTCGTCCGGGGATTTTTCGAGTTGGTGTGTAAAAATAATATTTTTTTGTTAATTCTATGTCTTAAAGAATTAAGGCAATGCATAAAAACAAGAGTTATTTGATAAAATATTAATAATATACATCCCGACAATAATCTCTTCCGAGTATTCTCTTCATTTAATCAAATTATTCCACGAAAATCATTCCAAATCAGCATCAAATATACAATATTAAGAACATATTTTATCAGCATTTAACTTATAAAAAAACTTTAAATCCATTTGATGAAATTTTTGTGAATCGATCTAACACTATCAAAAAATTCCTCGCAACACTATATTACCCTGATTAATATTAATTATCTACTTGTGTCGGTTTTTAACGACTGCAGTCCCGATACACATTCGAATCGAACAATTTCCAAATTCATACGATGCAAAATTTTCAGCAGATACTTCTCAAAGACGAAAATGGATGAAAAAAAAAATATGCTGCATATCCATCGAAGACACTTTCAGCGAACGACGTCGTAAATTCGAAACCGAACTTCAGTATTATAAAGTTCGATGCGTCAACTCGAACGTGTTAAGTTTTGACGTGGTTTAAGTTTCAGCTGCAACGTGTACGTGATTCAATTTCAGATATATGGCGAACAACATTTTAATCGAGGTTGTTATTGAGTAAATACGTATAAAATTAAGTTAGTTTGTTTCTAGTTAAGGCGTGATGTGCTATTTTGTATCATAAACTGTTTGCAAGATAGTTTGACCTTTACTATTTTGATAGATTCGTTGACGGATGATGAAACTTTTCAGAGTTAGTATATGCATGCTAGATTTTTTTTGCATCATTTCATCTTTTTTTTACAATTTTCATTTTTGAGATTCGACAAACAACGAGATTTCTATCGTTTGACAATTCTCTGGAGGGACCTTTTCATGGTCCAGCCATAACAAATAATATGCATTAATTTTGAAAAATTGATTTACCATTGTGATTTTCACTTAACAGTATTTTAAGAAATGATTTCATGTGATTTGAAAAGAGTATTTTTTTCTTAAACGGTACTTAATAAAAAAATCGACCTCGTAGTTGAGAAAAAAAATGTTCCACTCAATTATACGTTCCAATGCGAACTGGAACCGTAAAAGTTAAAAGTAATTTTAATACGGAAAAATCAATTGTATAAAAAAAATACACATATTGAACGAATAGTTATTGGGGCAACAAAGAGCGTTTACTCACCTTTGTGATCCTACTCCAATCCCGTTGGGCTTTCACCAAGAAATTGACCGATTTAAGGGATTTCGAATCTTTTTCTCTCTCTCTTCCGTTTGCCAAATGAACGCAGACGCCATTTTGTTTTTTTTTTTCCGTTGTACTTTTCGCAGATCCCTCAGACCGCAAAAGCTTTTCGATACCGCAACCAGGACACGTCGCTCTGAAAATATCGAAACGAATTGATCTTATTTGTGTTTTCGCCATTCGATGCAATTTCATTTAATACTATCTTCAGTGATCAGACATCGCTCGAGACTCAAAAGACTTCATGCTGAATGTTAACTGTTTTATAATATATATGGTACCCACAAATAATGTAAAATATCGAAAATTGTTAAATTACTAAGACGAAACCTTTCAAAATTTACACACGACTTTGAAAAGTTCCATCGCTATACGATAAGCGGTAACAGTCTATAAAGCACAAACTTAAAATATATCCATTTAAATTTATATAAAATCTTATAAAAATATTAATATACAATTCGAATCAACATTTAAAAAAAAATGAAATTCCGCCCGACGCGGAGGCGCCATCTCGTTGAAAGAGCTCCGCCATCTTGTCGATACGATCCGCCATCTTGTCGAAAGGGCCCGCGACCAATTTCCTCGACTTCGTCCTTTTTCACTGTGGTAATAGCCTATTTAAAAAAGAATGGTGTCGTAGACGAGCCGCGAATCGTTATGTCACCACGATTCGATTTACACTCGATGAATGCTCCGCACCTCGCAGATTATATCCACACTTTATTGTGACATCGGTCTAAGTCCACAAATCGAAATAAGAAAATATAAATAGCCCTTTTCTTTTGATTCATATCGATATGAACCTTGATAATCTTCTGAATATCATACTATATACTTTGGCAATCAAACTTTTAATTCATTATACTCGCAGGTACGTCTATAATGGTTTATGCATCATTGAATTTTATGATTTACATTCAAAATTTTACAAAAAATTACATTTTTTCGGTTGATAGTTCTCAGGAGCAACTTTTAGCAGAAAAAATTATAAAGCAAGTAAACTTATACCACTATCAAAATAAACGGCACATATCACCGACAGAAATCCGCTTACGGGATTTCAAATTATGCTCAATAATTTCCACTTTTGAAAACGAAATCATATTATATTTTCGTCAGTATCGATTCAATGTTGATTTTTAAACGAATCAATTTCCACGAATTTCAACAAAATTTTGTAGAAATGGGTATGGGAATAGACATACAATAATGAAGAACAATTTTAAGTGTAACTTTAAATAGTTTTCGGTAGTCTCTATTCTAACGATTCATATGAGAAGCAATCTACATTGATGATAACATATCTAGGAAATATATTTTATACGTAAATTGTAATGATTAAATCACTTTTATGTTCTTTTAATAATTAACTGGAATTAATCACTATATGAACTATATGACTAATTATTAGAGTCCATAGAATCTCGAACAGAACCGAGTCCCAATATTCAATAAATACATCGACGTCTTAAGCTTGCGTTACTCCTTTGTAAAGCTGTTTACCCTTAAACCACAATTCCGAACGGAAAAGTGCAGACTTCTTTCCTTTCCCCGTTTTTCTTTGTGTTTCCAGCCAGTGCAGTCCCATAACTTTTCAGTCATGGGGTTGTACTTTTTTGCACACCCCCAACAGAACGTGTTTAAAATACAATCGTCCTGCAGGCTTTATCCGGCAGATTTACGATTCCGGAAATAATTCGTTTACGCGATAAAATAATCTCTTGCAAATTACTTAAGGGGAAATTTATTCATTATGGACGATTCAATTAATCGTACAAAGTGCCCGTCCGCAGGTAAGCGAGCGATAAAATGGAAACTTTTTCATTGAAATGCTATAAATTAATTAATAATCCCTTCTCCGGAATGGGGATGGGAGGTTAGAGGGTTAGCGAAATCGTTTTGTTCCTCTCAAGGGGTGGGAACGGGTTGTTTACTCCTTTAAAAGGAGAAAATTTTCTATGAGGACCTAAAAAGAGTTCTTTCCAAAGGCGAAACAACAGGGGCGTAATTTCAGGGGAATGGGAGTAACTGCCCTCATCTAACAAGAATGGGCTTCTAAATAGTCTCCACTGATTTCGATGAAAATTTGTAGAAACAGCTATGAAGAACGAAAATGCAACTCTCAATAGTTTTTTACAATACAATATCTACCATTTTTTATTTCAAATTTTAGCTGTTGGTTCTAAATGGGCTATTCGTTCGCGTTGTATTAAACAAATATGATATTAACGAAATGTACACCGAATTAAAAAATCGTCACGGGTTAATTGAAACGGATAATTCGAATCTTTACTCTGTTAATTGTACGTGACATTAACGCTGAATAAAAAAAAACGTTGTTCAAACATTTAACTGGAATCCGAAATCGCTTATTTGAACAAATATTCATTTGATCCGAATGTTTTTTCAGACGCAAAATAAACATGAAATTTTTCGTTTTTCAATTCGGTCGACCTGAAAATGTAGCCTTTAATATTCATCGTAAATGTGAATTTGTCACGAATGTGAAAAGAAAATTCTAGAAAAATAAATAGTAGATATTTTAAACTAGCTTATATGATTTGACTCTATGAACTTAAATCAATCGACATTTTTTTTCAATTCGATTTTCCTAAAATAAGTTAGAAGCAAAAGGGGAATTATGTCTACCTGAATCAATTTTTGAAATGAACAATTCTGTCGGTGATGTGACTACTTATTTTGAAATTATATCATTTCGTTTTATTTACTGATCATTTTGATTTGATTACTGCTCGTATTATTTAATACATTAGCTGATCATTCCATTTTTACTAATCACGTGTATTTTTTTACCGATTTTTTAACCGATCAATTAAATACAGGCCATAGATATCTACCACATAAATCGGGGGACGAGCGTATTTCTTCGGGCTTCAATCATTTTTCTATTATGGGCGAACTTCGAAAGCCATTCATAAACATAAATATTATTAAGCATCATTATGGAATTACACTTTCCGAAGAGTTTCCGTCGAGCGGAGCAAACTTCGCTAAACGAAAAAAAATTCGTTTTCGCGAAAACATTACTCTCAACAAGGTAATCCCGCCGAGAGTTTGTTAAAAACTCAGTTGCAGATATTTTCCATCTTATTTTTATGCTTTAGGTATTTTTTTCATCTCTTAATACGATTGTTTTCCGCTGCGATTCTCGAAATTGAAATACATAACTCCGCATTTCGAATCTCTTAACACTCTTATGTACACCGCGATGTACATTCGATTTAAATACATTTCCCCCCCCCTATTATTATCGATTTTTTTCTTATCTTAATACACTTCTTATAAATCCAATTGTATCACTAAAATTCATGTCAGAACATTACAAAAATAATTTATCACTGCATGAAGTTCAGATTACTTTTTTGCTTTGAAAATAGTATGAGATATTATGATTATCATGAAATATTGACACCTGCCTATATTGTTTGAAAAATTCGACTTTTCGAAAAAAAAAATAACCGTCGATTAGTCAACCGAGTAATACTTTTTTTATTAACATGTTAATAGATGTGTTTAAGCACACGTATTAATTGAAAAAAATCGCCATTGAAATTTGTAATGTTGAATGAATGTGAGAATTATTAAACAAATATAAAATATTAATTTTTACACTAGCCTAATTTGAAGTAAGAACTCAATACAACGAGGTCGCAAAGATGTTTTTATAAATTGCATGAATTATAGTTTGCTTCGTTGAAATAATAAATACATTATTACAAATTAGTGCAATTTACATGAGAGCGAAACGGAAGATTATTTAGCTTTTGAAAGTTTTAAAATGCGAAATACATTATTAAATATATCAGGAAATATGAAGGCTTTCGCCGTATTCAAAACAGGAATTAAAAGCCTTCGCTTCTATTGCTCGCAAATTTCATTCAATTAATATTACCCATTAACCTTTCCTTTTACAGAAACGGAATAAAATATTTACATGCAAATGTTATAGAGGTCATTATTCATGAATCGAAACAAATTCATTGATATTTTCAACGATTTATATGCGCATGGTTTATATTAATTGATACTTTGCATGCATAATATCCTTGTAAAAATATGAAGCTCTACTTCATTTTTAAGCTGATTGCTTACAAATCTCTAATAAAATTAATTATTCTAATAAAATATAGGTACATTTTATACACCCTAACAATAATCTCTTCCAAGTAATGTTTTTATTTAATCAAATAATTTTCATAAAAATCATTATAATTTCCATGTCAAATGCAATATTATGAACCGTAATCGATCATTATTCAAATTATGAAAACAACTATAAATCCATCTAGTAAAAATATTTCGAAATAAAAATACTTTTTCATAAGTGTCCATAGAAACAAAATCAACAGCGTACACGTACACGTATAAAGTCAAATTTCCGTTTCGGAGACGTCGTAAAGTTTACAGTTGTAAAAAAGCATTTTTCTCATTTTTCCTAACCTCAGAAAAAAAATTACAAATAAACAACAATTACGGCAAAGACGCTTCACTTGTTGGCCCCGCCCTGCAAATTTCCAGTGCCGTAAAGGGGACAAAAAAAGGACACCGAGGGCCACGACCGAATATTAAATAAGTGTAACGAGAGTTTACGCGTCTCTTCGGTCCAGTGCACTCCTTGCTTCGTAATCGTCTCGCTTTTTAAATTATGAAATATTCCTTTAGACTAAAATCTCGCATTATATCATGTTATGGGGCGACTATGATTTATTTTAAGCGAGAATCGAAAATTAAACTGTTGGTTTTAGTTCTCGACACTTTTCGGATCAAATTGTTGAAATTTTGCTTTCATTTTATTGTGAAACTTGATTTAAATGGTTTTTTTTTTTAATAATTTTACACGGTTTTCAATATTGCATTTGGTGTGATTTTCTTGGAAAAGTTAGAGTAAACGGTAATATGACTCGAAAGAATGTTATACAAAATTAGATTTTGGTGTATAAAAATAATATTTTATTGCAAACTATAGAAGTTTATTGCATAGGAATGCAATAAAAATGATCGAAATATATTAAAATCTATCATGTGTGTGTAACTCTTACTTACAATTAGCCCATTTGCTACAACTCTCTGCAATAAAAACCATTTAGTTAAACATCTGAAAAACCGATCGATTTTAAAAAAATTATAATGATAAAGAAGCTTTCTCCAAATGCACACAATGACTGAAAAGTTTAATTTAGATCGGAGAAGTTATAAAGTAGAGAATAAGAAACATTTTTATTTACATACATAGATCTAGAAAAATTCCAACGAGTTGTGACCCTACATTGTGAAAATTATTTATAATATTGTACATCACTAAAGAAAGAATCGTTGTTTATTGCGAAGGGCCATTTACAGGGTGGGCCTATTACTGCGACCTTAGCCCTTGAAGCCTTTGAAAGATCGTTCTGGAAAATCCAAAATGGCCTTTAACATTTTCTTTAGAATTTTTTTATAAAGAAAAAGCAATATTTCTTACGCTTTCTTAAATTATATATTATATTAAATAAGGATAGATCGAGATTGATTTTTTTAATATATTATGACGTAAACTTCTACGAAACCAATCTACGCACTCTTTCAGTCCAAAATTAATATCGAACTGAGATCTTCTGCTTTAAAATAATCAAATTGAAAATTTTCATAATTATTATTTTGTTCCAATTCGATTTCGTTTAAATAAACTATGCCAAGTCGCCTGAAAATCTGACAATTCGTAAATAGAGGCACGAGTGTGTAACGTTTCATCCGAGAATTAACCGAGGCTTGCGAAATGCACTCGAAGTTTAATTGTTCCGTGAACTGTGTTGTTCGAAATTTCGATATCTCCAGTTGCCAAGCGGTCCAACTCCATAAACGAAAAGGCGAATAAAACACTCGAGTTTATACAGGGTGTGAGGTTACTTTGCGCTCTTGCGGAATAATTTCGCACGACAGTTTCACACATGTCCAAAAAGTCGAACGAGAAATAAGTTCAACCAAACACATACACACAAGAAGCGGGAAAAACAAGTTGAAAATAATAATAAAAAAGCGTTTGGAGTCGAAAAAATTGCGATATACGATCGCAAGTAGAAAGAAATACTGAGTGTGCAAAAAAAATAACATTTTATCTCAATTTATATCGATCTAAGTTGAGTGCTATTTTCATAATACGAATCTGTTACAGTTGATTAATTAAGATGCATTACAATTTGTATAGTTATAGTATACATTGAATGAATATATCTCGATTTTTATGAGCAATTTTCAACTTTAACTACGATTTTATTGAGATTATCACCAAAGTATTTTTCGAGAATACCTTTCTTAGGTGATTAAGGAATAAAATGCTAAAGAAGTCATCATGCATATAATAAATATACTTTTGCTTTTCGGAACACTATTTGTAGATACTTCGATCCGACAATGGAATAGAGTACTGTGATACACAATACTCGAAAAAATAAAACTGAAATTGAAAAATATATTAAAAAACATTGAATTGTAGCCGTGAAATGTAAACTTAAATTAGACAAAATATTCACTAATGCATCTGAACGCTTTGACTATAACATATACACGTCGTACACTGGTTTAATTTTTACTTATATAGAGGGAAAAAAGATAGCACCTTCCGCCTCACTCTGCACATACAAAAGTATACGAAAAAAAAAGTACAGAGTGCGAAACAATTGCGAAGCCGCTAATGCGCTTTTATAAAACGTGGAAGTTTTCGTCGCGCGATAAAGAGTGACACACAAAAGAGTGAAAAGTCCCCCATCTCCGAAACAAAAGCCTTTTTTCGATTCTCGTCTTTCGATTTTTCCCTTTTTCTTTTTTTGCATTCTCTTTTTTCCCTTTCGTTACGGATTTACGCTCGATCGACTTTTCTCGAATTAAATTCAACCGTGTACGAGTGAAAAGGCGACAAAGTCTCGAAAATTTTAATTGAGCAGGGCCAGCTACGACCGCAAGAAAATAGCCACGACAAAATTATACTCAAATATTATATTATCACCGGTTTATGTTAATATCACCTGCAACAATTCAGAATAGGCTTAAAGTCAATAGAATCTCAAGAAAAGCTGGATTCAAGCAGCTAAATAATTTAAAAATGCATATTTAAATATTTTTTAGTGCACTGTGTACTTTTGCTGTCTCGAACAACCGTCCACATATCGAATCAGTATAAAATAGTTAAGCAAAGTTTCACTAAGAAAGTGAACAGTATTTATTCTGTGTTGCTTTTTCGCTACGCTATCGGAAAAACGACGTTTTCGCGCCAAGATTGAAATTAATTCGAGTTTGGCGCGAAAAGAAATTCAACCGGAACCGGAACTCTGCAGCCAAAGTGGAATAAAATTTAATTTAGCTACCCCACTATCTCACCATCAAGGAAAAGTGCGAAAAGGGCCTTTGGGATGTTCGAAATATAGATATTCAAAAAAATTACACAATAAAGTGTCCCATTTTAGGATACTTTCTAAATTATTACTTTTTTAGGTTTAAAAATATATATAATTATTCAATTGAATTAATTTTTATTCAGTATTTTATTACCAGAATAATTAGTATTGTGATCAGCATGTAAGTAAAGATAGAAAATTCGGTTTAATTAGAGATTTTATTTTTTAAAATACTTTTATTGATAAGTTGGTATCAATGCACAACAGATTTGAATACTGACAACATTTTCATATTTGAATCATTTAGAGAAAGACGGGGAGACTTGATCCTCTTTTTGTTTCCGCATATTACTATTGAAATATCGGATATACAAAAAAATAGTGTCAACATTTTCATATGGTATAAAGCCTTCCCATTTTCCCTTATAATTAAATTAGAATCTATTTTTTCATAATGGAAAATTGAAACGACCTTTAGGCAATAAAAACTATTCTTTATGCTACACAAAACCTTCGTGTAAATGTCAAATTAGAAGGTTATTTTTCGTGACATATTTGTGTAGGAAAAAAATTAATCTACTTACGTATAATACCTTTCGAAATTTTTGAAAATCAATTTTTGGGATAATTGAGTTTTCAAAAATTATTATTTGACTCGTTAAGTATCAACAAAATGAAAATTATCGATGAATTCAACTTTGAATATTATTTTCACGAAAAATCGAACGTGTTTCTAATTCATAATAATTTTTTTTTAAAGATATTGTATCTATCGAAAATTTATGAAATTTCTACTCGATGCAGCCGTTATTCGTTATTATTTTAACTAAACAAATCGTTTATTTTTCGTATTATACATATATTGATGAAATTATTTATTATTATTATTAGTATTATTCAGGGGTTGTTTTGCAATAAATATGCACATTATTCAAAATAAGATTAAATATATAAAATATCCGATTCTTTATATTGTTTTTGTGAGATTTATAGCTCAGGCATTTTGTCAAAATTTTATACGTTGCCAAAATATGGTTTATGGTTATGTAAAGCACTTAGGGTACACTGTCAACTGTCAATTATAAAATCTTGCGGCTTCGAAGAGATCATCACATAAAAATACATATAAATATATATATTCCGGACATGACAATTATCACCGATAGCGCTACTTCTACGAACATAAATCAGACCTGTCAGACCCGAGAGGAAAAAAAGGAAATAAAAAAAAAGTACAGCAAAAACGTCGACACGTCCCTTTTTTTTAAATGTCCTAAAAAAACTTCTTTTTTATCTGCAAAAATCGATAGATATTTTTAGAATGTTATAGCAAACGTACTTTCCTATGTACCTATGCATTATATTAAAATCATAATTTCACTCATATTATATTTGAGCGTACGATTTTATATATTTAGTACATAACTAGAGTAGTTGTGTGTAGGCTACGATTACTACAGAGCTACACTGTGAAATTAAACATTTTAGAAACCATGTAAATAGATTGTAAAATGTAATAATACAAAAATCTTTTCAAATGGGTGCACAATAACTCTGGAAAGTTTCACTGATGCGAACGGATAAGCCGTCAAAGAGTCTATAAATGACATTCATACAATCATCTATATTATAAATACGCTAACGATGCTCGAAATTTTCAGCCACAGCCGTGCCTCGAACCCGGGCGTTCAATTTATTATCCCGCGCCTTACACTCCGAACTACGCGTCGTAATTACGAAACTGCACCGCTTAGTGTACATAAGGCGTAAAATCTTTTTTTTATTTCACACATAGATGGCAATACGAAATTTGATTAATTCCGAACTATTTTGATACACATGCGCCTACTGCTAGTTTTTATTTAAATAGATTTAAGATTCAGACGTACAATAAACGTGCATTACATAAAATCTCGCACGAAAAAAAAGAAAGAAAAGTCTCGAAAGGGAAATTTTCAATCGAAGTGACACATTGACGCTTTTCGCCAGGGGCGTATCTTCCGTTTCGTGCCGGGCAATAAAACGGGCCAAAGTTTGCCCACTCGAATCAATTCGCGTCCAAAGTTCGCCGTTTTTCTCGGCTGCAACCCGCGATAATTTCGACCGCCCGTCTGACCCGGAACTCCCCTAACTCACCGTCCCATCTGAGGCTCTCTTCCCCTTTCGCCGTTCTTCCATTTTCTTTCTTTGCGAATTTACATCCCAAGAGAGCGGAGCATACTCATGCTTCTATCGACGAACTATCAATTGTCCGCACGAGTGCCTAAAAACGCACATACGTACGTCCATCTTTACAGTTCGTCAAAATATTATAACTATTGCCTTTCTCCGAAAATTATCTCTAGCTCTCTCTTAAGGTTGGGTTTCCGAGAGCACGATAGGTAGCAGCAACGACAAGGCGATGCACTTGCGAACAACGGGGTGTGTTTCTTAGGGTCCCCATTTTTCACATCGCAGCCGAGGTTCAAATCGAGTATTAGATTGATTTAAATGTATTTATTTGAATACAAGTAGACTTGCACCACCGTTGCAGCAAACATAGCGTAATATAAAGGTAGAGTTTTTTTCTTCATTCTTTCTTCCTCTCGGATTCTTCATTCTTCCCCTTCACGGCACATTTTGCTCGCAGCGTTCTCACTAACGTTTTAAGTGTTCCGTGTGTGCATTCGCAAATTGGACGTTTCCCCTGCATGTTAACAACGAGTGTTTTCATTAAATTTTCACCGCGTGAAAATGGAAAATGGAAAATTGAACTGAAAAGCGATGCCACTTTTCCGCTGAAACGATCGACACGCCATTATTATGTGTCACTTGCACTGATTTCCGAGTGTTGAACATTTCCTTACGATAATATCTACAATAATATACATATATACATTCATTTGGATCTTCGTTAACGAACTGTCACAAAATCATGATAGTACCGCACCTGAGTGATAGATAGAGATGGATGTATGTACGATTTAAGGATGAAATATCTTCTAATATAATATTAACCTAAATCCGTGTGTTTGATTAATTCGGCCACGTGAAAGTTGTTTTTATCTATGATCTTTTTTTTCCTTCGAAATACAAAAATTGAAAAAACTTAATTCAAATTATGTGTGTTGATATTTTAAATGGATCAAATGGTCGTTGTATTATGTTTACGGTGACAGAATTAAGGGAATTTTGACAAACACATCAAACACTTTTTTTGACTGTTTGTTTTATGTAGTTGATTACGTTTTGCTCTGAATGGTTCACACAACGAATTGTATTGTGTATTATTTCGTTTTTTACTCATTCTGAATTTTGATACGATTTTTATAACCTTATCACACGTCATATCTTGTCAAGGCGTCGATGTCTTATTTAGGCGAAATTCTCACAATATGGTAATCAACTCAATACAACACGTGTTAATATGAAACATTTCAAACGAATACATTTCACAAATAAACTCGAATCAATTAGAAACTGCAACAGAGTAGAATAGAATTTTATCTGTTTTTTACTCTTCAATTTATTTTTTTACCTATTTTGCTTTTAACCCGCTTAAGCCCGAGCTTATCTCGGCTTACACACGGTGAGTTATATACGAAGCCTGTACTCTAAAATGTTAAAACTCTAAAATGCACTAAATGCACCGGAATTGATAGCCGAATGCACAAAGCCTTCTTTCCGCTTATACAATATATCGGAACAGTAATTTTGCAAAGCTGTAATTCTGCGACGGGGAAAAACGTGCCTTTTGTTTTCCGCACCGTGTGTGAGGCAGGCTTTACATTCGATCGACGCGTATATTACTTGCACACTGTACGGATTAAAATTCTTACCAAGGACAATAATGAACATTTGTTTTTTTGTTTTCATAATAATCACTTTTGTTTTCGTTCATTCTGATCGACCCTATGAATATTCACGAGTACATAATAATGTTTTCGTACGTTTTATTTCGTGCTCAGTATTATAAATACTTGCCAATTTACGATATGGATGTCATCAATCACTGAAGATTGTCAGAGTTCGATACATTGCGGAAATACAAGGTAATATATCAATTATTTGATACAGTAACGTCTTGCTAGTCAATATTTGATGCATTGCGGAAATACGCAGTAACACAGAATCCTGTATGAGATGTTTGTTCAGCTACCGATCGATCCTGTCTATATTTTATATTTAATACAATTATAAATTTGAAATATCATCCTTACATCGTTTTTTTTCAACATAAAATACATTTCGAGAACCTACATAATTGAATATATTGAACGTCTATAAGGGTAGTCAATGAAAAATTGGAATGTTCTTTTATTTCTGATTGGCTTTCGTGATTCGTCATTGCTCAAGTTTTCTAGATTTTAAGCTGATTGTGATCGTGTGTGTATGCCGTGCATGATATTTGCTACTGGCTTCCTTAGAATTTAAGACTATGAAAATCCCGTTAAAGTGCTAAATAATTAGCGGTTGAAGAGTGTATAAATAACATACAGAAAAATGTACATAATTTAAATTTTATTCTTATAGATTCGTGAATTATTTTGCAGTTGTTTTTTTAGTAATTCCTCAAACTTTCGCATCAGTTTCTATGCGGTACGTTAGTAAGCGTGAAATAAATAATGGCTCGAGGGTCGTTCCGAAAGTTCAGCGCTGAAATAAATTGTTGTTTTAAAGAATCATCCATCACCGAACAGTTCCGGTGTTTGGTCGATCGTATCCGACTTGTTTATGTAATGAATGGACCCTTACGGTTCATAGGTCGACCTCTTTTGTTTGCCATTTTGATTTTGGGTAAGTTGACGAAAAATATTGTTTTTATCTTGAAACATTTTAGTTATTTGTGTCAAACACTTATCTTTCAATCGTATGCTAAGCTTTTCAACAACGCGTCTGCGTTTTATCCTCTACAAAATTCGATAGCTCTTGTCGCTAACTAATTGGTATTATTTGACCGTTCGTTTGAATTGTAAGTATTTTATATGCACGCAATTGGTTGAACATTAAAGTTTTTTATTTATTTTTTTATATTTTCATTTGATGAGTACTTAAAGGAATATATATAAATTAAAACCTTGCCGTACTAATTATATTTTATATTGTGTCAAAATTAATATTCTGTAAAAGTTCAATTGAAATTTATTTCATTTACTGAAAAATATAATTTCACTAGAGAAATTATGGTTTTCTCAGTAACACACACATTAGTCAAACGTCAATTTATCAAACAGTACAGCCCAAGAAATAAGAAAAAGTGAATATTAAGTCGAATTTTATACTTGATCGTAAAGCGTGCAATAAAAATTCATTGAATTTTGTTACTTCCTCTCGTGTTTGCACAATAAAATTGTATGTATATTTTATTCCATCGGACGATGCAGCAGTTTAGTATTTAAGTCGTCAGCTACTCTCTCTTTTTATTTTATTTTACGGCGGTATAGATTTAGCCTCTTGCGACCCCTTTTATTTCCAGCAATAAAAAACGCAAGAGTGAAACGAAAATAAAGGGGTACGGGGACGTTTCGAATTTGAAAAGATTTTTGAAGAGTTGCCAAATTGCCTCCGTTTCTGAAAAAAAAACGGGTCTCTCTTGCGAGAGTAATTATTTAATTATTTAACTTTTAGGGCGTCCCTCTTCACTCTACTATTGACAATACTCGACGCCATCTAGCGCTTAGTGTGCGAAATTAATTTAAATTGTTTAAAAATATTTAATTTTGGTAATAAAGTAAAATGAAATTTTCGAAAAAAAATCAATAAACATTTTTTTATATTTTCTATAATAATAATCTAATAGTTTTCTATCGATTTTCCGAGCTAATTTTAGGAAAAAACTGTACTAATATTCCGTTCTAAATAGTTTGAATATAAGATGATTTGTTTATATCCTAAATTATATCGTTTCATTTATAAATTAATAATCAAATCGATAATTTTGAATAAAATACAAGTAAGGATTCAGATTTGTTTGTAAGATCGGTAGATATTTCAAAAAAATAATCAAATAGTTTTTAAATGTAACTCATTTTATATATTTTTTTATATTCAATTTGAATTAGAAAATATTTAATTGTAAGCCGAAGTGGAAAACGTATATATTAACTGAAAATATATAAATTTGAACCAAAGTACACGTATTGAGTGGAAGTGAATACAGAGGAAGTATCGTTTCGTTGTTTGTGTTCTTAATTATGACAATGGTCTAAGTTCACTTTTGCTTCGAGATATTTATGTTAACTGTTTGACTTTGTCAAGAATGCAGTAGAATACAACAAATATCATATTAAATATTGTTTTTAATTTTGAAAGTAAAATTTTTAAATATGTATATGGTTTACATAAATCGAAAATAAAAACGTGTAACTCATTTTTTTTTGTAATAATTGATTCTTTGACACTGTGTTGCTCGAGACTATTTGGATTTTAAGCTGATTATGGACTATTGTATAGTATTTACATGTAGTAGACTGGACTGCAAAAACGCCACTCCAAAAACTGTCAAAAGTTAGAAATTCCATTTGTTTGTAAAATGTAAATTGTACTGAAACCATCCCAGACGCGCATACAATAACCATGAAAAGTTTCACCGCTATTAAAGAGTCTTTAAACAACACAAGTATGTTCATATTCAATATCATTTTTACAGACTGAACTTGCACCAATGTCACAATCAAGAGCATATTTTGTCTTCGAAGTATTCTCGAGTCGAACTCTAGAGACGGTTAGCAGTAATACTTTGCCTTCTGTGAAAATTAGCGATAGGTGAACGCGAGAGCTACAGTTGATCCCGGATTTAAGCTAATCCCGAATGTTTGAAGGAAATTAAACTGGATCCGCATGTTACGTAAAACTGCACGGATTAGATTAGCACACAGCGTTATCTGCCTCTGTTTTCTAAACAAACATATAACACGAGCAATCAACCCGTTGAGTATCAACGTACGCCTAGTGAGAGTGACTTTTTCTTAAATACACCGATTTACTATCGTTTTGTATGAAAATCTGGACTAAAGATGACTAAACTCATAAAGGGTTCAATCGATTTCGATACGATTTTATACCTAGTGTAAGTGTATCCATGAAATATTTGTGAAGCAGACAAAAGCAATTCTCAATGGTTTTTTTGTTATTAAAGGTATTAGGCATATTTGTTAGGTGATTAAAAAAAAATAGAAAGCGTTTTAATATATTTTCTAAGAGATAAAAGCAACATCAAGAATATCGCTATTTGTTGAACAAATTGTAAAAAAAAAACTTTATTTGAAACATTTCTTTTGCGTACCTAATAAATGTATCGAACTTTGGACATGCAATAAAACTATAGAGAATTGCGTTCCCGTTCTTCACAACTATTTCACATCTAGAGTCACACATCATTTCTACAAAGTTTCATCGAAATCAGCGGAGAATTTTCATAAACTTCTCTTTATGAAGCAAAAACACTTCGGCCGAAACGATGGGAAAATTTGCGGCGGGAAATTCGAAACGTGAAAAAAAAAGTTTCGCTTCACGGAGCGTCCCTGTTAACTTTCGGGCCGACCCCCGTTCCGGTTTTTCCGGAAAACGGGCGTTTTCCGGGAAAATAAGATCCGGGAAATCTGAGACACGCGAGCTAATTAAAAGCGGCGCGAACTTTTCGAATGAAATTTTTGGCCATAATGCGATATTCGAAATTTGACACTTTTCGCGAATGATGCTGCGGGGACGCGATATCGATTCCATCTGGAATTTTTTCGCGGAATTGTTTCAACGAATTTAATCCTATACACGAGGGTTGTTTTTGATCAGTTTCTATTTAAGAAAAAATTACATAAAAACACTATATTCAAACCAAATTTTGTTTTATTATAAAAGAATTTTCTCATACTGTTTTTTTTTATTTCATGAATATTTTAGAAATGTAGTTTAAGAAATAATTTATCATATAAAAATAAAATTTATTTGAAAATAATCAGTCTTTATATATTTTTTATCTTAAACTTGATAAGAAAACGGAACTCGTAAATACATATGTGTAATTACTATTGTAGGTATTGTTACCCATTTTTTTGGATACCTCAATTATCTTCTTAGCATTAAAGTAAAAAAATAGCCTGTAATTATTAATGCACGAAAGATGGCGCTGAAATAAATCAAATTTGATCGACAATGATAATGCAGATATCCTGACACTTTTCCAAATCAAATATTTAAAAAATGATCATATCGACTGATAGAAGCGACGCGCAACTTTCGCCAGGACTCATTTGGAGGCCGCTGCAGCCCGATGCAGCATGCACAAACAATTTACATCGCAATTAGGCGATATTGTAAGATTGTCCGATCTGCAGTGCATCACGTGTTGCAGCGTTCGCTGAAAGCATTTCAATAAATGCTGAAAAAGTTTCTTCAGCGCTAACATACGCTTTCGTCGGTTCGCTTTTAGTATTCAATAGCGATACCCCGTTATTTTCCGTCGAGAAATAGCCTGGGGGTGTCTTGTATAAAGGGTGGGTTACTGTACAGGATGCACAGTCTCAAAACTATCAATAGACTCAACTATTATTGTACAAAACTATTAATTCGATGATCTATTTTCGTTCCATATTATTTTCACACCTAATTGATTTCAAATTTAAAACTTATTAAACAGTACTTCAATTAATTGAAGACATTTTTCATTCATTTTTTTCAATCAAACAGTCATTGTGATTATAAGCTCTATGAACCTATTAATTTCATACATATACATATGTATACATAAGGTCGCTATTTTTTTACAAGTTTGCTTTCTAACCATTATGAAAGGACAATGTGTAGCTTTTCATGGAGAGCGGACCCTCCATTGAACATATGTGAATTTGATAATAATTAACTTATAATGATCCTTAAATATTGCTATGATTACGTTCAACCTCGAAATCAATGTAGATCATAAAAAAAAATATTATTTATAGGTTTCATTCGCCTGTGAATGAAAATTAGCATGAAAATGGAATGATTTGAAATCGATTTTCCATGAAAACCCCATATCAATGGTCAAATTGAAAAATCATGAGATACTAATATCTATCGATTGAGATATATTTTAAATCTGTTGAGTAAACTAGACCGTGATTACACATCCTCTATTCAGTTTTACTTTCTACTATCGATATAAAAAGTGTCCTCAATCAAATTCACAACTGTTAATACAGAAAAAGCCAAGTGGTACTTTTGCCAAAATTGAGTTAAGTACAGAAATCGCCTCTCATATACTTGGTGGCAAAAGAATATGAACGGACTCGGAACGTGTACCGAGATCTATCATCAAATCACTCGAATATACATAAGTAGACACTCGCTCTACTTTCGTATAAGCGACTTCGAAGTCACCTATATCCCTTGGCCTTTTCGCATATATATTTTTTTGTAGTTTGGACATTTTCACCCGTACACATTTGGAAAGAGCGAGTTTCGACTCTCGCGGTGTAATGGAATAAAACGCGACCAGTGGCGGAGTGAGGGGCCTCGGGGCTCTGAAAACTTTCAGCCCGCAGAATGAGTTAATGCACCCCACTGTTTACGGCCAAGAGACTCTTCCCCTAATGGAAAAAAAAGAAGTTGGACGACGACTCTAATGGCGACATCGGCCGAGAGTTTCCGCGTGAGTTATGGCCCCCTTTTTTAAGGTTGGCCAACTTGGCGGACGTGTTAATTGTGAGAAACTGCTACTCGCGTGTGCGACCTACACCATTGATTTCGATTATGGACTTTTTTTTGGACGCATTCGAAAAACGAGCCTTTCACTATCAATATTATAATTTTAATTACGTGTATTTTTTTGTATGTTTGTACATCTGTCCGGGATTTTGTATGGAAAATCTTCAAGCGTAAAATTCAGACGGTGCAAAACATAGCAGATTTGCATCTTTTGCACCGCATTTAATTTGAAACGAAACGAAAATACGGTAATTTGGATCTTACGGCCAATGCAATAAGATTATAATAAATATAAAATTTTGTAATCTATAAAATGATTTTGATCGCGTGTATATTTACATTCGTACATATGCATTATCAGTAAACGAATCAATAACGTTTTTTTACCGATTCGATTATTGTTGTGATTTTTTCAAAACAACAATTCATCGTCAGTATCGGTCATAGACTTATCGTGTAAAGACGTGATCGAAACATAATTCGTAATTCGGTTATTTGAGTATTTCGCATCTTTCAATATACGTCAAAATTAATTTCGTAATCGGAGTGAATCTCATAACAGAAAAATGTGTTCTCAGTGAATAAGTGAGTGTTTGAAAATTATATAAAAACCAACCTTGAACGCCAAGCTGAACAGCCGTTTCTTTCTTGATGCACCAGCACTCGCGTAATTAAAAAAAACAATTAAAAATCGGTATATTTGATCGATATTTTCGTTAAAATTACGACAGCTAATTAGTATACGACCGATCGCGACGAATGTCTCTTATCAGCTGATTGAAAACCAGACACAATAATAATAATCAATCGACGCGTCGTGACTTGTGTAACAATCATCATCAATATAATATTATAATTTTGCTAATTGTAAGCTTTTTTGTACGTTCGGCTACCGTCCTACTCGAGCATACAGTAACTTTTTACGTATGTATATAATGTGTAAAATCCGGGGTTCGACTTCTGTCCGAGACCTGAATTTATATCATCTAAATATACATATTTATATCGTAGATTACACTGGCTCCAGTCAAAAATTTAATTCAAATACTTTTTTGTTATTTTTTTATTTTACACAGATTGCAGTGCGAGATTATTTATTCTGAACAATATTATTACAAATGCGTGTACTGTTATTCAGAGCTAAACGCGGCTTGCTCCGTTCGGCGTGATGTCGAGATAAACGATGCGCTTTTTAAAATTCCTTTCGTTATTTCATTTCTCGGAAATGATAATCACATTAATTTTGTTTATAATAAGCTATCGATGTGGTCAGTTTATATTAAGAGTAATGAATGAATTGCGAAATAAATTATTTATCGTTCAGTGGTCATACAAAGGACGACGCGCAGCTTCTTATAGCAAATGGACACCCCCTTCAACGCATTTGAATTTTAAAATAATTAACTTATTATGCTATTAAAATATTGGTACGATAAAATTTAAACCCGAAATCAATTTAATTTGTGAAAAAAAAATAGTTCGCATTCATAGAATTCATATAATGATGCATAACTATTTCCAGAGAAACTTAATGTTACTCACAGTTCAAACGCGTGCGCTTAGTACAAAGACCAACGAGAGAGACCTATATACGTGATTGAGATGGATTTAAAATAGCTACAGCCATCTCGTTCTATATAAGTCTGTAAATTAAAAAATCGGAAAAAATCAGGTCCTCAAATTCGCATTTGAAATTCGGAGCATGAGGCGCGTGCACACGTGTCCGGGCGCATTTAATTAAAAGCGAACATCAAAAATCGACTTTGCGAATTCGAAGAAGTCATTATTGTGAAAAGCAAACAACTGTAGTTGTATTCGAGCGACCGCATAATGGTTAAACTTTGCAACCCGACATTCGGTACTGGCGAAATTAAATTTTCTTTAATCGCTTTTCGCGTATACATTGCGTTAAATTGCGACAGCGGTTTAATTGCGCCGCACGTGATGTTGAAATTTGCAAAAAATATATATAACTAAATTAATCACCTAAGTGAAGAAACAATCATAAAGTGTAGATACGCATGAGAAGTGGCTCGATCTAAAGACGTTGCTTTGCTTTGAGTGAAATAACGTACATATAACTCAATTTCGTTAAAATTCGCTCCGAAATTGTTGTCGATATACATATGTATTTTCGTAGCAATTACACGTGATTTACAATTTTTGAAATTTCGTTTTTTTCCCGCCTTTAACTTTGTTTTGTAAAGGTGACCACAACGTAACGGTAAATTTCTTCTTAGTGCCGCTAATGGTCAACACGATAAAACACAGTGTGCTACGAAATGAACATTCGATAAAAATACCCTGTGGTCACAAATTATCTGAGTAATGTAGTATTTTTTCACATTTTTTTAAGTGCGCTTAAAGTTTCTCATATAATTTGAAGACATATTAAGTACAATTTCTAATAGGTATTGATTTTATACCGACGATTAGAATGGTTTTGTTGAATATTACAATACGATAAAATGAGAATATTCCTCGGAAGAAATTATTGCCAGGATGTATAAAAAAATATTTTTTTTTTAGCTTGATTTTTCAAGATATGAATAAAATAATATTTTTATATTGTACGTTTCGGTAACTATTGGATTATTATCTCTTCCGAGAGATTTTTTCGTTTAATCGAACTTTTCCATGAAAATTGATGGTGCCAAATACAATATTAAAAAACAGTGCTTGATCACTTTTTAAAATATTATATAAAAGAAACATTAAGCCTATTTAGTATATTTTTTTCAGAAATGGTTATCAAAATTATAATATTTATATTTTATATTACAATTAGTTTCATCACTATTCTCGTGTTTTTCTCATTGATGATATTTCAGTATTTTATTTAAACATAACTATCAGAATTTGTTAATAAATATGCTATTGAAAAATAAATAAAACAACTAACATTGATATTTCTATATAATGTCACAACTTATTATCATATTATTTTGAACAAAAATTATAGAATGTAACAATCTTTTTTAAAAACCAAGTGAAAAAAATGAATAGAAAGTCGTTGAATTCAATTGTATTTTTAAATACACTATACGTATAAGCATTTTAAGATTTTCTTTCTAATGCCAGTCTAGCTAATGCCCATGGCACTTGTAAGACACAATGATGACAGCGCTTTTGATTCATAGGTGATAGAGCTATCCATTCATCGTTCTTTTCGTCATACGCTTCCACTGAGTTAACATTACCATAATTATTGCATCCGCCTGTGAAATGAGAATTATTATTTAAATAAATACACGGAATGTTTAGGAGATGCACAAATAATAAGGACATTGTGTATACGCGCCTGTTATTACGAGTTGTCCATTGAGAATACCAGCAGCCATTTTATATTTCCCTATACTCAAAGATTGTATCATCGTCCATTTGTCAATCGACTTGTCATATTTTTCAGCTGTTTTTAAATGTCCCGATGAATTAATTCCTCCGATTGCATATAAAAATCCATTCATGGCTGCCAACTGAAATTAATTCATAAGAAAATATTATAATTATTATGGAATAAATTGCACACCAATAACTAGACAATGTATGACAGATAAAATTTAATTGATTGTTATTCGAATATGATAGAAAAATTATAATAGTATTAATTACTCAAAAAATAAATTTTATCATAGAATTGAATGTTATATCGTGACAGACCCCTGGAAAATATCTTCGTTCGTTCATTTCCTTACACGTCTTCCACGTGTTGGTGGTCGGATTGTAAGCTTCAACTAAAGACAAGTATTGACCATTATATCCACCAATAACAAAAATTTCGTTATCTAAAACCGCTGCTCTCAACCCACTTCGAGAAACAGTCATCGGAGCAACTTCTTGCCATGTCCTCGTCCTCGGAGACCATCTGTGAACTCAACGATCGATATGTTATTGTTTCGTGAATTCTGAAATGATTCAAGTTCAATTTACTTCTCTACAGTAGAAATTAAATTTCCGTTATATCCACCAAATACATAAGCTTCATCGGCATAGTTAACTGCTGTTGATTCATATCTTGCGGTTTTCAATTGTGGCAACGATTCAGTTTGACCGGTTGCTAAGTAATAGTATTCTGCCTGGAAAATTAATATTTGTTAGAAAGGACACTGTGCAATTTTCTATGGCGATAGGATCCTTTTTTGAACGTATATGAATTTATATTATATTATAGTGTGATTTCCGAAATAAAATAGAACGTTAGGGTAAATTTTATTAAAAAAAATATACCTTTGCACATTATGTACTCACGGTATTTGATGCCGAATTCAAAACTCCTCCAATCAAAATTATCTTTTCGTTTATCAGTGCGGTGGTAAATATATTTTTCGCACATTTTTCATAGCTGATTGAAATCCATTTCTTCGATTTCAAACTATATATTTCAATTATTCGTGATGACTGAAATGTTTTCAAATAAATTTACAGAATATCATAGTATTATAGCATAAAATTATCTAGAAATGAGACTTACTTCAAGAGATTCACTTCCTACAACAACCAAAGTATTGGAAGATGAACAATTTGTCAGATCATTGCTATTTTGCAACGTTGAAGCTTCAAAAAACCTCAAAATGCATTCGTTATCTGAATCACAAATCAACTTAGCTTCAGAAAAGAGAAACTGAAAACAAATTATTTTGAATACAAAAAAAACATTCCAATGAAAAATTCACATATTCAGTCACGTTATTCGGTAAACATTTCAAGTTAACGTAGTTCAATAATTCATTGATATACTGTTTCCTGCCAGTTTCGTGATTGATCCATCGTTTTAGTGCCTCATATAATGATTTTTCTGTTGTGGCTTTGGATTTTGAACTTAATATTTGTTTCATCTCGGAAAAGTCCAGTGATAAAAATTCACTTGATTCGTATACCTGAAATTTAATTGTTAGAATATTCACATACCAGTCAAAAAATAATTTCTTTATAGCATTTTCAATACTTTATCAATGTTTTCTTTAATAAATGGTAAGATGTGAGTTTTTAAAGTTTCATCTTCGCCAATATTCGCCATTTTCCATATCATCAAGCAGTTTTTAGAATTCAATGTTTTCTTCAAAATTTTAGCGCAATTATCCAGGACTGTAGACATTTCTAAAATACTTGCCATTTGAAATATATCCAACGCATTTTTCTCGTCGATTTCTGTTCGATATAACAATAAAATCAGTTTGAATCGTCATTAGAAATAATTATAGTTTTCATAATTACTGAGTGATCCTTTGTAACAATATTCTATTAGTGACTGCATCACATCCGCATCGACATCAGTAAAAGTTACTTCTTTTGATGAAATTTTTGTGTTCTCAAATGTGTTTTCGAAAAATTGGCTATAACAAGCTAAGACATTTGCATGCACTGAAATCCTAAAATGAAATAATTTATCAAATTAAATGTATCAAATAAATTAAAATTTAACTTTAAACAAATCTTACTGTTGACCGTTGACTGACAGAGATGCATCACAGAATTTTCCTTGATTTTTTAAGCTCCACAGTTTTTCTCCGAGATCTTTGGGATCTCTAGTGAAAATTTCTTCGGCCATTGTTATTATTTTTTCTTCTTTGACAAAGAATTTGAGTCGAAGAGAGACTCCTTCAGATAACGAATGATTTTCATTCGATCGTACTTTGTCTTATATACAATTTTCGACTCGTAATCGCAAACCACTGAAAATAACATAGATAATTACAACGAATCGCAACATATCAGTAGGATAATGACACCGCAAACTTGTCTTTCCAGTCATTCTGTTTTTTTTATTTTACAATCTTGTTTTTTCTCAGATATTTTAATTAAAAACATGATAAATTCATATCGATAATATTAGAAGAAAAATATTTTCCATGGATAATTTACCGCAGATTTTTCTCAGATAAAGAACATTTGAGTTACACACGATATTACAAAATTTTTAAATATTCGTATACGAATAGCTCTCAATCATGACAATGATGTATCTTTTTGGTGTACACTTTCTTCCAGTATCTATAGGTAGTTAAAATACTACAGTGGTTAACAACTAGAATAGTTGAATTACCCGATGAAAATTTTCACATTTAACGATGCAAATTTGTAATTTTTTTCTACAAACAGACCGTATCTAAATCAAATTTCCCAATTGATTCGACAGGCCAATCTCTCGTGTGAAATAATTGATTAAAAAAAACAATTTAAAACACGGTATGCGTCGATTGCTCGTATCATAGAAAGGCACCGCCGAGATTGATGACGCGCGTAACCGGCACGCGAAATTAGCTCAATTTATCTATTCGAAAACAGAAGTGTTGGACGATGGTGACAAATATGTAGCTGCCTTTTTGACACTGACAAATGGACACGCGAAGAATTCTTATTGGCACCGTGTGTCACGACGGGACGTCAATGGGAACGATCTATATACATATATCCAACTATACATGCATGTACCTACGGACGAGAACAACTCTAGTAACAAATAAAACACGACCGAAAAAAGTGCTAAGTTTTGTAGAAGGGGATGCTCTTCTGGTGCCGGTCATACGTATCACTCTTTGGCTAGATTATTAAATTATCCGATTGAAGTTATTCAACGATTAAGTGAAAATTCACGAGAATTGGAACGAGGCGCACATTCGCACGTTATAATTGTGTAATAAAATTGTAGTGTGACGTAACACTACAAAAGGATTGTAATATGTCTGTCTGACTTTTTCGTGTACAGAGTAGTTTATGCATATGAAGGAGACAGTATTGTTTTGCTTCTTTTCATAATTACACTTACGTGTAAAACGGATGGTTCTTTTCAACTTTAGTGATACGACTTATACTGTGTCACTAACGATATGTGCCATTCAAATCGTTCGACGCACACTTATACTTTCATTTAAATAATATCAAATATCCGGATATGTGACGTAAGAAAATCGCAAAATTATGTACGTATTTACATCCATTTTTGTTTTTCGGCACTCGTGCGAATATTTAAAAGTTCGTTAATAAAGGTATTTTTTTTTGCTAGATATTTAAATTTCCATTAAATTGCAAACACAAGATGAGATAGCAGCCACTAGAAAGCATTATTTCTGTAACAATGCGCAATACAACTGCAATATGACTTAGCAACGCTTACAATGTGTACGTATCTTGAGATTGCATCACACATATGTGAGAAATCTCGACCTCTAGCTGTTATATATATGACGATCGAAAAAGCCAAGGGAGTACAAGTGATTTTTTTGCCGAAATTGAGTTATGCACGGGAATCACTTCTATGCACGCTCATTTATTTGATGGCAAAAGGATATGAACGAATTCGGAGCGTGTGTCAAGATATACCATCAAATCAGTTGACCTTTTTCTAATATTATACATGTTTAACTTTGAATGCGCTTATCTCAAAATCACCCCTAAGTCACTTGTACCCCTTGACCTTTTCAGTCGTCATATATAATGAAGTAATTGGGCCCTCGTACCGGCATAGAATAAAATTGAAATTCATCTTAAAATTTCAACGACAGTCGATCGGAACGAGCCGAGTGTCCCCTAGTTGAACAACGCGCTAACGGAAAAGCGTACAAGAGCAATAAAAGAGTGCATCCGGGACAAGAAAATTCAATATCTCCTCCTTCTGGACTTGGGTTATAATTCCGATGGAAAGGAGCGAACTCGCACAGCGGCGATCCTTATGAGTGATTAAATTCGAACTGCACTAGACATTTTCCACTGCACGTATTTCGCGTTATATTTTCGCGACGTCACTTAATGCGATTGGAAATTTATTGAAAAGTGTCACTGAGTTGGAAGATAATTCGAGGAATCGACGTAGACGCGTCGCACATAAAAATGGTAAAACGTATAAGACGACTGAAAAGGTCAACGGGTTCAAGTGACTGCGGTGATTTCGAGAAAAGCGCGTTTAAAGTTGATCGTGTACCTGCATGTATTATGAGGAAGTTGGGTGATTTGATGATATATCGAGGCACACGTTCCGAATTCGTTTATATATTTTTGCCACCAAATAAATGAGCGTGCATAGAAGCGATTCCTGTGCATAATTCAATTTCGGCGAAAATGTCACTTGTACCCCTTGGCTTTTTCGATCATCATATGTAGTTGTAGATACTTTTCATAGATGAGGATGAAAAAAATCGATAACGATGTCGTTCGAATGCTTTGTAAGTGAGTATCGGTTGTCATTATGGGAGTAAGTTTCTATTCACTGTGTGAAAAAAGTCAAGTCAGTTTTGAGGAAGAAATCGGTATATGAATTGTCGTTATTTAAAAACTGTTGATAATAGCATTTTCAAATAGTTTAGTGTACTTAATGAAGTTGTTAGTACGGAATGATAAATAATTTTCGCGAAAAGTGCTATTTATTGATGTGAATTGAGTCGTTATTGGTCTCTGGGTACACGTTTTATACATTTTCATACCGCGTTTGAAAATTTTTCATTTTCGTATTTAGTTAAATTTCATTAATTGACATTACAGTTTGTTTTATATTTAAAATAATGAATAAGTTAAGTTCTTAACATTTCAAATCACACCATCATACTGAATGATTTTACCAAATAATAAACCATTAATCGAGTTTTTGAAGTGTACACAATTAATTCCATCAATGCATGTCCGTATGTTCTAGATATTCTTGGTTAGAATTTAATTAAATATTTTAAGTGTTGTGTGAATAATTAGAATGATTTCTGCATCATTAGGATAATTCGAAGATTTGCATTTTTCGATCGAAAAAAATATTTTTGAGAGTCAATGAACTAATGTCGAACTTATTGTTAGTAATTTCAAAACTTAAGTAATTATTTAAAATCCATTTATAGCTCCTGATATAATACCCATGTCAAATTGAACGTACTGTCGAACTCAAACAATTCGACGTTTTATGAAAATTTTCTCTTCCGCCGCCCACTTTAAATGCATTTCCACGAAATGCAACGAACGTATGGCGAATCTAAAATACCCCTACACATTACATAAATAAATGCAAAAATATACTCCAAACGTAAAGTGCACGTACACGTTCGACAATGTTCGCCGAAGTGAGCGAGTTTTCTTAAAAACGTTTTCCCGCCACGGAAATAAATTTCGAAAGTTCGCGCCAAGAAAACTAATAACTGCCACGAAAAATTAAAGGGGTAAAAATGGCGAAGGCTTCGATATTTTAAATGTTGCGGCGCGCATAAATTGAGATTTACTCTTTACGCTTTCAGGCTTTACATACATATATAATATTATATACAGGCCTTGGACAAATAAATTGGAGCACTGTAGATTTTTACAATCTCACCGAATCGTAGAAGCTAGTTGAAAATAAAACAAAATATTTTTTTGTAAAGAAAATTATGCCATAAAATTTTATTTAGATAGACCGTTATTTTCAGCTATTTGAAGTTTTAAAAAATTTAGTATAAAATAATAATCAATTTCCATAAGTGAAGAATATAACGAATAAATAAATTTGAAGACAGTTATGAAAATATTCAGTGCGTCAAATAATTTGTCCAGGGCTGTATATAAATACTATGTACTCGTGTGTGTTTTGCCGTTGGAAAATTTTCACTTGGGAAAGTAGTTTTTCTTCGGAGAAAAGTCTGCTCGTTTTTTAACTTTGTCGAAATAAAGATATTTCATTCTATCGAAAGTGATTGTATATGTTACGGAGAAATTCATTGTAGCTTCAATTCAATCGATGAGTATTTTTCATAACCAGTCTAAACTTTTTCTTATAACGGTCAGTAATTACAAAAATAATTACATTTATACTCATCTTGAACCTAACTCTAATTTTATGTAAATAATAACATTTTAAGACGTAAAATTCTTTACTTGACAACATAATTGACAGACAAACACATACATTTCTATAATACGTTACTTGGCTCCACATTGTAGAATCTATAAGAAAAATCGACGATGTTCTACAAAACCGCACTTTAGGAGTACCTTCTGTGTTCCAATAGATATATAAGTACATAAGCATAATCGACATACATATAACGAAAGAAAAGTACAAGGAGTACAAGTGACATATTTTCCGAAATTGAGTTATGTACAGGAATCACTTCTATATACCATCATATATTTGGTGGCAAAAGGATATGAACGAACTCGGAACTCGTACCGAGATGCGTAATCGAATCACTCGACCTCCTCTTGATACATGTAGGTACATGCTCAACTTTGAGCGCGCTTTTCTTGAAACCACCGCAAAGCTACTTGCGCCCCTTGGCCTTTTCAGTCGTCATATATAATACGAACGAGCGCTTTCAAACGTTTCTAATTTCGCTGATTGCCAGCTCAAAGAAACTTGCGCGAAACTTCACTTGACCTTTTCTCGCAGGCTTTTCACCAAACCAAAACGACGATGCTGACCAATCCTCAGATCTTGATTGGCCAAAACATCGGACAGAATTCAAATATTAACCCATTCAGACCCGATGTGCTTAATTATGCACGTCACTTTTGAAACGTCATTAAATAATTGTATGAAATTATTTTGATTGATTTAAAATCGTCTAATCAGTGACATTAATGACTAGCTTTTGTATACGACCGAGTTTATTATCGATTGTTGTCAAGGTGAATAGTGAATAAATATATTTTATAAAAATAATACAAAATAAAACTATGCAAAATTTCATACATTCTGCAAAATACTATAATTAAAATATTTTTATATAATCGCTTAAATTTGAAGTCTTTTCTATAAATGAACATTTAAAAATTCTTTATTTAAACAATTAAGAAAAATGCGGGTCTAAATGAGTTAAACTTTACGATGGATCGATGAAAAGGCGCTTCGATTCCATGTTAGTTAAAGTAGGGGAATCTAAGGAAAGTTTTTCACAATTTTGTTTTAGTTTATTTTGATGAGATCAAAATATGTTTGTATTGTCTATACACTCATCTATACATTTGAATAATTATTTTTTTGAAAAATAATCATAGTTAACTACTAATGTTCTTCTTAAGTTCTTAACTGCAGATCGTTAAGTCAGATTGTGTCAATTTAGAAAATGTGCCTGCACTCGTATATGGGGAAAAAATTTCGCTTCACTTTTTTGGAAAGAAAATATGTTATTTATTAAAAAAGCATATGCAGTTAAATAAAAAAAATCTCTTAGATTTTAGGACTTAAAACGAAACAGTAAAAGCTGTGTACGGATATATAATAACTGAAAATTTAATTTAATGTCGTCCTTTTTTGTGAATATTTACTCTTGTTTATGTAGTCTGTTTCTGAAATCATTTTTAAACTAAAAAAAAGTGTGGTGCAATTAATTCTATTTCAGCCAATTCGCCTTTTATGTAATCCATTTTCAAAATTTAATCAAGTTGGAAAATGTGCCCCAGGCTCCCCTTTTCATTGGGCGTTCTTTGAATATAGAATTTAAGATTTCGTGTATCTTTATGCGTGACTAGTACACTGACCCCTCAATTTATAATATTCATATCAATAAGATATGATAAATTCTATTTGACAGTAATATAAATGTTATAGCTATGTAATTATAGATATACATAAATATGTATAATAGAGCTATTTTGATGTGTATAAGTAAGATATGAAACTTAGCAATGATCTTGTTTAGGGTAATATAGTCTATCTTTATACTAAGTATATTGAATGTAGTAATAATCTTAATGCAGAATAAGCGGATTTGCAACACGCGAAATCGAATACACAAATAGAAACGAAGATTCAATTGCTGTGCACTGAATCAGGGAATTTCAACCCAGAGTCCGCAGTCTCAAAAAGTAATTATTAGTGCATACTACTTTTTTTCCTGGAATCATTTTATGAATGACCGATAATTATCAGCTATCGAATTTATGTGCCTTTGCAGAGACTTCTCGTTTCCATATTAAATCCGGTTGAGTGTATAAACTATGCATTATATGTATGTATTTGCTACAACTGGGTTATAAAAATTGTAAGATGTAATGAATGATAAATAAACCTTCACAGATGTGCATAGAATAATTTTCACAGTCAAATGATCAGCAGTAAAAGAATCTATAAATAATAAAATTCGATTTTATTTATTTGATTCAATTATAAAAATAAATATCGCGATAGTAAAATTGAAAACAACTGCATCGGATTGTGCAACAGGACGCCTCTTAGAAATCTCCCTTGCATTCAAAATTCAAGCGAATCTAACACGTGTGCAAAGAGCGCATAAGATCGACAACGGCCCGCACAAAAGCGACGGATGCAATCCAAGACGCGGGCTATTCGCAGTCGGGGATTTCCCCGAAGGGTAAAAAGGGATTTATTGTTTCAATAATCCCGTTTGCGCGCGGCCGGCTTGTTATCGAAAATCCCGGGAACCCGGGATTTACATAATTCCCGCGGCGGCCGTGCCGAATACTAAATGCGAACAGAAAAGGAAATTGTCTTAAGCGCAACGATAACGGCTGAATGATAAACAAGAGACACGATCGTCCCGGGAACGTTGGCAACATTGACGACAACATGCTTCCGGATATGCCGCTTTCTTTTGTTTTTCTTGTTTGGTGGGGGGGAGGAAAGTTGATTGATTTTTTTATAGATTAGAATTGATTGACGAGGAGTGGTGGCTTCGTGAACGCTGTCGCTGATTCTTTAAAATTTGAAAAAAATTGAAAAAAAAAAACTGATGTAAATTGGTATAAATGTAATGTAGATATGAAATAGTTGTTAAGAACGAAAACGCAACTGTTAATAGTAGATTAGTTATCGCAAGTCACAGTTTGGTATATTTACTAGATACACTGAAAAAATGAAGTTTTTCGTGAAAATTTTTATTTGCCTTTGTCCCTTTGACGATATGTTTAAATATTTTATATAATACATTTTATTTGTACACAGCAAATACGTATACCAAAAAATTCCGTGGAAGCTGAAAAATTATTGAGAATTGTATTTGTCGTCTTCACAACTATTATTTAATTTCTATTTTCAATATATTTTTAAAATTTCTCATAATAGAGTTCATTCATTGTATTATCGTAGTAGTACCCAAATCATCGAATTCGACAAAGCACCATTATTTTGCTGTCTGTCAGTCTGTTTGTTCGGCGAATGCGAAATCTCGCATTATGGTCGCTGAGGATGATTTAACTCGATTCCAGTAGATGTGTGAATAATTAGAAATAAGCAACCGAAAATAATTTGTGAATAATATATTAAAATTTTCATCGAATTGACAGTTCTTTAAAATATTTTAATTTATCAATGAAATCATATCGAGGCTTCATAGCATAAGGTAAAAACGAATCAAATTCCCTCTCAGAGCATAATTGAACTGAAATTTAGCGCTCGATCCTGAAGGGTAATGAAGTGGTTCCCGATTTGAATCCCACCTAATCCCGGACGGACGTTCCAAGTTGCCCAGACGAAGATTTCCACGAAATTAAATTCGAACTGGTTGACATGCCGACGCCAATGGGTTAAGTTCTGTTCTTAACGGTGTAGGATCAACTCTATAACGCAGATCTTATATATTTTTTTCAATCTATAAAAATTAAAATTAATGTGTGTCATTTATACTATTTTATAATGAAACTTTTCAAAATTGGAGTTCACACAATGCAACTGAAATTGAAACCAACTTATTTGAACAAAAGAAATGACTATTGCTACGTAGGTCTGACTCTGCTTATTTAGATCTAAAGTCAGTCTTCCAAATATGAAATGTCAAAAGATCCACGAGACAGAGACATACATGTTGCGGTACATCTTTATTTCACTGATTTTAACAATTTGGAATTGGTGAACTGACTGTATATTGGTTGCGTTCGTGTGAACTCGCACTTTAACATTTTACATTTTATAATCGATAAGTAGTTGATCGTATGACATTTTATGTAGTGATTTTGAAACTCATATTAAGCACGTATTTTGATTAGGATAGATATTTTGCATTTCGCTTGATTTTTATTATAAATTCCAAACAAAAATCGTCAATCTGATAAAAGTCCACAAAGTCTCGAGCAACGTTGGATCACAGAATCCAATTCACACCACACATTAAGTCCGGAGTGACAAACTCCATAAATCTGAATCGACTCGGTCCAATGCAATGTTCCGATATATTCCAGGCGACAGTGAACCCCGGATTTAACCGCAGCCCTTATGTATACAGCACGGCGCAATATGTACGCCGAATAAACTGTCAAAACGATCGCCCGAAACTTGTGTCGGGGTAATTAAATTACAAAACTGAAATGTTCGATAACATTTCGCCGGGCCGTTAAACCGGAACTCGAGACGTTTTAATAAATTCTCGTCTGAGGCCTATTGTAAAGCCGGCGTCACACTCTAGCTGCAGGACGAGTGAAATTTATATGTTTTGATCGATTGAGCATTTGAAATCCGAGCTTTTTTGAATAATCTTTGAGTGTGACTCGACTACGGAGTTCAAAGATCAATACCTAATCGTTTGTAAAAAATATATGAATCAATATCGCTTATTTAAAAAGAAGTTCAGAAAGTGTAAAGTGAAGTAAAAAAGCAAAAAATGTATTACTAGGGGTGACGCTCATCATTTCTAGCTAGGTATATTTCTATTTTTGCTTAAATGAATTAAATATTAAAAATATGTATGTCATAGATCCACTAGTGTGTATCCAGCTTAAAGCAAACCGATCTTAGATCTATACTGTAAATATTGCCGTTGTAATTATTCGAAATGTTGAGATGTGATTCAGTATAATTTGAGCGGGAAAGTTTGAAAATTTATATCATTGAAATGTTTATCTGCTAGTAGAATCTAGATTCGCTCATTATACAACAAATAGATCCGGAAAGATACGAAAATTTAACTTTTTAATAAGAAAATTATTAGATAATAAAGCAACAGCAGTTTTTGAAGCAACAATTTGAAATGAAACTTTCCACACATTGATAAAATCAAGGAAAAACTCCTGCCGTGGAATCGGACGTATATAAAGCTGAAAACAAATCTGATTTATTTGTTCGCATCGAATATGAAAGAAAGTAATATATGTATGTATATTTCACGTGTGCATCTGAAATTCCACGTGTTTTGCACTGAAAATGTTTCACAAATTGAAAGCCGGATACGATGTATCGTTTTATATCTACAGGGTGACGCGAAAATGCACTATTCGAGTTCTGTGTAGATATTTTTTTCTCACATGTCTATTTTCATATATGTATAAATGTATAAATTTTATTATTTTTTCTTGACAATCAGAATTTTGATCCATACTTATTTTCAATTGTTGACAAATTTTACAATCATTAGATAAATTATTTGATGCACTTAAAATTTTCACAATTACAGATGATATTCATGAAAAATGTTTTTTATTTAGAAAATTACTTATTTTATAATAATTTCTGATATATTGCAATATTGTATGTATGTCAAAAATTGGTATCAAAGCGTATAAAAATACAAATGGCTAAAGATATGATTATATGTAACTAAAATGCAGCTCTTAGAAAAAAAATTCAATTAAATATCAGACTTATTTAATAATTTTATTTCTAGTGAAATTATGATTTAAATATCTAAATAATCAGTTTATTAGAATTAGAATTATATGCCAAAATTCTTAATATTTTTTGGTAAATTATAAGGCAGTTGAAACGAATCGAAATCTAAAATATTAAATTAGTTGCAATAAAACGTTTCAAACATAAAATCAAATGGACGTTAAAATGAAAGCTTACTTGTAAAAATCTTCATTGCGTTAAATAATATGCATATCCAGGGGCTGTACATAAAATTATTTTTATTTATATTTGATACTCGACGGGCTATATAATTTATATACTTTAGTTATTATACATACACAATTTATATTGGGGGAAAGATATCAATCCCCTGGGAGGGTTGTTAGCGTATTTTAAAAGGGAGACTCTCATTAAGAGGAATTTATTTACAAGGATTATTTATTCCGCTTATTAATTATGTAGTCGTAATGTTGTTTTCGTCATGGCCGCCATTTTTCATGCTCGTACCGCGAATAATAATCAATATTGGAAAATATAGCGAAATTTAGTATAACATCAACGAAAATTGAAAACACTTTCAAATTCTCATGCATAAATATGTCGAAGAATGAATAATTGATGGAAACAACACTCTTAGGACCATACTTGTAGAATGTGTGATATGTTTTTTGACAAAACGAAACGTCATTTTTATTTTACAAACTTATATATGTATATGATTAGACTTTTTCGTTATTAAATGAGCTGTGACAGTAATATAGCGTCAGAGAAGAGAGACAAAAATAGATTTTTATTATTTAAGGAGCAATTGACTCCTTGAAAATATTTTTATTGGTTTTTGTATGTCGAAAAAAAGTATCAACTGTCATAGATGGAAAAATGAGCTTTGTGATCACAAATGCCAAACTATACTAAAATAAAAATGTAATGATACAAAATTTTTCCCAGACGTGTAAACAACAATAATTCTGAAAAGTTTAACTACCAATGTATTAGTCATTAAAAAAAGTCTATAAATATTTTTTAACATACATAAATACAAACATTAAATTAAATTTATAATACATGTAGATTAGGTTAAAAGTCATAGAATCATCTTGAAATTATCTATTATCACTGAGCAGAGTCGGATTCGCAGTTTCTCAATTGAAAAATCGCCCTTCAATCGAGAGTACAGTGTGTGCTAGAGAAATGTAGGTTAATTGATCTACAACTAATGACACGGAAGATAATCGATCAACGAGAAAATTGGCTTTATCTAGGAAGCTCTGGGACAAGGCAGGATGTCGCAGAGGCTTTCTCTCTGGGACAAGGTGTACGGGGAATTCGTCTAATAACGATAATATTACAATTTATTTATCAAAAAATAATATATATTTTATTTACTTCAAATATATAAATTTTCACACAAAAAAATAATAATTTATAAAAAGGAAAGGATTTTGTAGAATCTTCAAAGTAAAAGGCTACTTTAAATTCATTTTTAATTTTATTTGAAAACGTACTTATTTGAAGTATAAAAGTAGTATATACAATAATTGATTAATTAAATATCGTTTTTTTCATTGATTTATTTTACTGACCAAAGGGTTAAAGTCACTCTTTCAACTTCGAACTGACTGTAACTCTCTGGTTAGTCAACTAAAGCAGTGAAGAAAATTATCTTAAATATGCTACACACGCGCATAACTATATTATTCTTGCAATAAATTTTCATGTTTTTTTCGCACATTTCGATTCATGATTCTGTCAAGCAACAAAACGTAATTTAAATCCTGAAAATGGACTTTAAAATGTGTGAATCTAGTGTTGTTCAACATTTTCGATCGTTAGAAAAATCGAATCCGTAAAATTGTTATAAAACTACACTCACGTCAGCTACGAATCACTGATAAGCTGACGTTCAATGGATGGAAAATTATACAGAAGTACATTGAACGCTTAGAAAATATAATTTCAAATTTAATTCTAAAAATATATTTCATTAATATACGGTATGTTTATGTAATTATGATTTGGAATTAGGCAAGTTTCCCCATTTCGTGCGCTATCACCGTTTTCCACCTCCGAAAACTACCCTAGAGAAATGACATACATACATACATAAATACATAATCATGACGTATAATGTGTACGATGGCTTTCAAATGGTCGTTTTCTATGTAAACGAAAGTTCGCCTAATTCAGTGGTTTGAGTCCACTGTGCGAAAGCTTAAAACGTTCAAAAGTTCTAAGACTGAAACTTTCATTTTTCTTAAACTATTATGAAGCGAATCAGGTATGAAATAATTATTCCTACAGAGTATCTATTTTATTTTTTTCGATTGAGCACAAAAGATATTATCAAAATGAAAACTTGTCACCGAACTTGACATATGTAACTATTTGTTATCTGCGATCCTACTTGTTTATTTACATACTGACCTTTAAAAATTTAATGCTCATTTAATATAATTTTTCCACTGTTATGACTATTTCTGTTATAAAATATTGATTAAAATTGTATCTAAATATTTAGATATCATTTAATGTACTACTTACTAATTGACATATTTAAGCATATTAGTCCGGAAACTTTTAAGCAAATCACTAGAAAAGGACAAAACACCTCATTATAATCACAATAAGGTGGAGCTTTGGAAATTCTACATTTCTACGAGAATCAAGTCACAGCCGCACAGACGTAATTATTTTTAATTAAAAAGCAAAATAGCGCACACCCTGTACTTCTATTCTTTCTACAATCATTTTTTATTAAATACTTAATTATTACTATAAGTATATTTAAATAAACAATGAGAATATTGAATATGAGCGTAACAACATATATGTATGTATGTGTGTTACGGTAATGAGTTACCATTTAAACCCTTTCAGACCCGCATTTTGTTTACTGTCAATTTTTTCTGACTAAACATTTTTTTTAATAATATACTTTTTAATTTTCCTCTATTTTATAGCATGTGCATAATTCAAATGAGATCATTTTCACATTTTTCATATTTTTTTTTCTGTATAGTATTTCACAACATCGAAAACCTTAGAAGAGTTCTTATCAAATAACCAATTAAAAGAAACAACATGTGATTTTCCTAAACTCAAACCCAGCATTATGAGTATGCTGAATCGACGCGGCATGCACAAACGATTTATACTGCTGCACCATCGACCTTAATGCACACAATAAAATATGCATAATCACGCACACCGGATCTGAACGGGTTAAGGCTGTATGTCAAAACAAGTCTGAGCTTTTTCAAAAAGCCCAAATAAGGACGCATTAACCGAGAAAAAGGGGAGAGTGGGGCATATTTAAAATTGTGAATGCGAAATAATTTGACGGCGAAGAATGCCCCCCTTAATGAAGTATATTGTTTGCCGGCTTTTGAAATTGTGCTTAATTTCAGATTGGGGTTGAAATTTTCAGCGCACATCGCAAACATTGTTTAATTTCAGCGTATATTACATTAACGCGGACAAATATTTATTCGACGTCGAAAACATTAGCGATAATTAAAACATTTCAACCTTCGGTGGTTGTTTGCGGGGGATGAATTATTTCTGACTTTTTCAAGAATTCATAACACTGTACACTACATGTCACAGATCTGAAAATTTATTATTAATTGTATTTTTTTTGTAACCAGGAGTCGAAGTAGTAAATTATAAACTATAATATATGTGAAAAAAAAATCAATCGTACACATAATAAATCGGAAAAGTTTCATCGTAGTTAAATAAGCAGTAAAGATGTTAATAAAGAACTGATAGATATACATTCACTTTAATTTACGCTTAAGAGATGATACAATTTCTTTTCAAATAATGTGTTCACATTTTTAAACTCTATAAATATAACTAATACAATGATTTAAATTTTTTTTTTAGAAAATGTGCAGATTGATTAGATACATATTTATTTATTTTTTTAATTTTCATCAAAAATAAAATTCAAATTAATATATTATAATATAATGAATATTTTAGGTATAATATATGTATTATACATATGTTTATATTTGATTTCATTTTCCAACATTCACTGCAACATTTCCAGTGATGCCGACCAGTTCAGATGAACTAAAAGTCACAATAAGTTTCAGCTCCTTAGCATAAGTTGGAATAATTTTGGCAGTGGCCAAAAGTACACTATTTGGTGGTGCATCATCGTGTGGTATGACCAAAGTTTTTTTGACAAGACTGGGACCTGCCACACGGAATTCACACTTTGTCAAATTGCGGTCAAGAGGGTTTTTGAACGTCAAACTAACAGTTAATTCCTTGTTCACTTTAGGTTCTTCGTGAAGCTGAAAAAATAAATAAAACAGTTTGTATTTTGCTTATCGAATGTCGGTGGTTTTTCAGAATTTGGTTATTTGCACTTGCACTGTGAGCGAATATAAGACTATGAGCAAAGCACTCCATTTTTTTTGTTATTTTCGATTTTTTTAATTATCTGCATTATCCGAATATTAATACATATTTTTTACCTTAATTTCAATATTTGGAGACAAAATTTGAAAATCGAAATCTGTAGCCCAAACTTGATTAGTTTCTTCAACGGTGAATATTGCGTTTAATTTCATATAACAATGTTCCTCTAGCTTCGTTATGTAATCCTTTCCTTCTACATGACATTTTAAGAATTCCTCTGAAAAAATAGGGAATTTTAGGTGAATTATTTTTAAGTATAATACAATTAAGGAGTATAATCTTTAAAAAAGGTATTATTTACCAGAATTCGGCATCAATGAAAATTGTGTTTCAACTTTCTTCACATTTTCGGCTATGATTCCAGTATAAGTAATGCTATTTGTTTTCAAAGTTGCATTTACAGTTCTTTTCTGAAAAAAATTAACTTTATAAATCTACTGATTTTCATCAATTAATGATGAAATAGTGGACGTTTTGTAAAAATAAATATTCATTTTTTCATAAAATCATTCAAAATGTTAGTGTTAATTGCAATATTTGCAACTGTACTTGTTAATAATTCAAAATATAAATTAAACTATAATCACATTCAGTGATAATTTTATGAAAATAAAAACTTATTAAATTAATAAAATATGACCACTATCAATTCCATTAGTGTATTATTTGAGTACCTCGCTACTTTTGTTCGAAATTTTCACCGAAACATCAAACGGTTCTCCAATTTTGATCTTGTCCAATTTGACCAAATCGAATTTAACATCTTCTTTGGACGCATCCGGTACTGCATAGGATCTTTTGGCTCTTTCGATTGATTTGGCACCGTTGTACAAGGCCAAACGTTCATTCAACGTTCCCTCTGCCGATTTATACTGTTCAGTGACGTCTTCGCGATCAGTATTTCCGTTATGATCGAATTGTAATGGTCTCTTCGTCAGTATCGCTTTACCGACTCTGAAAAGAGTTACATAGCAAATATGAGGTATTTGTTTCAAGACCATCTCATCCAATTAAATTCAGTCAGGATAGTTTCAAGTAGATTAACAAAACTATGATGGTAAAATTTATGGAGAAAACCCAAATGTTAACAATGCCATCATTGGTACGAAATAGGTTTTATCAATACATTTTGTAATCATCGTGGATTTGATTTTGTTTGAAATTCCCATTTAGCACCCGTGCAACATACTAATTCATTATAAAATAATTATATGATCATTTGAATTACTGGTTTTTATCAGTGGAGATTCTCGAAAAACCAAGCGCTTGAGTTGGATCCTTCTTCCATTTCATGACATCAGCATTGACGGCTGCTAATACAAATGGTACGTCATATTGATATCCCACAGCTCCTTGTTTTATTGCTTCCAATGAAGCTGGACCACATTGGTAAATACCAGCGGATTTTTCCTGAGGAGTGGCATCGATTGCTTGCCAACCTCCATAACCTGTATCATGAGCAAACGTTCAGTAAATTGGAATAGGAATCAGAATCGATTTGGAATTGGAATTGAATTTCATGATACCTTTCGGTAAATCTAGTCTCGCCATCCAAACATCGTTCCAAACATGAAAGTTCCATATGGAATCACTACCTTCGGCACTGTTCGAAGTGAAATTCATTTCATCCATTTTCTCATCGAAATACTCATCGATCGTAAGTGAGCCGTTTGTGTCATGTGCCGATACTATATTTGATACCACTCGAGATGGAATACCGAGAGCACGACAAACTAAAAATTTAAAAATTAAGAATATAATTATACCAAATTGTTCGATTTTAAAAGATATTATTTTTACCTGTTGTAACTACACCACCGAAAACCCAACATTGGCCGTATTTCACTGATTCTTTAGTTTCCATGAATTTTTGGAGAATCGACACACTCCCCGTCCAAGCACTTGGCGGAGTACCATTTGGATAATCTTTACCATCTTTAGGCCAACGACCAACCAATACTCCTTGATCATCATTGGAATTGACTATTTTTGAAATACTACGACTCACTTTCACAGGATCTCCTCGCCTAAATAGAGTATTTTTAAAACGGTGATAAGAAAGGTACTATTCTATTTGTTTAAATATTAGGTAAAATAATTTAAAAAAATAGATAAAAGTTGACCAAAATTTGGATGTTGGTATTCTCATATTTAACAAATACAAAAAAATTGTTTGAAAAAATAAAATTCTTACTGGTGAGTTGGTAATCCAGATCTGTCCAATAACAACATGCAAGCTGGTAAAATCACATCATCAAATTGTCCAAAAATCCATTCTCTACTATAATCCATTCCCATCCAAATTTTACCAACATCGTTCAAAACATATTCATTCAACATTGATTCATCTTCCATATAAACTTGATCATCTGAAAATGAAAAATTATGCGAATCAAAGAATCACAGTATTCGAATTAAAGTTTATAATACCTTTATTCCAAGGATTGAAAAGAATATAGAAATCGTTTTCATGATTGGAATAAATATCTTTTGAAGTTTTGAATCTTGTTTCTACACTGAGATTCCATTTTCCAATTGGTGCATCACATGGGATATTAACCTATTAACAAAACTCAAAATTAAGTTTCAATAAACATATTTCGTAAAAAGATTGTATTATAATTTATCAATTTATTAAGTAGTATACATATGTAGTTCCACTAGTTTATAATTAAAATTAGGTATAATAATCGAAAATGCATTCACCTCAAAATCAATACTTTTTCCTTTCTGCTCAGTAATAGTCGCTGACCACTGATAAATATCGAGGTTTTGGTTTTCTTTGGTCAAAAACATTGCACCTTTTGTTTTTTTGATAACATTAGCATTACTTCCTGTTATAAAAGGAAAAAATCAATAAATCAAATATTTTTTGAAGTTTTTTTTCAGGATACAATATGTAAATGTTCGTCGGGATTTTTTAAGATCGGATATCGGGATTTCTTTGCCTTTTAAAAATGAAAAATTATACCCACCCAGTGAAAATATAATGATGACTTGATCAGTTTTATGATCGTATTCTCTGTTTTCGAATTCGATGACAGAAGAAAAGATTTGTCCACGTCTAAACACACCCACTCCAATGTCTAAATGCACCAATTCATAGTCACGAGTATGATGCGGAGTTGAATTTTTCGATGGATGCAGATGGACACTTTTTACCCTCAACGGCTCCATCTGAATTTAAGTACAAAATTTTATTCAGATATGCAATACATAATTTTTCAGGTGTGTACACAACTCTGAAAAGTTTGATTGCGATCGGATAAATATTTTAACTGAACATAGAGTACTGCACACAGGGTTATTAATTTTATATAAACGTTAAAATGGAAATCAAATAATTTTATAAAAACTCACCGTTTAATATGTTCGTACAGAGTACTGTGTCCAAACGATTCTTATTCAAATGTGGAACTGTTCTACGATCATTTCTGAATTTATATCAAAATATAACAGGAAGTGTATTTTTAATATCGTTAGTAATTTATTAATTAATTGATTGAAATAATAATGATTGAATCAATTGTGGTTTCTATTTCGATAATATTGCTAATGGGGTAAATGTCCTTTTTTCCTTATGACCTTTTCGGTGAAATATTTTCCTTAATTATTCGATTTTAAATATCATATGGTATTTGTAGAATATTAAAATAAAATTAGATTAATTTTACAATTTTTATTCATTTTATAAGGTTGATTACGATTTGTCATAAATGGAGGAATAAGTGTATAAACAAAATATCCTTCTTTGTCTCTCAGCACTTAGTCACTCACATATTCGACAGTTATTGGAGGTTTGAGTATAGGTACATATTTTTGAAATAAAAAAAATCTTTCATCGAAAGCCAACTGTAAATGTATAAAGTTGCACAATCGGGTATGGAAAATAGTTAGGCACGTATTATATACATATTTCGCGTGCGGTTTTTGCGGCTTTGTCACAGTTTTGGCTCTACACTCCGCAACATGGCCGCCATACTTAAAATTAATGAGCGAACGGCGGTTTTGTTTTCTTTCCGACCGAATTAATCACACATTTCCACCAGAAACGCTCCTAAATTATTCGCTGGCTCGTGCAAATTTTGACTAGTTTGCTTTGCTGCCCGCCTTTAATGTCGATAATGGAAAACTGACTGAACCCAGTGCAGTGGATAGGTGCTTACAAATCGGGTAAAAAGCGTGGACACTTCAAAAAAATCACAAATGTTATTTTTCTGGCCACTGTTTTTATATATTTTATCAATAACTTAATAATAAATATAATAATAACTTAATAATAATATATTTGTCAGTGTTCGGATAAAATTATCATTATTAATAACTCAATGGTTAATATTCCAGATGAATAGCAGTATATTCCAATTAAATAACTACTTTCATATATCAATACGTGCATGACGTAGTATGTGCGCTAATAAGGCTTTTCAAAAAAATTTAAAATCTTCTTAACTTCTATATTAACGCGACAAAAAAATAGTTTTTTTTTTATGTTTAGTATTTTCATACCGATCATCAAGTATTTTAATTAAAGTAAATTAATTATTAATTTATCTGAAATAAATGGTGTCGGATACGCCACTGTAAAAGCACACAGTGTGTGAATAACGTTTGCAATTATAATAATTCGTACACTATCTCCACTGTTTATGCATACTTTTTAACGAATGTATGCAAGTGAGCATTGCGAATGCATTTTATGCAACCGGGACCTAATTATCTTACATGGATGCACCTAAATGTGACACTTGTGTATTTTTTTTTACTTTCACAAAAGTGCATTCACGATGCAATATTGCAAAATGTAAAAAAAATACCTTTTCTGGCAGGTAATGTGAAAACCCTATTTATGCACGAGTAATTTTTTTCACCAAAAATATTCAGCATGAACAAATGAATTCATATTTATTTTTTGAGTAGCTTTTGTGATCCAGCCTTTTTCGAGACTCTTAGAACTTTAAGCCAACTATGAACTATGTGTTTTGAAATATTTTCTAAGGGATAAAGGCAACGATATTAACATTTCTATACGTTGAAAAACCTTAATTTTGCTAGTTTGATAGTTTTCGAAATTTGACCTGCGATAATTAAAAAAAAACTATTGAGAGTTTTGTTTTTCTTCTTCACAAAAACTTCAAATCTATATTCACAAAAAAACCTATGTGGATCTTTGTGAAGCCTCTCCTTGTTAGACGTATTTTCACATAAATAGCTTAAAATTGAATTGAAAATTTGATTATATTTCGAAATTTATATTTTTAGGTAATTATGTTGATACTGCGACTGAAAGTCTCGAGTGTCTCTCGAGTAGTGTAACGCAAGTATGCTGTGACCCAAAAAATATGCACTCTATTTACACTATGTGACCTTTTTTAAATTGAACGTGAATTGTGGGTCGAGTTCGGTCTGTTGTTTTTTAATTTTCACAAGGGGGCTTTCGAATTTTTTCAGCTGAAATAAAAAAAATACAATATCAATATTTTTCATATGAATAACATGCTAAAAATTAATATTAATTTTATTTAATAACTAGCTTCTGTCACCCGGCGTTGCTCGAGACTGTTTTGATTTTAAGATGATCATGATTTTATAAGATTCCACTTTTTAAATAAGCAGTCAAATGATTCATTATTTTCATAATGAATTATTTGTAATAAATCGGTATTCGAATTTATATTGAACAAATTTTTATATTAACAACGTTACAATTTAACGAATATTGTCACACGTATCGGTTGAGTTTTTTTATTATTGTGTTCGATTTTCAATCAGTTGATAAGAGTCTATTGTCGTGATCGGCCGTTTAATTACTCGTCTAATATTTTTAACGAAAATTTAGACTGATAAATACGATTATTATTTAAATGTGTTTTGATTACGCGAGTGTTATAGAGAATCGAAAGAAAAGATTTCGTCTTTAAGGCTTTTAAGGTAGGATACCATATTATTTTTAAAACACTTGCTTATTCATCGAGAACACAATTTCGTCATCATGAGACTCGTTTATTGTTAGATGGCGAATTTATTTACAAACGGCGCAAAATTCGAAACTACCTAATTATGATACTGTAACTTCTCATTGTCAGCTCGAAAGATCAGTAACAAACATAGATACTGAATCGATATTTTGAATATTTCATAATAATAATTAAAATAGTGAAACATGTAATTGCTTCGCTTATCGACGATGCATTTTGCGTGCACATTCTTTCCAGTAGCGCGCGTTCGATTTGTAACAATTATTTCTTTTTTATAATACATAGCTCCTGTCACCCAGCGTTGCTCGTGACTATTTAGACTTTAAGCCGATTGTGAATTGTGAATATATTATTTCCCGTTCCCGATTCAATATTTGTTCCCGCTACAATTTTGGCGAAAGAAACGGCTGTTTTGAGATCTAAAAATATGTAAATCCCGTTGCATATTGGCCATGTCTAACTAAGCGACCTCCCTTGAAATTTCAAAATATGAGAAATATGTATTTATTTTCTTCAAAATTAAAATGTAACGATTCATAAATCTTTCCATACATGCAGACAATTATTCCTGAAAGTTTCACAGCGAACGGATCAGCCGTTTAGGATTCTTAGTAAATCCCGTTGCCTATGTTGACTGTTATGTCTAAGGGTCCCCCCTTGCAATGTCAAAACTTACGAAAAAAAAAAAAACAAATCAAATTCGAGCTGGTACTAAGATTTTATTTTTACAGTGTAAAATGAATTCATCAAATAGCAATTTAATAAGATTTTTTGACCGATTTAAAAAAGATTTGAATGAATTTCAATCAAAGATAACTTTGAAGGACCTCGTATCCGTTAGCAGTTCGGACTTTTCGATTCCGCCGCAAAAGCACACACACCTTACATTACCCAAAGGCAGGTGACAAAGGTAATTGTCCGAGTGGTGGCCATCGTGCAAATCCTCTTATCCTCAGGTACAGGAACACCCCCGGGGAAGTTCGCTACGTCCGATAAATACAATCTGCTCGTTAATCCGACGTCGGTTTAATATTGCGCCATATACACGCCGGGAGATCTTTGTGCCGATAGTGTATGGCTCTGTTTTAGGCAATATCGTGCTATGGCGATATCATGCCTCGATTATTCCGATACTTTGAAATTACAAAAAAAAAATGAGTCTATATAGTCCAGTATTCGTGCAGTCACAATGAAAACATACTAATTTGCTCGTTTTCATAATGATGAATTTCAGGTAGAAGAATTTTCCTAAATATGGAACATCGCGATATTTGTTACTTGCAGTTTCGACAATCCGCTGATTTTGCATAAAATCAGTCAATTATAATATTATTGTTAGATTTTTTGATGATAGACAACAATATCGATATTGAGTCTAAAAATATTGAGGATTGAAATTTCACTAATCGTAAGTTTTTTTTTTTAACAATTTTAGCTTGATATTGAAATGTGATATTTTTTTAGTGTTATGAGAAAACTGTTTGGCGATTTGTTGAATCGAAAACGCATAACTTTGAAATGACATTCAGTATAATATAATAATTATTTTTTTAAAGAAAATCATGTTTTAGAAATGCGGTATTTCAACCACAATTGTTATTTATATTTTCCTCATATTTATTTTAAAAACCCCACATATTCTAAATTCAGTAAAGGTAAATTAATATTTATTTAAAAATACTGTTGTCAATGTAAAATATTAAAAGTAAGGACATTTCACTTTGTTTAATTTCAGTTAAAAATGTCTACGGTATTATTACAATATTTTCAAAGACGAATTTTATTTTGAAGACATTTTTCCCGCCAAATTGCGACGAACCTCGAGCAGCAGCAGCCTGTCAACTTTTGTAATTTGTTGAAATATTAACTCAGTGAACTTCGTTAATTTTTCATTAGATTTTCTACCTTTCCGCCTCCGAGTCTGTTTATTTTTCATAATCAAAATTTTTATTTGATTTGCCCGAATTTAACCTCGTTTTCCGCAATTTGTCCCCGATCATAAAACAATTACAGCTCGCGTTCTATTTTCGTATCATTTTTAATAATTTGATTATTAAATTGATAAAAGAAGCGAATAAAAATAATGAAAACACATACATCCGATATAAACACAGTGGTATAAGACATTTGTACATGTCGCGTTGGGATTCAGTGTCAATATAATGCACAGAACTCTGTCGAATCCTGACGAATAACACCTAATTTTTTTAAATGATATGAAGACTATTGTTTCTATTGAATAATTTGATGATCCGTTTGATTCGAAAGCAGTTTTAATATAATACATATCATTTAAGTTCGATCGGTTTTATCGCCATCTTTCGTGCACTGATTACTCTTCTAATACCTGTAATATTAAATGGTCACCTTTAGTGGACACCGGTCATCAAAGTGTCATTTTTTTTAATATATTTAAAAGCCTTATTCTTGACCATTGAAATTGCTACGTCTAGCCGTCAACAGTATGAACTTTCGTCGAAACGATTACTGCGAATATATAGCTTTCATAAAGCGAAAAACTTTTCAAATATGCACACTCACCCTAACCCCTCACAGCAATGATATTCCATTTTATTCTTAATTTTTTTTTACATTTCTTTTACTCGTCACTATTTTTGGTTTAATAACAAAAGTTGTCCGACGCCAGCTCCGAGTCTTTGACCTTAATCGAGTCTTCTTAAGTAGACATCTTATTTGTATGGAATTTCTGCTCGAACTCTACAAAACATTAATTTTACAAAAAATACAATTGAAATAAAAATTACACTCAAATTGATTTAAAAAAAATGCAGATGTGTGCTCAATTTATCCGGAAAGTTTCACCATGATCAGATAAGCGGTAAAGAAACATATACATTTGCGAAAAAACATTAATTATTGTTTTATATACATAGATGATCACTAGATTTTTTATAGGAAAAAGTTTCACGTATAAAAATAGAATGAAATTTTTTTTTTACAAAACGCAACAATGCGGAGCCGGAAATACATAGACGGAAATTCGAGGGGCGGGGAAGTGAGGAAGGGGGAATAAATGGAAAAAGCGCGCGAAAATCGAGCGGGAAAAACAGCAATTATAACGGCCATAAACGGCGGAAATTTATTGCGACGTGCCGCGATCAATTAACGTACATTATTAACGCGTAGAAATGAAAAAATAAATTTGGCCGAAACGTATGCATTCGCTGTGCTACAAATGTTTCGAAATTGTTGAAAAATTGCGCTTTTTTTCGTTTTATATTTTTTGTATAGCCCAACGGTTACGAAATGATGAATGCTTATCTTATTTTTCAGTATTTTAAAACATTTTTAGAAACTCTAAATGAAATGTATTTCCGAATGAAAGCATCTCCACGTAATGAGTAGGTATTTAATATTTCATTTGTCAATATAGTGGAACTTCATTATTCACATACAATTCAATCCAGAAAACAGTACGAATTGCGAATTATTTTTTCGAAAACATTATGTAAATTGAATTAATACATACTGAGTGATAATTACTAATTTAAATATAAAATACAATAAATACATATTAATAATGCAAACTAAGGAGACACCGAGAAACAGGTCCCATTTTTCACATTGTGCCGCTGCCGCTACCCGTCGCTGATTCGAAATCCATCTTTATACACAAACACCGAATTCATTTTTTAAAGAATTCATTTGAAAAAACGCTTCATTCGTCATGCGACACCCGATACTTTTCCCAAAAACTTGAACTCGACTTGTGCACAATCTGTATTCAACGAACGAACTTGCTTTAATATTAACATTTTAACAAACCCGATATCGATATTATTAAAGTTGTCGCGGTTTGTAAACGGATACTGTTGATGTTGGGGAACGTTTTTTAATTGGTGCGACCACCCAGTTCGGCCCTGGCTACAAGTGCCCATCCTGGCGAATATTCCAAGACAGGACTTCTCAAACTTTTTCTCTTTCGGGACTCTTTTCGATATGAAAAATATAAAATTTTATGTCATTTAACTAGTTAGTCAACTCTAGTAGTCAGATTTGAAATGTTTGTAATGAATTAGTTGTATATTTTTGAAAAGCTTAAGTTGGGTTTCCTCTTCATTAAAATGGTGCGATACCATTTAAATTTCACAAAAATATAAAATTTAATTTATCCATTATAAATTTATATAATGTTTCATTTCAAACCTGATTTTAGTGTTACAAAACACGAGTCGATACTTTTTCACTAGTATAGATTTCAAACGCATAAGTAATAAGAATTCTATAGTGAAAAATCATCAATTCATACAAAATCAATTTAAACCGATTTACAATAAAAAAAACTTATCGTAGACCGGATCTTACAATTATTTGCTTAACTCAAGTGTTAATTTCATTTTTTTTTCTATAAAATTTGATCCTATGATTCTATAAACATTCAATTGCGAACCAAAACAACTATCAGATTCTATAGAAATAAAACGTAACTAACACTAGTTGTAACAATAAGCTATAAATGATTGAAAGTTCGGACCTAAACGACATTAATCTATCCCTAGAAAATTTTCGATGGCCAAATTTTCCATCGGCCATAACTTAAGAATCGCTGCTCTGAGAGACGATGGTTCGAGGGTAACGATAGCCACCCTCAAAGTTGTGTATCCAAATTATTTAGGGATCAAAGGGCTCGGCTACACTAGGGGATGAGTAGCCAGCAAACTTCGGTCGCCGATATTGTTGTTTCCGCACACCAGAAGTTGAGATGTTGGCGAAAATTCGACAACGCTATAGCCACCCTTAGATCTTTCATACTTGCTTATATTGTTACGTTTACCTCCAAGAAATCTATGGTGATCTTATATTCGACTAATCGACTCGTTTATTACCAAAGCATACCTTGTTAAAGTAATTTAAAGCCGATTTAATATCGTTTTTGAGTTGAATTGTCGTAGTGATTTAGTTGTAGCGAGTCGCTGAAAGCCGCCGGCTTTTGTGTGGATACGCCACTAGATAACACAGACTGACCAATTAGTGTTATTATCATACTTATTTAAATATATAAATAAAAATTGATGCCTGTCAGTTTGTGTGTTTGTATATTTGTAATTTATAGATTCCTTAACTGCTTATCCTATCGCGATGAAACTCCGTCTAATGGTGTGAGTCTCACACCACTCGAGGAAGCTTAAGGAAAAATCGCGTCCGATGAAAGAAAAAAGTGGTTAAATGCGAACGTCTTAAGAATTGTGGATTATGTAAAGCAAGATGATTGGAAAGTTTTGTTCCACAACCGAAGTTATGGAAATCACAGTAGGTTCTCAACAAATATACAGGCTGTTCGAAAAAAAATTCGTTCTTTGAATATAATAATAAATCTATCTGTTTCGAAATTTTATATATCAAGGATTGCGTTTTAGACGAATTCGGATATTTCAAGTTTCACAATTTTTTGATAATTTTTTTTTTATATCATCTACAGTTATTTGAATCAATTTGATTGAATTACGAAAGAATAAAATTTTCGCAAATTTTTTTCGAACCACTCTGTACATAAAGTGAGAATGTATTTCCGAAAGGTTGAATGAAAAACTCGCTGACGTTTTCCATATTCGTAAAAAACAAAGAAAGAAACATTTCTTCTCCATGTCATAATGGAGTGATATCGCTTTACTCCGCGAGCTTCTACAACTTTTTACATTTACATAATTTGCGCCATTTTTTCTTCATCAAATCGAGTAATTTTATAACACGAAAAAATAACAAATTATTAAATTACGTGTATAATCTGAAGTATAACCAACTGAAAAAAATATTTGCTTATTGTTTCAAGTATTGATTATTATATTTAATTTTTCAATCAATATTATTCACTTTGAAAAGAAGAATTATATTCGCTAAAAACTCTGAACTACTTAACTAGAATTGTATGCAATCAGCTCGAGAGCAATGCACAGTGATGATTTATGCGCACAAATGACACTTTTATTCCATAAAGCTCCATTTTATTATAGTTATTAAACGTAAGTGAACAGTAAAAAATTGAGTTGTCACAGTAATATAGAATCACACCAGATACATAGAAAAATAATAGTTCTATTATTAGATTAGATAAAATAAATTTCACACAAATCCCTCGAGTAAATTCGACGAATACAATCGGAAATCGACACCTCGCGACCCACATTTTGGGAACCGTTTCACCATCATCTTTGGTCGGATTCGATCCCAACGGTATAGGAATTCTCGTATCGGTCGTTTCTTCACTCGAAAGCCAATAATATCCCACATAAAGCTCGTATAGTACATTTCGCCATATTAAATAACTGACGCATTACTTTCGCGCACACCCTGTACGTAATCCCGAAGAGCCTGTTTATATGATCGCTTTTTATCGAGAATTAAATGTTATTGTTTTTCGTCCATATTTTAATCAGAATATTGACAAAATATATTTCTATTAAATACGTGTGATATTTCTGTATTATTAAAGTTTGAATTTTACAATTGACAGAGTTTAGAGCCTTTGACGTTTAACAGAGTAGCTTTCGCGTAGTGAGTCATTGCGAAAATACTAAGCATGTTCTACACACATTAAGTAATTTGACATATTTTTTATTTCGTTTGTTTTTGTATTTATCATAAATATTATGTTGACAGTCAGCTTAAGTTCAATAGTCTTGAGCAAACAGTTGATAATTCTTTAACAAAAATGATGCTGTGAATATTATTATTTCCGACAGTATTTCAAATGAAGTATTACTATTTCAGTTTATTGACAATTAAAAAAATCTATCCTAACCTAAGCTGTACCGACTTAATATGTTTTGATTTAATACGAAAATCGTTCAATAAATAAACGAAGAAATCTCAAATTTCGAAATTGAAATAAATTTTATTAACTAAGTAGAAACAGAAGACTCGATGAAGAATATTCCATCTGCAAAATCAAAAAATAAAACCTCCGAGACACTGAAGATGGAGCTTTCTTGCACGTTTTGAAAAATGACCTAACGGAAAGAAAAATCGAAAAATAAAATAAGGGGAAAATCAAAATGCAATATGCCACACGCGAATTTAATTAAAATTTTATCAGTGAAGATTTATAATTAATTGTTTTTATATAATTCGAACGCTTTATAACATATGCTCAATATCTAATTAATGAATTGAATTTTTTTATTTTGTTATAATATTCACGACGAAATACTGACAATATGATTTGAATACTGATTAATTGTGAGTATAAATTATTACTAAATGAAATTACTGACTAATATTACACGGCTGAAATACTTTTTATCTAAATGACACTCAATTCATCATTCTTTCTATTCACTAAATCTAATTTTTCCTAGAACAGACTGCGTACGAATATTTCGAACGCATATATCGGAGCAACAGTGTAGCTAATCCAATTTACTCCGTAAAGTGGAGCATCATCAGTGCATCCTCTCGTTCATCATTTCGGATGCACTCACCATCCATCGTTTTATCCAATTTGAATCCGGTTTCCGGCTCGTTTGTTTCCGGAAATTCTAATTTTTTCCCCGTATCCGGCTCTCCTCGCTAATTTTTTCCCGATGGGGAATCTCGTCGAAGATTTTCGCTACAAATTGGCAAGCACCGGTTCATAAAAGCAGCGGTCCTCTCTTGGGATGGAGCAGAGTGCTCTTTGGGTATTACTTAATGCTGTGGGGCAGTCGTTCTCAAACCGTGGCTCGATTGCTATAAAAATCGAGGTGGGGGAGAATGGGGATAGAAGTTCCGGGGCTGAATTGTTATGTCACTCAACCGTCGCAAGCAGAGCAACTAAAATGGTCCTCTATAGCTTTTCTCAAATAAAAAATAAACATTGTAGCTAAATTCAATATATACCTATATTCTAGTTATTTGTATTTAGGTTATTTATCATATTATTTATATGTCTATATAATATGTCTAATCGACTGTTTTGTGTCTATTTTACTAATTTTTCATCTCACACATTTTTTCCTCGATCATACGGATCTTCGATGAAAAAAGATTGAAAAGCACTGCTATCGGGTACTGCGTGTTCTGGAAAACGCTGAAATAATACATGCTACGCTTATTTTTCGTGTCCGTATGAAAAACAAGAGCGAAAACAATAAGGGAAAAGAAAAAGCGATATGGGAAGCTAATTCCGAACGCAAAGGGGAAGTTAAAACGAAGTTATCCTCTAGGAAAAGTGGAGTTTTTCCATACCGACTGGGAATTGTCTTTTTGAATATGCCATGTCATTTTTTTTATCAAATTTTCCACAGAGACATGTTCGGGAAAGTTTCTAAAATGCATAATATTGCTATTCGTTTAATTTACCTAGACTTTGGAATATGATGAAAATATTTGTACTTTCAAAATTTATAATTTCGATTATTTTTTTTCGGTGTAAAATTTACAAATTATCGGAAAAATTATCGGACAAGGAAAAAAGGTTCGTGACAAGTTTTTTTTATGAAATACGCGAAAAGTTTCACACTGATTAAAGGACGAAAAAAGGCGATAATTTCAAAGGCAAAAAATAAACAATAAAATTACTTAAAAAAAGAAAGAATATTAACGGTACAGCCTTAAGTAATTCTAACTTTTTCTTTAAAGAAATTTATAAGGATAGATTGAAAAAAAAAACAACCGAATATACAAAAATTATTTTATTGGTATCTAAGAAAATATTAAATTGTAAAATAAACTATTGAAAAATGACGTACCTTAATAGAGAATTTAAATGTGAGATCGAAAAATAAACTTTTAGAATTAGAAATTATCGCAAAATTCAATCTGTCCAATTGCTCTTCGGGTCAATTTACTTTAGATAATATGTTGGCATTTCACAGATATGTGCCGTTTATTACAAAAATGGTTTAAGTCTGAAAAAAAAAATTTACTTATTACATTATTTAAAAATTCAATAATTTTACGTATTTGGAAAAAATATTCACAATCAGTTCAAAACAATAAATGGATTTCTCTGAACGTACTTAGACCATTGCCATAATTAAGGATGCATAGATCCTAGTGTGAGCGTTTCCTAAAAAAAAATCGAGCTTTAGAAAATCTCCATATATGATAATGAGACGTTTCTTTATTACGGGAAAATGATAGACGAGCTCCGTTCCGAAGTCGGGCTTTGCGCTTGTGTAGGTTAATCTTTACATTGTTCGACGGTAGAGTGTTTGCAGAGGAGGATAGTTCTCCTACGATAGTACTGTTAATGCGACTATGCTGAAATATATATATTATATTATATTATAATACATAATATTATATTGGTTCTGTATCGTTTCAGGAGTGCGCGTTCGAAAGTCGCTATTTTCTTTACCATTGTAATGAAAACGTGAAAAAACTCAGATTCGTTCGCTTTTCAAATGTTACTTTCTATTGAATTAAATAAGCACCCTTCATATTAATTATTAAAAATAATGTATAATGATTGAAATAAGAATATATCATTTGCATCCAAGTATTTTCTTGATCTTATTTGTGAATCGGTATATATGTTTTTCTCTTTCTAATGCATGTAATTGAATAATACTTTTTTATCCGCTATAATATCTTTATGAATTTCTCTCATTTGAAAGATCAATTAAGATTGGATACTTTTAAAATAAAATGGAATCCTACCATCTTTTTAAAAATGGATGCCGATTGCTGTTCTCAAAACAATTGCATTTTTTCGATCCGTATTTAAATCTGGTTTAGGCAGCATTAAAATTAAAAAAATATCAATATAAATAGATAAGATTAGTGATGAAATTTCAACTGTCAGTATATTTTTGGTCAGTGTTTATTGATAGCATTATTTCCATCTATTTTCAACAAATATCACTTATGCATAATTTGTTTATATTCGATCTTTCAATTAAGTCTTTTTATTTTTACAGTTTTATTTATTATTTAAGAGAGTTTGCTTAAACAATTTAATTTCATAATACTCTTTATTTTAATTGTTAATTTTGAATCTGAAACACAAGAATCAATATAGAAATGTTATATTACGTAAGTTCTTATATAGAACATCGACTTTCGTTATCGTAATGTTTGATTGCTGAAAAAGTTCAATTTTATGGGCGAAACTTGAGTGCGAAACGAGTCGTGCACAATGCCACAAAAATATCAAATCTCCACTTTTATTTCGAATCGTAAAATCGTCGATGAATAGTTGCGTTTTATTATATTCGATTCCTTTATTGAAAAATTTGAAAAACACAATCTTAACCCGTCATTAAACCGAGAGCTCGTGCGAATTTTGTATGAAAAAAATTTCAAACACGTACACCATATCCAACTTTGCTAAACTTCTCAAATTTTCGCATATGAAAAATGCACATGCACTAAAAATGCGCTTATTCAACTTTCGAACAGAATTTTTAATATCGGGAACGATTTAATATTCGTCGCACGACCGGCAAAGGCTAGACCGCTGTTATATCATTGCTTTCGAAAATTTTTATTTGAAAATAAATGGTCTCCGAGGCTTTATTGAAAGCTAAAGTGGACATTATTGATATCTACAACTAGCGATCAACCCGTTGAATATATCAACGCAGTTTTGGAGCTTCACACACACATACATACTTGTACATTAAACACAAATAGTCTTGTGTGTTAACAAACGTACCAAATTACTTTGTTAATTGATTGAATAAAATGATATTTTTTTTGTATTCTTTTTTCAAAATATGTTTTTGATACATTCGAAATTAATATGAAAAGATTGAATATTTCTAAAAAGTAAAAACCGCAGTTTTTATTAGGGAGTCTGAGAAAAATGTGCCACATATTAGAACTTTTCAAACTTTTTACATTTTGAAAAAACAAAGAATTTCTCAAAAAAAATCATAAGTTCTTTGATTATACCACCATCTTTCGTTTTGTAACAAAACACTTTTTAAAAAATATAATAAACACATACCAATTACAGTATCAATAAATAAATTAAAATACGAGGCGCATTTTTTATTAGGTGTTGAATTTCTAAAATTAATTCGAGTAATTTACGTAAAATTTAATGTTTACCCATTTTATCTTCATTGGTGACAACTTTTAATGAGGAGACATGAAAAAATCGAATTCCCATTACGACTTATATCCGGAAAATTTTCACAACTGTGCAGAAAAGTAGTTCATGAAATGCTATTTTACAAGTATTTTTTTTCTGAGTGTTATTTAATAAAAAAAAAGGACCTCGTATAAGCTGAAGGATTCTCAACATTCTCAAAAACCGACCGAATCCCACAGTTCAAAGAACTCTATAACGAGACGTATCCATGTCGCCCCGACAGAAAGGGGTGTGCACACACTACACAAGCACATCTCCATCTTCAAAGCGAATTAATTAATCCCTTTCGGTGGAATGCATCAAAAGCAAACAATAACGTGTTGACGCAGCTCTCGTGAGGCACGACACACAATCAATGTTATGACATGTTCGATTGATGCTCGAATTTAAGGCGATACATTGTTGATTGATCCTCCGCAAACGACCTGTTTGTGCAGGATTATAAGATATTCAGTGTCGTAAAACGGATTGGTTCGAGGAATACACAGATACACTCCTGACGCATTATCATAGTGTAGCGTTTCCCAAATGCTTCAAAAAATTTCGATCATCAAATTTTATCAAAAAAAAATAATGTTTTCATCGTCGAAATTCATAGATTTTTAGAAATTATAAAATAATATTTCATCTGCGGTGCTGTTTATTTTAGCGCAGCGGTATAAGCGTTTGTGCATGCCGTGTCGATTCAGTATACTTGGAATGTGTGAGTTCGAGTCCTATCTTGGCGAGGGTCAAAATGTCGTTTTTTTCAATTGATAAAAATTGATATGGGCACTCGGTCGTTTCTTTCAAATGTTTGGATTCATTTGATTCGAAAAAAGTTTCAATTTAACGCTTAACGAAATGGCTCCGTAAATGATCATCACCTACAACTTTCATATGTTTCGATTAAATTCGAACTATTTAATGACACCTACATTTGTGCACTAATATTTACTCTTCTGAGTAGTTTTACCTAAAATAGCGAATTTTATTCACTGTATGGTGAATGATATTGATTGATGATGGCTATACAATTGGGCCTAGGCCTGTAGTAGGAGAAAAAAAAATTCAACATTCAAGAAAAAATTCGAACTCAAGAAGGACTTTCTTTTACTCTGTACGTTTCGATCGATCTAAGCAATTAAAAAAAAATCCTCCTTTTTAACTTATATCACATTAGTTGATATAATATAATTATTAATTCAACACCAATTCTAGATAAAGCGAAAACAAGTTTTTTTACAAAAGTTTAAAATATTTTTCACCCTCGACCCGCAAAATTGAGCATCGCTGACCGTTCGAAAATCGCTTTTCTTCAATCTGATGGAAAAATCGTACGTTTCGGCGACATTCAATTAAGTCGGCAGTCGGCAAAGTTTGACAGCGGCCATTGTGCGTCGCTAATCAGGTGATAGAGTTTCGGCCCAGCTCTGCGGAGAGGTGACCCCACTGTGCAAAGAAAACTCCTCGCCCTTTGTTGGGAAGAAGAACGAAAGAGTTGTTAAATCTCCTCAAGTGATCGAGTTGATCGAATTAAAAATTTCGACAATCGAGATTGGTGCAATTGTTAAGCCGGCATTGTCGTGCTGAAGGTCTAATTTTATTATCGATCGTCGCGAAAGAACGATTAAGGATAGAAACAAACTTTGTTACCTTTTTTAATTGAGATATATTATGACGATTGAAAATGTGTCATATTATATCTTATAGGGTACAAGTGAATTCACGGTGATTTTGAGAAAAGCTAGCTCAAAATTGAGCATGTATCTATACGTATTAGGAGGTCGAGTGATTTGATGATATATCTCAGTACACGTTCCGAGTTCATTTATATCCTTTTGCCACCAAATATATGAACGTACATAGAAGCGATTTCTGTACTAAACTCAATTTCGGCAAAAATGCCACATGTACTTCTTAGCCTTGTCGTTCGTCATACATAATTTATACGAATAAAAATAAACGTATCAGTATGTAAGTGCTTTATAATCTCCTTATCCGCTAATTCTTCGATGATGAAATTTTTCAGAGTTATTGTATGCACGTCTGGATCGTTTCTACATCATTACATTTTCCATCTAGCATTATACAATCATTTTTTATATTCTAATTGAAGCTTTTTATAGCCCAATCACAGCAAAAACATGCAATGCTTACACACACAATAGGATTTTACATGAGAACGAAAAAGATCACAATTGGTATAAAGTTCAAAGAATCTCGAGCAACACCAAGCAGCAGAAACTACATATTATTATATTATTATACATGAATCTATTTATATATCCAATAGGCTATATTCACAAAAATAAAAGCGAAGCGCAAAATTCCGCCCACGCTGAAAATCCAATATGGCCGCCGCCCTTACCTGCGACCAATTAAGAATTTGGAAGCGCGCTCGCTTTACGATTATAACGCGCGAATGTTGGGCACACCTGGCGGAATTTCACCCCTCGCCCTCACCCCCCTCTCCCTACACTTTTAATTTATGGTAATGCCCAGATTGGAAAGTCCCCAATTAGTGGGGGTTGACCGTACCTCTCGCGGACCGGGCCGCAAATTGCCGATTTGTCACACCTGGCCGTCTATGGCCGATTCGCGTTTCTAATACGAATGACGTGTTGTTGTTGATTTTTTCATGGATTTTAAGACGACTGTTAACTAAATAAAAATCATATATGTATCTTAAAATGATATAAAATACAACATCTAAAAAAAAATTTGAGTAATCTTACCTGTATCTATAGAATAGAAAACAATGTGACTAATAAAGATTCTTAATTCGTACCACCTATAGATTAAATCGCACTTATATTTAGTTCCAAAAATATGTATTGATGGAATTAATTTTCTATACGTTATATAAATGTATCTCATTTCTTTTCGTAATCCATTTCATGGAAATCTTCACTTCCGTATCAGTATATGGAGCGAAAAAATATTCAATAATCGGATCAATCGCTAAGGAATTATTTTAGCACATTTAGGATAAAAGGATAAGAGATATTCTCGAGAAAAGATCATTCACACTAAATCAACTCGATACACTATTTTCTCGGAATAAGTATTAAATATAGTTATTATTACATCATTCGTACGTCGATATAAAGATTAATTCATCCATATTAATTCAAAACAATGTTCCTTTCTCATTTCTATTTTCCAAACTCTATTAATACTTATTAGAAGTTATTAAAATAATACGCAAAAATTTTGCTCAAATTCTATTCGTTTCGATCAAATTACTCAATCAAAAGAATGCCAGTATTAATCCTTTGTCAAATAATTAAAATCTCCGTTATAATAATCTACAATATGTGACAATCCCTAGCTCCTCAAATTAATACCTGATTTTTAAAATCATTCGCTTGGATGTAAAGATCACCTTTTCGACTAACGTGCTTAGTTTCAAATCTGCACCGGGCTCCAAGCAGATTCAATAAGAATCATAGACAATTCATATCAAATCTATGTCGAGTAGCATTAGCTCCAGATTCGGATGCATCCTTCATTTTTGAACTTTCAACTGTACCCATTTCAATTTTTCTACAAATAGATGAAATAAGAATCGTATCGAATCTACTTGGAGCGGCTTCATATCGCAGAAAACCTCATCCCTCATTCGAAATCCTTCTCCTTCGAAGCCTTCCCGGTCTAGCTTCTCATCCATCAATGACAATTCTAACCCAACAGATGCCGGTGTAGCTTCGCTTGCAAATTAGCCCCGCGAAATGGATGCGGTGCGAGTGTATATTATATATAATATATTCAATTTATACATTCGACGCAAGGATGTGTGCTATATCATATAATATGTTATATGAGGACTCTAAAATCCAAGGGGTTTAAGTGACAATTTTAAATCGCTTGATTCGAATGAAGAAATCGACTTTGAATTCGCAATTAGTTTGTTTAAAAGAAAATAATCTCTACTGCCATACGCGCTAGACAATTTTTTTATAAAGTATAATTTTGGGAAAAATAAATGAAATCGCTATTTTCAAATCAAATTTTATTTTTCATAATAAGAAATTCTTAAAATTATTTTTTCACATAGTTAGAAATCGTTTTTGGATATTAGTCGGAGCAGAAAATATTTTTTCTATACTTCTTTATGAACAGTTACTACCAGTGAAAACAATTCAGCTAAACATTGTTTTTTACGTGAATAGTTTAAAATTTATGAAAACTTCAAATTTAGTATTCTCATTTAAATCTATGTGTTGTCACTAATTTACTATCATTATTTTTTTACAAAATCTTTATTGACAACAGAATATCACTTATGTTGGCTAACGTTCGTCAGTGACTTAAAAACTACGAGGAGGCATAGAAAAATAGATTTCTGCTATGGTTAATAATTAAAAAATGATTCTAAATATGTAAAATAATAGTTAAAAAAATGTTCTTTCATATGAAAATAAAGTTTGATATAAAGAAATATACATATTACAATATTTTCCCATATGATACTTAAAAAAATATGCTTCGTACGTTGCTATGTGTTTAGGACCAATAGAGGTTATTGCAACAAATATTTGATTTTGAATGTAGTTTATTTGAAATTCAGCCTAATTTACTTGTATCCCTTGGCTTCTAGGGTTTTCGTATATGATATTGTGACTCGGATGGATGTGGGCGACACACACGTTCGTCGGAATTCGCGGCACGTTCTCTCGCTTAATTTATCATTTTATAAACGAAAATCTTAAACCGTATTCTAATTTCGTTTCGTAGCTGAAGCCTTCACGGTTGCTTAATTCGATTATCTAATCGAGGAAATTAATTAATTAATTAAACTCGAATTATTTTGTAAACAGTTTAAACTGAATATTATATTTGTCAGATAAATTCATGACCTTTCAATTGTTTGTTAAGCTATAATACATCATCAAAGTTTTGTTTTAAACGATGATGAACATATTAAAATTATTTTTCACAAAAAACGAGATACAAATGAAAAAAAAACACATTTCATTCTTCGACATTTTTTTAGGTCATCAAACGAATTTGAAACATTTTCAAACGTCTACAAATTTTGAAAACGGCCTTGTTTGTTCGTTGACACAATGGAGAATTTCCTCCGATAAATTACAACCATAAAAACACAATCGACCAAAGAAAAGAACGCCATTTCTAGACACAGAAAAAAACACACACACAAAATTTAAAAACCGAATAAAAAAACAGCGATAAATAATATTACCTTTATATTGAATAAAGAGAAAAGGTTGTAATGTCTGTTTTATTGCCGAAACTTTTCCGAAAATTTTACGGCAAAGCGTCCCTGTTTCGTCCCTTATATATCCGGATATCCGTTATATATTATATGTGGGTCAGTAAAATACTGACTTTGAAAGCGAGCATTAAAACGCTGCGGTTGGGAAAAAATGATTTATCTTATTGCACGGTTGTAGCGAGTTCATTGAAAATATAATAAACGTTTCGATATTGCTCTAGAGTCTGCCTGTTGAATTATGCGATATAAATTAATTATGGAAATTAAATTGAAATGCATTTGCAGTGTTGTGAAGAATTCTGGACACTTGACGAATTTGATAAATGTTGCATTTTTTATGTAATTTTTTTACTAAATGGATGAGTAGTTTCTTTTATCACCATCGATCACGATTAATTTTTTTAGAATATTTGCGTATGAATCTGGGAAGATTTTTGCATTGCAAAATCGATAGTTTCAAAAGTTTAACAGAGTGGCTTTTGTGCAGCAAACGTATTATGCACGGTCCACCCACGAGACGTAATTTAAAATAAATCACAAAAGCTAGTATAATATAGGAATTTTCATTAGTTACGTTCGTATTTTTTCGGTCAATTATGGCCACTTTAGTGAATCTACATCAAATCCCTATCTAAATCAAATTAGTGAATTAAATATTTATTAAAAAAAAAAAAAAACGATTGCAGGTAGATATATTAATTATACAACCTATTTTGATTAATTTTAAATATCAAAAAATTTTAATGAAAAATTCTTTATAAGATAAATAATCCAAAATTAATTGAGACATTGCATTAAGTATGTTATTTCGTAGCAAAAACATTCAACTCCAGAACGCCAGCCTAGGGGCACCTCAAAACGCGTTTGCATAATATAATTTCAAATAATATCGTTGCACTGTACACTGTTTGGGAACGGGATCGCATGCAGGCTCACAGATACGGTGACGGGCTTTAGCTACGAGTCAAAACAACACGCTTTCCCGCCATGACGTCACATCACTGACGCCTTCGGCTATGGCCGTAGAATAGAAATTTCCAACCGTTTATGTTTCAAGCTATTTTATGAGAACAATGAATTCACTTGAATATCTATAAAATAAAACCCTTTACCGCAAGATCAAGTAATCACTTAATCAGCTAGATACACAAAGATTGTCGATATTATATTTTTGTTAGACGTACTTACGGCAGGCTCGAATGATTGGCTATTAGTACACAGTGAGTAAATAAATAACCTACTATAGTCTCAAATAGCCTAATTGTTCATTCAATAGTGAACAATTTAATCTCTACTCCATACATAGATACAGTTACAATTATACAATTGCATATGAATAATTTGAGTATTTAACAAAAAATTGAAATGATAATGTGTAAAAAATACTTTGTGCGGTCAATTTTCGAACAAACTATGAATTGAAATATATGTATACATAGATATTTATTTATTTCATCTGATCGTTTTGTTTTAATTAATTATGAAAACGTTGAGATCACCTGATATTTAAGTTATACAGCAGCTTTTCTCAACCAATAGTCATCTAATGTTTAACGTACAGATATATGTGTGTAATTGTCCGGACGAACGCTAAGTTTTCCTCATTCCCATATCTCAATGATGGACATGTCCTGTAGAGAATATTTGTGATGCGACAATGAGGAGCATTTCAATAGTTCTAAAACTATCGATGTTCATATGAATCTAACTTCTGTAACCCAGCGCTACTCGAGACTATGGACATTAAGTTAAACTAATTAAGCTAATTTGTGAAATTTATTGATTTAGAAACCTTCATAGGAAACAAAATACGCTAAAAAATAAATTGAGTTTTTTCAGTCGTTCAATTTATTTCTTTAATTTTTATGCTTCTATTACAGTTATATTTGTTGAAATCGTTAATTTTAATTTTCACATACATACATAGTAACGATGTGAAACTTTTAATGCATCCCACACACGTTAGTATAGTATTATACACTGTGCGAATATAAAGCCTCCAATACACGACCCCATCAATGTCGAGCTTAATTAGCCCGACGTGTGTAAAACAAGCTTTATTGTTCTCGAATTTAATTTTAGATCCAGGAAATTAACAGATTTTCACAAATCGAATTAATCGATATTTTATAAAATGGAGGCTTTCATTATAGTTTCAGGTACGTGTTTTAAGCAAATTGGTAAATAAAAAACAAATGATCAGTATTTTATTAAAATTCTGATTTTTTAATATGTATTTTTTTACTTTTATCGTGACTTTGCATATAACCTAAACAATAAAGTTTCTTTGTGAACTGTACCTCGTGAATTTCTCTATCAGATCAATGTAGTTATTTGAGTTTCATACAAATCGAAGGGTACCATTATGCTCACACTCCTTGCTAGATTGAAGGTCGTTTTGCTTCTGAAAAAAATCTTGTATTTTTCTCTTTGACAGTATCCGCAGAGGACGTTTCGGTTAATTAATTTGACTGAAAACAGAGTCGAGTTTTTCAGTGAAATGCATCCATTGTTACGAACTTCGGAAAATCGGATCCGACAAAAAAGAATGGCGAAAAAAGCGAGAGAAAATCCTTCGGCTGGTACAGGGTGGGTGAGAGAAAAGTGCCGATCAAAGTTCCGTATAATCTAATATTGAAAATTGTGTTTTAATTTCGTTCTTCGTTCGACGTCGATACCGTATCGTTTTAATGTGAAAAGAAAAATGTTACCGACTGTATAAGATGAGGCGTGAAAATTTCTTAATTACATATATTCAATATTCATTGAATGGTATTTTCTTATGTATATTATTAAATCTACAAGCAGCTGAAATTGAATGTGCATAAGTCTGTATGAATGTATGTTAGATATAAAAATCGTGCTGTCTGTGAACTGTAAATCTTATTGTATAGATAAGGGTGCAAAAATCTTACAGAAATGTAAGTATTCATGGATAAAATTACTCTAGAAAGTTTAACCTACTAAATATCAGCTGTTAGAGTCACTAAATAATAAACATACCTAGAGACAAACATTTATATATTTTATAGAATATTATATTTATTTGTCAATATAAAAAAAAATTGAAAAAAAATCGGAAATTTTATTATCAGTCAAAAATATAAAAAGGTAATTTGAGGTACACAAAAATTACGTATACTTTGGATCTGTATATATATGCATAATTTTAATATGTTAAATACACATTTTAAGTATATGAAATATGGGTTTTTATATATTTTTCTTGTCGAATTTGACGGTTTTACATAACGCACGCGTAGAATATTGTGTTTGAAGTGGATTTATTATATAAGGCTTTGTGAGTTTGTTCGATTTTCTCGAGTCGGAATGATTGATTCAATCGAAATTCAAGTGAATCTTAAAATATTACCCAATCTTTTGAAATACGCTTATCCTTTTCCTTGCGAGTAATACGCCAGATCACTTGTTCGCCACTTGAAATATTTGTAAGGAATTTTCATAAAAAGGCTTTTTATACACAATGAAAATCGACTAGGTTTAATATTTTTTTATCGCGAATGAATTATAGAATCGATAAAATATATATATGTTAATAAGGCCTGATAATTCAAACGCTAGTTACTTAACTCAAGGATTATGTGTTATAACCTAGACCAGCGGTTTCTAGCGGCAAAATACATACAGCACTAAATTTTATTTTCATTCATGATACACTTAGTCTTAATATCCATATTCTGATTAAAATTTTATTTTACTTGAATAAGAACAGTTCTAAGATAAAATTATTATGTATAAAGATTTTTTTTGCCTGCTTTGTTGTGAATGCGCTATAAGATTATTTGTTAGTAAAGAATAAAAATATTTTGTGAATGGAGTTGGGTGCACACTTCACACAGTGTCCATGTAATCATTTACAAAAAGTAAAAACATTGTCGAAGAGTTCCCATCGAAAACTAGACGAATTGGGTTAGTTTGGGCTTCTTGTTCGCCATTTTTGGGCTAACGCCTAATTTAATCAAGTCCAACTTAACCAAACCTTTCTTACTTTGCACGCAGAAAATGGTCAAAGGCAGATTGACACTTGTAACGAACAATAAATGTATAAAACTCCATTACGAAATTAATTAAAATATATTTTTAATCAGTAGTTCATGAAATTTAATGTTAAAACATTTTTGAATATATGTATGTATTCAATGTTTTCTTATTTTGTCTCGAAGATAGGTTCCTAGTGTGAATATATCTTTAGAAACCTGTCGCAAAAAAGAGAGTAAAGTAGCGGAAAACTTTTTGAATTTATGGGATGTGTATGTGAGTGTGTTGTCGATATCAAAATTCTTTGTTTTGAAGAAAAATATTTGTTAGAAATACTGATCATCTTTTCATCTAAAATCATTTAATGATCGGAATTTATATTTATTAGATTTGCTAATCAGATATATGAGAATTATGATTATATTCTATTACAGTAATTTGTAATATTGTTCAGAAAATAAAAATCTTCTTTTTGCATGTGTGAAAGCCATTATGAAAAAGTGTGAATGAGTTTTTTCACGTATCACTTGTATTTTCGGATGTAAGTTATTAGCGATAATAATTTCGCACATATACGAGTACATATGAAATTTCCGGTATTAATTCAGAATATTGTAATAAAATAATCAAAACTAGTTTTATAATATCAAAATTCAATCAAAATAGTTCGAATTTAATCGAAAGAATGTGATATTTGCGGAGCCGTTTCATAAAGCGTAAAATCAACATTTTTTTCAAATCAACGAATCCAAACATTCGAAAGAAACGTCCGAATTTCCATATGACGACTGAAAAGGCCAAGGTGTACAAGTGACTATGCGGTGATTTCGAGAAATACGCGTTCAAAGTTGACATATTTTGACACACATTCGAAATTTGCTTATATCCTTTCGCCACCAAATAAATGAGCGATTCCTGTACATAATTCAATCTTGACAAAAACATCACTGTACCCCTTCACCTTTTCGATCGTCATATAAAAAAAAACGACACTAGACTCTCCAAGAAAGGACCGGAATTCGCGCATTCCGAGTACACTGAATCGACACGGCATGCACAAACGCTTCACACCACCGAGTCTAAACACCACAAATTAATTTATTTATATATAAATCATCACATCCCCGTCGATTCGCGTACGTCTTCGAAGCATTCCGAAATCCAGAGGCGGGTCAGTGCGGCGCACGGGGGCCCATCCATCCCCGCCGCCCGGGGGCTCAGCCCCGACGGGGGCGCCGCCAGGATGGGGGGCGAAGGGCGCCCGCGATCCAGTTGCGCGGCCGAACCGTCTGCGGCAACACGTGCCGTCCCTGCACAGACACATATTCGCGTGACAAGTTCTGAATACACCCCTTTTTGGGACTTTCGAATTTTTTATTTTTATTTATTGCATTTATTAATATCAGTTCGGTTTGGAATGAAAATTAATAAATGAAATTTTTCGTCAGGTGTTTTTGAAGTTTTGTGTGAAGTTTTAATGAGTTTTGTGACATTTTTTTTGTGGGCCGATTTGAATTTTCGGAAATGTGAGTATTTATTATTTTATTCTGTGATGATTATTGTGTCAATTGTGTGAGTTCACTACTGAAAAAATAAATAAATCACATTTTATATTTCAATTTAAAAAAAAATAAACAATAATCAATATTTACTTGTTTAATACATTGGAATGAAAGAATGTGGATTTACACAGTTGTAAAAATCAAAAGTACAAACATTAAAGGAAAGAAAAGCAATAATTCGATACAAATCATTTTGATGAGATTTGCTTGAAATTATATCGATAAATATTTTAATCATCGGAATGAAAAGGTAAAGATTAAGTCTAAATTATATTAAACAAATTTTCTATTTCAAGTTGAATTTTCAAAAATTTGATTGAACCGTTTTCAGCAAATCATTGTCCGAATTATTCTAAAACGGTTTGATTCCCTTTTTTTAATATATAACTAGAATTGAAAATCTATAAACTCATGTGATGAAAAATTTATTACAATACTTTTTTGATTTATATTTAAAAAAAAATCAGATAATTTTGAACACAAATGTCAATATATTCAATTCAATCATATATCAATACATTCAGTTTAATTTTCTTAATCGAATGGAAAGTATAGATAAGTATTATATTAGTTGATTTTTAAAATTATTAAATAATATCATCACAAAATTTATTCATAACCTAAGCAAAATTTAATTTGACCGAAAAGAATATTAATTTATCATACAAGGAAGTAAAAACAAACATAACGCATATTTATAATTAATTTGAGTGCTTTTAATAACGAAATTGCACTTGAACATAAAATTAAGATTAATTAAGATAGCTTTTCCGTTGTTTCGCTAATGTTTTGTTTGAGCAAAGTTACACACACAAGATATTTGTGACACACTTTCGCGTACACTTTATTGTTCCATTACTCTTATGAAAAAATTAATAATTAATCGGAGAAACCTTTGACACACTCTGTAGCCCTAAAAAGCCACAATATCGATCCAAAGCAATCATTTGATTGATTGATTGATAAGTACATATTATTTGTTATAATAATTTTATCGATCATCTATAATTGGAATGAAATAATATGAAATTTTATTTGTACGGAATAGAAATATTTCAAACGGTTCTCGACATTTTTTATTATTATTTTTAACATAGATAAGGGTAATAAATATGGAATAGTGCACTAATATGGAACGACACTTATTTTGAAATTAAAATGTACCACTAACTCTTAATTTTGTGAAAATGAATGATAAATAAAAATGAAAATGATAGTATGTGATATTTAGTTTTTTTGAAATTTTCCATGCTGCATTAGTTATTTTTTCCGTATTCTCACATTTTCTCACATACATAGATATGATATTTATGGAAAACAAAACGATTTTTTAGACTCTCAAATGCAAAAGAACACCTTATATTTTTTCAAGAATATGAATTCAACTTAAAAGAGTACGAATTCGATTTGAATAAGTACGAATTTGATTTTTTACGAAATTCTCATCCACTAAATTATTACGTTTTCCCTTTTTTTTCATCGTTAATTAACTTACGAATCCAGAAATCGAATCGATATGTTATACCTTAGATAAGAAGGGCAAATGGCTAGATTTATACCTGTCGTCCGGCGATTGTCCCTTGGCTTTTATCTCACAATGAAATAATGCCTCATAATCGAAATAATAAGAATCCAATAATGGGACACAGTGTGGCGATTCTTTTATTCTTTTCCGAACGATTATATTAACCCGCTTCTAAGGAAAGCCAATATGTTATAAGGCTTAGAAGCGGAGGACATCTTTATTGGGGACACTTAAGGGTTCACTAGGTTTAGAGATCCCTTAATAAAGACGCTAAATAATTTCTGTTAATAATGCTAGAACTATATTAGATTCACTTCGGTATTATAAAAATCTCAAAATAATATTTCAACGAATGTGCATATGAAAGTTCGAAAGAAGAACGAAAACACAACTCTCAATAGTTTTTTAGTTATCTTATATCCTACGAATGTATTGATTGATTTTATTCATCTCGTATTTTTTATTTATGCTAGTTTTAAATATAATATTCCTGTTTTATATTACGATAAAATCTTCTATCTATCAGTTCAATATATTGGTTTTGTTGAAATAATTTCATGACAGTCTCATTATAAACGAATTTTCATTGAATATGATTTTCAACCAATTTTCTTACCTTTAATACTACAAGAATTTCATAATTAACTATACTCAAACATTCATTATAATATTCGAAAAACAAAACTTAAATATTATTAGATCAACTAAATGATTACCATATTTTTATCTGAAAGTGATCACATTTATTTTTACATAGATATACATAAAACGCATAATTATCAAAAACTTTACTTGAAGTCGATTATTTTTCGAACAAGCCCTTACTTTTATAAATATTTCACACAAAAGAACTTTTTAACAATTCATTTTGTTCTATTAAAAAACTATTTCTATACTTTGAAGTCAGCTACACAAAAAAAAACTTCAAATAGAATAACCACAATGCTTTTACATTAACGGAAAATACAAAATAGGCACATTATCAATTTCGTATGAAAACTGAAAATTTTCACTGAAAACACTGCGACGTATACAAAACAAATGATTGATGAATTCAGCTCTGATTTATGTTCTGTTTAATCGCTTTTTACCAGAATAAACGATTTTATTATGTTTCAGACACGTGAAAAAAACTTTCATACAAACTTTGTCTCAACAAAAGTATGTCGAAAATTCAACCTCATTCGGAAAAAAAATCGTTTATATTTCTGGTAATAAATTATGTTTTAAAGGAAGGTTTCATATGTTGAAAATATGATAATTTCAATGGTAGTATTAAAAGAGGACACGAGTATAAAGTGAGTCTGAAAAAAGAGCTCATAATTCATATCGTTAATGTTTGATTTTTTGGTAATTAAATTTCTCATGGAAACTAGTCGAGAGTGAAAAAAGTTCATTGTAGCAGCATTGTAGCTAGAAAATTTCAAAACCGACGAAATAAGTAATTTTGCTCTGAAGAAAAAAATCTCAAAAATCTATTTGAATTTGAAGAATTATATAACGATGCATATTCTGTCAATTTTTTTCGTTTCGATGTATTGAATTTCCTATTCAATGAAATGTCATTATAGTGTGTTAATAATAATTATTCCATGAAACAAGCGACTTTCCCCCTATTTTCGCCTTAGGCAAATTTTATTCTTAAGAATCAATTTTAGTTCGCAGAATTAAAAAATAGGATTTTAAGATTTACAAAATTTTTAATCAAAGCGAATTTACAATATTTATCCGAAGAACATTCTAAAACGAATAAATCCTCAAAACAATTACGTTTCAAAGAATTAACCACATGTAATACAGATAACCCACTTTAAAATTATATTTTTTGACAACATTCATCCCTCAAGTGCTTTAAAAACATAATAATTCAATTAAACAAGCAATTTTCATTCATTTACGCCTTAGTCGAAAAAAAAATCGGCTTCGAAGAATCAATCACAGTTAAAAGACAGCGCGCTGCAGATAAAAAAACGTATTTAACTTAATCAATATTGAAATTAATTCATTTGACAATATTCATTTCAAAAGTGTTTAGACAATTTAATGATTCGAAGAAACAAGCGATTGTCATTTACTTCGGCCTCAGACGAAAAATTTTCTGCAGAACCAATCCCACTTCGAAGAATCGGTCACAGTTAACGGACCACCTTCAAACAACAAGACGTAGTCGATATAATCAACATTAAAATTAATTCACTCGACAACATTCACCCAAAAAGTGCTTTAATGATATAACAATTCGAAGAAACAAGCGATTGTCATTAACTCGGGCCTCAGGCGAAAAAATTTCCTCAGAAGCGATCCCGCTTCGAAGAATCGGTCACAGTTAACGGACCGCCCTTCAGATTTACGGCCGGGGATGAAAGTTCGCAGTTCAAATCCTAATAATGACTTTTTCAGACGGATATATCGTTCCATTATGCGATTAATGGCGACGCTTTCATCATTCGAGTGCTATTTCGCTTTTATCCGATAAACGCGCGCCCGACACGCTCCACTGATTCCGAACACAATCAATCGACTTTAATTCTGCCTACGGCGAAAATATTGCATTATACTATTTTATATACGCGCTCTTCGTTGTGACGATGGTCTAAGTCTGCTTATTTTTGCCTAAATTTTGTTCTGACGTCGAGTATGCACATTAATTTCTCACTGATTTTGACGAGAATTTGTGGGAATGTAGTGTGTGAGTGTTGATATGAGATATACTGTGAAGAATAAAAACGTTACTCTTGATAGTTTTTTAGCTATCACAGATCAATGTTTAGAATATTTATTAGGTGAACTAATAAGAAAATGTTTTGTATGAAGTGTTTTGATATATTTTCAAAATAATAAAAATAAGAATAATAACATCACTAAAACATTATTTTTTAGTCCATCTAACAAATGCATATACCTAACTTTGATCTCCAATATCTAGAATAATATTGAGAGTTGCGTTTTTGTTCTTCGCAAATATTTCATGTGTGTAATTACGCAATGTTTCTACAATTTTTTTTCAAAATCGGTGGAGTCTTTTATTTGCAATCTCTTTATAAGATATTGAATGTTTTGCGTTTGACTTATTGTATTGCGCAGTTGAAAACAATAATTTACATCATTGAAATTATTATTTCAGAATTCCTTTAAATTATTATTCATATATTATGATAGTTTATAACAATGTGAATCCGAAAAAATGAATAACTCTTTTTTTTTTCAATTTGTGGACCTACACCACTCTTACAATAAAGGGTACAAATGTGAAATCGAATTAAATTGAGCTGATTCGCCTTTTATTTCATATCAATACTGAACCTATTGACTGTGATTTTTAAATTTTAAATCGCATTTTGGATAAAACCGGATATCCGATTCATTTAATGGATTCTTATCTACAATCATATTTTTGTAAAAATCCATTATATGAAAATCGAATTTAATTATTCTTTTAAATAATAAAATATGATATTTGTAACTGAAAGTTTAAATTTATTAATTATTTGAAAAAATGTGGAATATTATATAATAATATAATATGAAATAGTAGGCTTTTAAGCTCATTGTGCTGTATTCGAAATTGCAAAGGATTCTCGATCGTCACTCTCCTTTGACATTAAAAAGGATCAAAAGGACACTTTTTCGTCTCGGGCTCATTTCGATATTCGCTAAAATTCCGACGGTGGCAATACTTCGTAATCGAATTACGAAATTGGATTGTCTAATGACGTCCTCGGATCGGGCGAATGGTAAAAGGTTGAGAGCCCCTGGACGAAGACATCTTAACGAAGTAAAACTTATTCTCGTTCGAACTCTGATAATGTAGTTACATTAGTTTGTTTGTTTGTTTGCTTGTTTTGTTGGTGGTTATTCAATTTTTTTTCGTGAAAATCGTTGAGATTTCATAGAACTTTATCTTCCGTTGTGGCAATGGTATAAGTCCATCTTCTTTCGTTCCGATTTTTTTCAACTAACCATAGAGTAATAGTGAATCCTTCGACTACAAATTGACAAAAATTTGCGAAACAGAGACGGATTTTAACGATTCTTAGATAAAAGATTAAAAAACTATAACTCTATGGTTAGTCAACTAGAGAAGAGAAAAGACCAATTCATATGCTTAAAAAAACAGGAGTATATAAAATCACTTCAAATAACAATTATATGACGTTTCGAAAGCAATGCGCATAATTATGCACATCCGAATGATTTGAGAGTTTAGGGAACATCTTCTAATGTTCGAAATTCGCAGCACAGAAATAATACGGCCCAATTTCAAGCGCAAGTACACGTCGGGTGTGCAATGAGCACGATATTCAAATTTATGTTAACTATTCGCATAATCCTCGCTGTTGAAATTTGCGCCGTTGAGGGAACATGCCTCGTCATATGGCACATAGATTATGCTCCGAGCAAAGTTCCGTTTATTAAGTGTGTAGATTGTTTTAATTACCGAAGAAAAAACGACTCAATTACGATCGTCTTAATTATCACAGCGGTGCAAGTCTCATTTATTTTGTTTCGAGATGTTTACGCTATTGATTCTAATTATGGATATTTATGATAAGGCCGAAGAATGTTCCATTTTTTTTTGCAATTTTTTTTACTGGATGGATTTTTAGTTTTTTTTTTTTATAATTTGAATACTCATAAGTCACAGTTCTTTATATTGCGCTTCTTACCAAGATTTGGAATTATTTTCATCGAAAAACAAGTTAAAATGAAAATATTGCTTGAATAAATATTGTCGGGGCTTATTTCATCGAATAATTCTTGTTTTTATACAATGATTCTATTCATCAAGACACAAAGAGTTAACAATAAAATAGTATTTATATAGAATTCGATTTAATTCATTAAGTTTTCTTTAAAAAAAAAAACTTTTCTTAAATCATTCTCGGAAATTGTTCAGAAATAAAATCATAAGTGTATGTATTTACTAACATATAATAAATACATAGAAATTTTATATCATAAACTTCGGCGATTAGATTCCAATTTGAAAAAATAAACTAATTACAAATTAACATCCAATAAATATCACAATACACAACTTTGTAAATAGCACAACTCTAACTTAACTAAACTAAAATCTTATTTATTTGAAACTAAACAGGTTCATTATTTATATACGGTATTTTTACGTTGTAAACGTCAGAAAATACTACGGATTTATTCCGAACCGATCCGATACAAAGCACAAAACGTCAACTAATACGAAAATTCTATTAAATAACGAGTCTTAAGCATTTTTAAGTCGGATTATCCAGATCGGATCTGAGAGAGAAAGTCCGGACTTTTCCGGAAGGTAAAACTTTGCGAACTGAAAACTGCTCGAATTCGACTTATTGTCGCTACGTATACACAAATTTTCAGATAAATACGCCAGAATGCATATCTATTATATTCGATAAAGTAAAACCTCAAATTTTCAAAATAATCGATAGATATAAATAAAATTGAACGTACGTCTGTATGTTATTTATTAACCTTCGATCCTTTAGCAGTGAAATTTTCTGGATTAGCAAATCAGGATAAAACAGGTTGAAAGAAATATATGCATATGTATATGTTTTAAATGTTTTAGTGTGCGAAAGTTGCTAAATGAAATTTGTTGCTAAATGTTGCTTAAGTAATCGCCATTTTGGATTTTACAAAATAGGTATTAAAAATCGATTTCAATATGCAATGTCAAATGGGTACTTTCCAAAGAAGCGCAATTCTCATCTGCATATCGTAGTTAATTTTTTTCGAAATCAACTGGCTTTTGATAGATTTTAAATGAATTGAATAATGATAAATCCGAATAATCGAGGTGTTACTGTATAATATATTATAGGTATGCTGTGCGTTTTGTGTTCGACCGAGCGCGAAACATGCCCGTTGAATTTTTAATAAATTTCAACTTTGTCCGAGTCTAGAAAGTCGTGTGGTTGTATTAATTCTTTATATCCGTATCTGGATGGAATTATTCATAAGGCTGATAGGATTGAGAATCGATGGTGTGTGAATTTTTATGAATTTTGATATCGCGCATGATGCATTTCATATTAATATAATACACCCTGTTGAGTATAGACGCAGAGGAATTGTCGTTTTTTGATAAAAGAAATATATATTTACTGATCATTTATATTATTAAATGGATCGTTAATTTGATTAATTACTAAACTTTAATGATTTTCAACAAATTAATTTCAGGAATTTTCACCCTACATACTTAAATAATCACAAAGGTAGATACATACAAAGTTGTTATTGTTAATTCGCTAACAGAAATGTTATGAATACTAATTTTTAAATATACCGTTAATTTTATGTACCGACTTAAATTTATAAAAAAAACTAACAGTTAAAATATATTTTATTTAGGTTTTAAATTTGAATGTGAATCCCTATATGCAGTCGATACGGTTACAAATAATGTAATATATGAACTTGAATTGATGCGTTGAATACAATAAATTATACTTTCATATATTATAATAAACAATGTTCATGTTACGAATCAAAACGAACAAACAAACGCAATCAACTGTTTCCGAAATTTTCAATTTCAACCCTTCGTTCAGAATCGAGAAGGGATCAACTCTTGCAGGAAAATTCGTTTATGAAATGTTAACTTTTTGTTTTCCGTGTCGCAATTAGCGCCGGTACCTTCGAATCTAACTTTATTATACGAAAGTGTATAAAACACGTATATATAAATATAAATTTTATATAATTTCAGTCGGGGCCCTTTCGTTTCATTAAATTTAATTTATATTCGACGTACAATTCGGAGGGAGCCTTTTCTCCCTTTGATGCGGTTAATTTTGCGAACGGAACGTTTCCCGATGGGATTTTTAGGTTTTTTTCAATAATGCGTTTAGGAATTTTATGCTTAGAATTCAATATGAAGATATGCTTTAGTTGACATCAAATAATATATTAATTATCTTTTAAAATGAAATCTTTTTTATAATAAGTTTTATTTTTTTACTCTAAGATAACTTATGTTACAGTCAAAGCATTTAAGTGTATAAATTATCTAGTTAAGGCTTACATTGTACAAATCGAGGTGTAGCCATATAATGTATACTAGATAAAGCACAAACGTACGTGACTTAACTATTTTAATGAAAAACATAAAAGAAAATTTAAAGGATGTGGCTAAATGAAATTCAAACGACTGCAAATACTCGGCTATATGCAGATGTATCTTCATTTAATTGTATTTGCAACCGAATATTTACTTTTTAGTTCTTCAATTTGCACGTAATTCATATATAAATAAAAAATAATTGATTTTATAAATATAGTATGGAAGTGTATTTGCAAAACAATCGCGCGAAACACACTAACTAACACTGATTGTTAGCATATTTTTCCTTTTAGCTAGAAACACGAGACGTATCAAAACATGCAAACTGACACATATACAATAACGTACGTATAATAATATATGCATATATTACAGAAGCATTGTGTACGACGAGCGAATTCAATTAAGTTAATTAGTATCTCTCGTACGTTGAATTTGCGAGCGTTTGACACGCCACGCCACCCAACCTAATATCGCCAATAAACGACGCCCCTTTATTTGCACGGTATTTATTTACGAACTAGCAGTGCCACGGATGAGTATCAAAATCGTTCGAAATTAATCAAACTTCGTATCGCCACGGATGTGTTTTATTCGATAATATTTTTTATTGCCATCTATGTGTGAAATAAAAAAATATTCCACATTTGAATTTTACGCCTTATATACGTTAAACGGTGCAGTTTCGGAATCAGGATGGTAGCCGAGCGGTCAAAACACGTGTGTCAACGCTCGATGATCCGGGTTCAAGGCACGTCTGAAAATTTCGAGCATCGTTAGCGTATTTATAATATAGATTATAATATAGATAATCAGCCCGTTGAGTATCAACGCACTGTCTGTAAAAGAAATTTTATTTCATCAGTGACTTGGCGTTGAACGAGAATATTTGGACTTTAAACCGATTGTGTGAAAAAAACGCAAAGTTGAATAACATGTATCGCTTCACCTGCACATGAAAGATAGCGTTATGGCCACAGTTGTCAAATGAATCACGTGACTCGCTCGATTATAGTCGGGCATAAAATTGGCTATGACTGTAATAAACAATGTAGAGTTTTCGCTCGTAAATATAATGTATGAGAATTGTTGAAAATTGAATTGTTACAGTAATATAGCGTCACACTTGATTACTCAGAATGATATAAAAATCAGCACTTTTTTTTTGAAGACTTCATAAGAAAATTTAGAAATTAATTTAAAGGCCGGTGGCACTTAATATATTATATTTTTTTAATTTTTGATATACATATAAATGATTTTTTCATTCAATGGTCTATTCAATATGTGCACTAGAAAATATTGAATTTCAAAATTCATCAAAATCAAAATAAAAATATTTGTTTGTAAATAGAAATAGCTGATAGTTTATAGCTTCGACACTGTATATTTTCAATATAAATTGTGGTATCGGTGTACGTACATATTTTCAATCTAAACCCTCCCCTAATTGGATTTGCGCGTCACTCGGACAATTAGTGTAATTGTCGCACTGCCCAAAACTGAGGCTATTCCAATTTGTACATATTATTCTGAAGGAATTAGCGATAACGTTTGATTAAGGATTTATATTGGTTCGTGTCTGTCTATCTGTGTGTCTGTATCGACTATAAATTCCCAGAATTTATAGTCAGGGGTTCGATTTTGTCTCTGTATAAGAAATGGATACAATTATTATTGAACATATTGATTTTAGAATCTACGTAAGTGTAATATAATCAGTTTTATATGATATGTACTATTTATTGTAACGGTGGCATAAGTCCATCTATTTTTGTTTCGAGATGTTTGAAAGTTTGCGTTTGCCTTTGTTAATTTTTTTTTCAATTTGTATTGAATCACAGGAAAATATTGATCCGTTGATTTTTTACTATTTAATTTTAGTTTTAATTGATCACCGTCAGTTTCTAAGATGTCTTTTTACTTTAAGAATTAAAAAAAAAATCAGATTAATTTCAAAACTCACTAGAAATAAACTAGCTCAACTTTAACAATTGGTTTGAGAAGAAAATAAATGGGCATTTTGAAGAATGTAGCCAAATGTAACTGAACGAGCGAGTTTAAATGTCTACATTGTACGCGTAATGTGCTCAAGAATCTGTGCATTTTCCGGAGTTTTTCCGGAAAATTTTGCATAATTTTTCATACGTGGCCGAGATTAGTATAATGTGAAAATGTAAGACCGCGGAAAAACACTCTCTTGGGTGCAATGTGTGTTTTCAACTTGTAAAGTATGTGATGCTATATTTTATCGTTCTTATAATATTTTTACTTTTACAACTAATTTAATTTTATAACTTATGAATTATTATTTAAAAAAAAGTAGCTTTTTAAATTACAATTGCTCGAGACTGAGATTTCAAACTTTTTGTATAATATGAATCTATTCAAAAGATACGCTTGTGTTATGACAGCTAATTACGGCTATATTAATAAACCTACAATGAACTATATTAAAATTAATAATTTATGAAAATTAAGAAAAAAATCACATATATATCTCTAACAATAATATCAATAATTTGCATTATACGAAAATCCCATAAAACATAAAATTCAATTGCTCAATCACAATTCTACTGAGCAACTTTTTATATAATTTTTGTACAATTACACGGGCGCCAAAAGAGCTGTCAAAAAATATAGATATAACAAGTCACATTTTTGCAATACAGATAGCAAAAGAAATATTCAATCATTGAGCAATGTCAAGTAGGTACAACAATAATGATAAATCACATTTTATATTATATGTGAATAGTGCAAATGAGGTATAAAACTGCACAAGTTACGATTTAATTTCGCACATCGAATAGATGCACTTTGTGAACGCATTATTCGCACGAAGTCGCTGCATTTAAAGTGAACGATGAAAGTGCACGATGGGCTTAAGGACTCCTTTTATGTGTCGGGATATTGCAGGATTCGTTTATTAAATATTTCTCAGACGTAACAAAGACTCGAGGAAGCTTTGGAGAAGATCTCTCGGATATATTTAATATTGCAAGTCTGCTGAGTTTTCAGCGAATATGACTCTAGAGCTTTTTCGCCTTGTGCATTTTTCAATAGCTTAATTATCCACAGTTTAATATGCGTTTTATACATCTAGAATATTTATATTTTGAATTAGATATGTGTTTTTGAATGCTTTTTAATTAAGAGTGATTTTAAATCAATCTATTTTATTATACGAAAAAGTTTGATCAACTTTATTATTTCCATAAGCCTTCGCCATTTATTATGAATTTTGTTATAAAACATCACAGATATATTGTCTAAGTGGTGATTAATTTGATGACTCGAAACATTAGCTATAAATTAAAATATTAACAAATGAATTCAAGGTATTGAGAATTATTGTAAAATTACTTTTTCGTATAATTCTATGTATGTATATTTTAAAAAGTATTGCATCAAATCAAAAATATATATTATTATATTTACTGTAACCAGGTGTGTTTTTAATAATTAGACAAATTAGTTATCTTTAAATTACTTTTTATTCCAAAATTATGAATTTGCGATTTTTTTTTAATTGGTATATTCTTCTCAAGTTTTATAAATATCTATATCTAATAAAAAAAATGTTATACTATAGACATATTAAGTGATGGGTTATACATAGATATAATCGAGGATGAACTGCGCTTCTTCGGTAATTTTCGAAAGGCGCATTGTGTGTTTCGAATTAACGAGCGCCCGCTTTTCTGCGGTAATAACTCGGAAAGTAAGGCGAGTGTTTGTTTTGAATTAGGGCCGTGTTTGTGTTCGGTTCGGTCTAACGTACATACATATATAATACATGTGCCGAAGGTTCGTTAACATCGGTCATAATGGCGTGTATCGATTTCGTATAAAAGTTAATTGCCGGAACACATTCGTTCCCGGCCGTTTGTTTTACTCCGTCATTATTTTATTGTATTAATTGTGGCGTAATTGTAATGCGATATACGACGCGTCTCCGATTCCTTAGGACTACTGCTCATTTATACGTATATGACGACTGAAATGGCCAAGGGGTACAAGTGACTTCGCGTGCTCAAAGTTTTGCGTGTACCTACATGTATTAAGAGGAGGTCGAGTGATTTGATGATATATCCTGGTACACGTTCCAAGTTCGTTAATATCCTTTTGCCGTCAAATATTATATATGAGCGTGCATAGAAGCAATTCATGTGCATAACTCAATTTCGGCAAAAATGCCACTTGTACTCCTTGATCTTTTCAGTCGTCACATATACATAGATATACTTACACTTTAGATTTTAATGCTAGACATTTTTTTGTAAAAATTGTTTTTGGTAGGTTCATAGTTTCTTATAGAATTTTAGAGTGATCAAGTACACTTCTTAATATTGCATTTGAAATAAAATGAATTTCATGGAATAAATGAAAACATTTCTCGAAAGAAATCATCATGCAACAGTTGGGGTGTGTAAAGTTAATATCATATTATAAACATTTTGTCTTGAAGAATGTCTTAATGCCATGTAATATTCAAAAAATATACTAAGGCTTCCATAAAATTTGGGAATCCGTGTTTTAATAAAACTATCTCAAAGACGTTCTCTATCTTGCATTGGAATTGAACTCGAATCATACACGTACAAACATTTATACAAGCAGTTCATTTTGAACGCTTTTGGTACTAATGGCTTGAGGCGATCGAACTTTTGCATTAAGCTCGGATCGATCTATCAGTCTGACAGTGTGTATGCATAAAGCTTCGTTTACACTCGAACCGATCGATGAATACTTGTAAAAAAAACGTTTTTTTATAATAGAAATATGCATCCATAATCTAAATATGATCTACAATGGGGGCCTTTTCGTAGATCAGTTGTAGCAAATATTATGCATAGTCTATAAATGTGACAGGATTTATTACGGCAAATGGATATACTATTCAACAGTTCACAATTAGTTTAAGGTACAAAGAGTCTCAAGCGAAATCCTATAATTGAAAAATTGTTAATTAAATGTGCTACAAGTACATTTGGAGCGATAGAAATGTAATTCGCAATTTTCGTTCGGCTCGTGTGTAAACAGAGCTTTACACGTCTGTAGGTTTGAAACTTTTCAATTTTCCATCGCAATTAGCCGAAAGATAAATCCAATTCTGCAGATAGATGTCTGTTGTAACTCAGTATTTGCTTTGCATTAACGGAATCTCGATGAAATTATCTCGTTATAACGGAAAATGTTTGCACCGTTACGACTGTTTGGTTTTAACGTAATTTGATTTTTTTGAGTTTATTGCTACAGAATATTTTCAAGACTAAAAATATACAAACGAATCTTTTTAAAAATTATGGGTTTTGCTTAATATGTAGGTATACTACGTTTCAAAAATATTAATTCAGAAACCATCCCAGATGTGAATACAATAAACCCAGTCGTAGCAACTAATATTCATGGCCTACACACGCAACAGCAAATACTAACAATCAGCTTAAATTCCAGAGTTTCGAGCAACGCCAGGTCTCAAAAATCAGTGCATTGATAAAATTAGAAAAAAAATCAATGCGTTTTCCGAAAAAAAGAAAATTCGAAACGAACCCGCACATTCGTATCTGAACGCAGCATCGCTTAAGTGCACACTTAAAAAACACTACCCGTTCAATTGTAGGGCCATTTCACACGTGAAAAAAATAAGAAAACACATATAAACTTTCGCACCCTCGCCTCCAGTTTATCCAATATACGAAAAGGGTGCGCGCCCTTATAAAGAGGAGAAACCTCATTTATTCTATGGTCGCACACATTTTCAACCAGATCTTAAGCTACGTTCACACCGGGCGATTCGCAATAATATTTTAATTCTATCAGTCCTATATAAGCAGCTAAATATGATCTGGGGTTTCTCAGTACCTTACATACTTTATACTATGTATAGATACACTAGTGCATAGATCAATTATATTACATTATGACCTATAAGAACATGTTCCTTACAAGTTTCATATAAATCAAATCAATTTTGAAAGTTCCAATTAAATTATGTCATAATACATATAATGATCTAAAATTGTACGCATAAAGACAAGCTGTGAAAACCCACCCTTATTTTTTCTCCATATCTTTCGGCTATAGAAAAAAGGGGTTGAAGTGGCGGACATAATCGCATTAAGAACGCTCGCAAGGGATCCGATTTTTTTGGCCTTTTTTGGTCTTTTTAGGCCTTTTTTGACTTTTCGAGGTCGTTTGTTCTGGGGGGTGACTTTTTCTTCGCGCATTGGGAAAGTTTCCTGTATGTGAAAATGTGTCTTGTAATGTTTTTTTTTTATATAGACTTTAAATTATTGTATAGTATAAATAATACGAATTAAATGAAATTAAAATATTTGTGGAAATTTGATAAATTATATCATTCGTAAATTCATATATTTGAAACATTTCGATGTTCAAAAACCCTTCCGCGAAGTTAGAAAATTTTAAAGATTGTTAAATGTAGTGATGCAAAAATCTTAATTTATACACAACGATTCTAGAAAATTTAAATGCGATAAGATATGCAGCTAAGAATCTGTAAATTACATACAATAATTTTCATTTGTATATATGCAGATATATTATATTCACTTTTTTCGTTCATCAGTCGTTATTTATTTTACAAAAACAATATTTTTTTCATAGCTAACACTATCGAGTTACAAACGAATCCGATAAATATTTTGATATCAATAAAAAATCCCGGGAAAACTTCGGAAAAGCGCGACAGCTCGTCACTATATCGGATTACAAAACTTTCCCCTAATACATATATAGTTTCTCCTCGGGCACCGATAATGAAATAACCATACAAACAGACAGACAGACAAACAAACGTATTACATTTATATAAAGAGCGGGAAGTAAACATTATATAAAAAATATATCTATATAAAAATAAAATCTATCGGAACTTTCGTACATATGTTTTTCTCGTTTGGCTCTACCCTTCGGATGAAATATGATCCGTCAATTTATGTGTGTGGAATTTCCAACTATGGAGGTTTAGAAATGAGGTTGGGGTTAGAAAAAAGAAAGAGGCCGATTTGACCCACTTTCCCCTTTCGTTTGCGAAATTGTCGAATAATTTGCCGGAGTGAATTTGAAAAGAATTCGGGGGAAGCGAGGGATTTTTTTTTCATTATGCGTATTGCAATGAAAAAATATGTAATTCATATTTTATCGAAGCGTATTTGTATCTATGTATATTATGGAAAATGAATGTATAGATTGATATAGGCATGTTTGTGACTTTTACATGTGTTATTTTGCCGCTTAGTTGATCACGTTTTAACTTTGAGCAACGCCAAGTTACAGAAGCTAGTGTTAGATACCTATAAATAAGTGCAACAGCTGAATTTATATGAAAATCTTGTATAGGTGAACTCAAATTTTGATCATTAATTATAGTTATATTAGTGAATCTATTTTCTTTTTTTTTCTTTAGCCTATGTAAACCCTGGCTCGGGTGTAGACCTGGTGAATCTATAGTTAAATATATTAATATAAATGAAAAAAAAATGCTGTTATTACCTATTGATTCTACAAATTCTATTATTTCATTTTAAAGATCAAACAATTTTAATGAAAAACATTAAATCGTAGTTTGTATCGTAAAATTAATAATCATGCAAAAACCTGGAAAAGCAAAAAGTCTCTAATTAATAAATTCATTAAAACTATCATAATTTTATATATCTATTAGAATTAATTACGAATTAGACTTTCTTTTCTACCAGTCTTCTTAATTATCAAAATATTTACTGAGAACCGATTTTTCAATTGTATTTCAGCAACGTGTAAATGATTACAACTGTCATATGCTATAGATAAAAAAACATCAACGCGTTGCTAAAAAAGTTAATAAACGATTGAAAAATATTTTTTTTGATTGAAGATAATAAAAAACATATATCAACGTTTTATTGAGAGTGGATGCGACCGTTTTACCTGATTTTGATTTCAAGAAATCAACAATTGCTCGAATCTAGAAATCACTGTATAGTATTCCAACTCGAATTGAATATAAATATTCAACAAATCTAGCATTTGTAGAATAAATGAATGTTGTTAGGAAAGGAAAGATGGGGTTCCATAGAAAGTCACAAGCGCGTTTCTGCATTTCGCTTTTCTTTTCGTTTTGCTCTTCACTGGGGAAAATTTCCCCCTTTTTTCATCCTTTTTCCGTTTTTCCCCATACCGAATCAACAACTAATCCAATACGATCCCGATAAGAAACGATCTCTGGCAGAAAGTTGTCCGTTTTGGTATATGTGCGACTTTTCCGAGTTTTCTTTCCGAAAAAGAACAATAGATTCTGGACCAATTTATTTATTTATAATACCATTCAATTTTAAAATTTAATGAAAATGAAATAACCGAAATAAAATAAATTTAAACTCATTCACTGGTAAGTGAACTGATTTTATGAGTTCCCTTATTTTTAACGTTATCGGAGTATTGACTATATTCTGTTCAATCATCTGTTGCAGTTACATTTTCACATATTAAATGAATTCATATTTCATATTCGACTCGAGTTGATTGAGTGAACATTACGAAATGGACAATATTTGATTTGGCTTCATTTCACATTTCAATTATTTACCTAGTGCATTTTAATCAAATATTTGCTTTCAGATTAAAATTCATATTCGACGAACATGCAAATATTAATTATGACATTCGAAATAACATAACCGAAAATTATTATTGTATCCTTTTATTTCTGAATTATTTGAAATTCGTTCGTTGAAAATTATTTTTCTATTAGGTATTTCAGTAAGTGTTATAGCAATTTAGTGCTGTATTGAGACACGAAAAAAAAACAGCTTACATATTGAAGTAGTTGGAAATAAAATTCAATCACATGTACATCGAGATTGTAGAGGTTAATTTTGCTGAGTGCGAATTTCCCCGTTGTGTGAATATCGGAAAATTTATCCGGAAAAGTCGTCGTTTGTCGATTGAAATTACCTTTGAAGTGAGGCTTAATGGCTTCCTAGAATTTTGGGACTTTGTCCTCGTTGGCCAAATAGAGAAGTTTGTCGATCGGCAGAATTTAAGTCAAATTAATAATCGTAAACAATTTAATGATCACTGAGGAAATTTCCAATTTATGCAAAATTTCTGTCGATTAATTTTTAATTAGCGATTCTTCGATGAAATTTAGTTGATTGATTTTTATTCGATTATTTTTTTCATTATAATAGGAATAACTTACTTCAATAAAATTTAAGGAATTTCGATAGAAATATTTGGTTCAGGTAACATCTTCTACATAAATGAAAATGAATATATGTATGCTATTTATTAATTGATGGCTCTTTCTTTGGCAGTGAAATTTTGCAGAGTTATTGAATGTATGTCTCGTAAAGATTCTGCGTTACAAAATTTTACATTTCAATTTACAAATTATGGTAAATGAAGAAAATTTAACACTCAATATGTTTTGCAATTATCTTATTGTTAGGTCAAAATTCGTTCTTTGTACTCATATTATAAGTCATATTGCTGCGAAATACTTGATTTGAGAATATAAAATTGAAAGATTGGATTTGAAAATTTTACGTATGAAATATAATAAAAAATGAAATCGTTCGAAATGTAAAAATCACTTCGATAAATTAAATTGATTTCGCAATATCCGGAGCGTAAACCTAACCGACAGATAGGCGATTTTTATTCTTCAGCCATTGTTTTCGCGCGCTTTTTCATATTATTTTTTCGAATAAACGACCAAGAGAAATTTGTAATAAATTGGCGGGAAAGGATGGGATGATTGATGTAAATAGCTCGGCGAAGTTTCGAGCGACCATTTTTCTTTCCAACCTTTCGTTTCGACGGAATTTTTCACCGAAATGTTTCCTGAAAGATGCGTCTGAAAAATATATTTTATTAGATCGAAAAATTTTGACATTTTTCCCAAAGAAAGCGCGCGAAAAATTCAAATCGATTCTATCGGGGGCACATGAGAAATTTCCCAATGTGAAAATTAAAATTTACAAAATTAAATAACTAATAATAAAAATGAGTATGGTACGTATATGAACAATATTATTCAAATACAGAAATTTTTAAAAGGTATGTTTGAATTTCGATGGTTAATTACGGCCAAATTAGTGAATCTAAACCTGAGCAATATTCAATTCGTCATATTGAAATCATAAGCATAAGCACGAATTAACGCTACATACATATACTAATTAATTTTACTTAACTATAAATTTTCGTTTTAAACAACATAAATTTCTTATACAAAACATGCGAAATGAAATATCTTTCATCTTATCGTCAGATGAAAATATTTATAGTAAACTAAAACTTATTTAATTGAGAGTTGTTTAAGAAAGTTAGCTTGTTAAAATAGTATTCAAACAACAAAACTTCTGTAATAAATTCAAAATCAATATATAATATTATGTTTATATTATATGTATTACTGTAAGATATTATGGAATACACATACGGCGTGGAATAAATACTTTAACTATTTAATAACAGAATACACGCTGTGGTAAAAGTTGTAAACATACGATTCCATAATAATGTAGAAAATATTCACAAGCAACAACTTCATGTTCATAGTTTATTCAATTCGATATTTTAGTTGAAACAGTTTACATCAAATTATGTACCCTTTATTGTAACAACTGGTGTAAGTCCACCTACTTTTGTTTCGAAATATTGAAGTGTTTGGTGTTTGACTTATTAAAAAAAATAAAGGTTCTAAAATTATAAAAAAATATTCAAAATCAATTGAATTTTAAGGATTCAAATTTAAGGACATTCAAATATTTTTATAGCCATATGTAATTTATTCATTTACTGTAGATTTAATTCTTTCAATTCGATAATTTTTGTCAGTTTTGAAACATATAATGACAGTACACATTAGTATGACCTGAAAAAAAAACAATCTACTCATTTTTTTCAATTTGTTAACTTATACCACTGTTAAAATAAATAGTATATATAATATGATAAATTATACAGAAAGAAACTTTTCAGCAACTCTCGCTACATTCATCGAATATTGTGCGTTTGTAGTAATACAATTTTTTTTTTCATCTGGAAAAATGTTTAATATTAAATGACGCTTCTCGAATACAATATGATATATGAATGTCTTTTATGTATCATAAGGCTTTTGTTATATGTGACAGTCACTCACGTGCAAAACGGGACGAGTTGATAACACAATATCACCGACGGACATACATACCGTTTTTGTCCTATAATCATCTTTATATATAATACGTTTGTGTTTTCAAAACAGGTGCTTATTTCCGAAAATGAAAAGGTCATACAATATTATAACACCAATACTGTAAAATAATTACACGGCTTGATACTCTGTAGACTTTTCGAGTCAAAATCGAGTAAAAGTGTTAAACACAAAAATAAATTAGTTCCGTGGGTTAAGATTCATTTCTTGAAAAAACAAAATGGCGTCCTCGAATAAAAAACGGTAAGTCCGTATCATTTTTATGGGTCATGTTCTCAAGACGCTCCATTGATCCGTTTTAGCTTTCAATCTGCAAGCATCTGGTTTGTTTTGCTTCTCCGGTATCCGGTTTTTCTCTCTTTTCCGGAGTCCTCGAATTACACACCAGAAGACACGTCCACATATGAAAATGTAGGACATTCGAAAGGTTAAAAAAAAATATAAATAAAAATTAATGTATGTTATTTGTAGACTCCATAATAGTTGATTCTTTGATAGTGAATTTTTTCAGAGTTGTGTGTGTTTTTGGAAAGATTTCTGCATTATTGTATTGAACATTTTTACAAAATCAGGATTCAAATCGTTTGATAGTTCTCAAGGAGGTTTTTTTTTAACTTATCCGTAGCGAATATTATATACGACCTAAACACTCAACGGGAACGGAAAATATACAACAGTTTACAATCGGCTTAAAATGCTTTACACAACATCGAATCATAAAAGCTTGTTGTTAATAAAAAATAAAATATGTATGAATGTTTGTTTGTCTTATAAGCTCCTTTGATACTTATCAGATAGCAACAAAAATATCAAGAAAGATTGTGCACAGATATAGATACATCTATCAATATATGTCAAAAATTTGTTTTATGGAGTTAACCACATAATGTACTGACATTAGCGATTGTAACTGTAAAAAAATACTGTAAAAATGTAAAATTTGATACGAAACACATACATAGATGCATATAAGTATTATATATTTTACGCCTCGTCCATAAAACAAAATCGAATTTCACAGTCGAGCGAGAGGCGACATTCGTAACTTTCAGCGCGACCCTCATATCGGAGTCCTCCTGACCCGTTAACCCTCCGGCCCCTTCTGCATGCGAATCAAATTGATTTATGTCGACGAAAGAAAAACACTCGCTTTGTTCCGTAGATGGATATCTCGGTTCACTCATGCGAACTCGCTGTACGTTTGTAGGCCGTGCATAATATTCGATGCGACCGGGCTACGAATAGGCCTCCCTGATATCTGGTCCGACGATAGAAGTCCTATTGTTTGCAAAATGTTACTTGTGATTGTGTAGAAACTTTTCCAATAACTCTGAAAAGATTTATTGAGAACGGATTAGTCGTTGAGGATTATATAAATGTTTTATTTATATTAGATGTGCCTATTTGTTTGACATTTAGTTATTGGTTCGTGAAAATTTTCAACATACACCTGATCAGAGTTAAGTTTTATACAATATATTATCTGCGCCCATTTTATGCAATCTTCATAACAGTAGCGTAAAGTGGATTGCAGTTCGAACGTAATTATGACAGATAATCAAATAGTCGAGTTCTTAAATTCAATTTATTCATATCATTATACAAGTAGTTATAATTATAATTGTGATTGTGGACAATTTTCTTTTTAATATAGATTTAAGAGTTTTTTTTTTTTATTTTTGAAGAATGAACAATTTCATAATATTTCATATTAAAAGAGTCCACAATTATTTCCACTGGTGTAGATATACATATGAACTTTCATCATCAGAAACAAACTCGTGTATCGAATAAGCTATCAAAAATAAAATTAAGTAACATCTCAAATATTAAATATACGAAAGACATATTTTCAAAAATAATTCACTCGAATAAAAAAATAGGCTAGAAAAGAGAATTCCACATAAATTGAGAGAGTTTGGAATCTTCAACCCCCATATATATTCCGACCGTATATAAATACGATACAATATGTCGTATTTTATGTTTTTTTCGTAGGATGGGGGTGAGGGGGCGTATAAATTTTTGACGCTTTGATCTGTTCTCGCATCGCCGAGTAATATTTTTTATTCGCCAGAGGAAATATTGAGATTGTGACATGTTTTTTCCTCCTTTTTCCTGATACGGAAAATTGTTTAAAGGGACGCCCCGTGTTTGCTTTGTAGAAATTTATAAACAATACGCCCCGGGCCCCATATATTATATTTTAAATAATAATATTTTCGTTCCGTTCCGGAGAATATGGTATTTCGCTTAACGGGCTCGAAAATGATCTAAAATAAAACGTTCGTTGTATATTATCTTACTTTTATAACCAGATTTTCTTCTATACCTACTGTTGGTTTTCAAAAAATATATATTAAAAAAAATTCACCAGAGGCGTAGTTTATATTTAAACAAGTCATTTTTTTACCAGTTTCGTTAAATAAAAAGTATGAGAAAACATTATTTATAAAACAAATTTTTATTTTTATAAGAGAGAATATTTCAACAAAGTTGGAAAATTGTTTGGTATTAGTCGTAGCAAGAAATCAACTTTTCAATGCCCTCCACATAAAAGTTGCTGCTAGTTAAGACAATCTTAAGTTATATGAAAATAATGTTTTAGTATTTTTTTTTAAATGGAACTTGATATAAAAATGAACTTAATATTACAAGCTTCTATGACACTACAACAATGCTCGAGAATTTTCGAAATTTAAATTAATTTCAGACTATTGTATTTGTAGTTTTATTTTTATTTCTCTTGGTATATCCCATGGCATATGTGGCTATGCATAATTTTTATTACGACTTGAAACGTCAAAATTAAAAATATACATACTTATATGAAAATAAAATATTAGAAAAACCTTTCCAGATGTGCGCACAATAAATCTGAAAAGTCACACGGAGACGAGGTAAGCCGTTTAGGAGTCTATATATTTTTTTATTCATATGTATCTCATACATAAATTATGTCAATGATTCATCTGAAGTGTCAAGTGCATTTTGCACAATCGTGCATTGTATGCAGTTTGGGACAAAAGCGCGTACGCAAACAGTTGTCCGAATCCGGCTTGTACAGGGTGCGTCAACGTAATTAATTGGGTGTTTGTTGCCCGATGGTAATTCGCAGCGTAAACACGAAAACTAATTGTAATTAATTGCAACTTTGCGCTCGGTTGCAGCGATCCGGCGCAACAATTAATGCAATTGAAAATATCGTTTCGGAAAATATTTCAATTTGCATACAATTGCGTTTGTGCACGGTCAATGAAATAAATGCGATCGATCTCCATGATTTTCACATTGCAATTAATTAATTTGATACTCAAATATTTTTCTTTGAATAAACACGCTTGTAGAATTGATCAATTGTTAATTTCAACAAAAAAAAATGCGGATAAATGTCGAGTCTTTATTGCACTCTTTTGGACAACATTCTTTTGACTTTGTGCCCTTATTTTTAAAAACATTAATTTTTTCAATCCATCTAATAAGTAGATTCGAGAAAATAAAAACGACAAATTTCTATTATTTTCGAATTGAATATTTTCTATACATAAATATCAATCTTCATTCACAATCTTTCGATTTTTTTTCATACCCAACTGTAGAGTCATAGCGAAAAGGTAATTCTCAATGTGATTTTTCACGAGTCATTGAGCCAAGAAAGCGCAGTTCGTTTGTCGAGTTCGTGTTCTGCAAAGGAAATTCAAAAGATAGAATCGCCTCTTTCTGGAAAAAAAAATGTGTTTCAGTTTATACAGCAGTTGCACGAGTTGGAGATCAAAAGCGATCGGGAAACTGTTCGATTGTAAAAATGTCGTTAAAGACGTACTTTTCTGTTTTTGAAAGAAAATTGTGAACTCGTATTGCGGGGGATTACATAAAATCTTCTCTATCTTAATTTTATATAACGGAATAGAAATAGAAATGTTAAAGTCCAAAGTCAAATCTATGACTCACTTATCAAAACATTTTTGGAGGTAAATTTTATTTTAAACAATATTTTTATAACTATAACACAATCTCACATTGATCAAAACATTAAAATTTTGTGTTCCAATTCTACCCCATAAATCGTAAATTATGATTTTTTTTAAATATTATATTATTCAGAAAATAAAATTGCTTATGAAATATTTAAGCTTGTAATTAATCCGTTTAATTTTCCAATGAATCCATTTTTTTTTCAGTAAATTGTGAAACATATTTTCAACCAATGATTTGAAAATAACGAAAATACCATAATATAATACAATTAGTTATAGGATTTAGCAAAAATAGAATTGTTCAAGTTCGAAATGTTACAAATCACAATATCCAAAATGTTTCGAATCATAATTAAACAAATACTTCTAAATGTGGCTTCAAATTATTGTGTATTCATGAAAATGAACGTACCGAATTAGACTAATGAAATAATTGTACCGTTATAACTTATTCATGAAATATTTGCTTGTTAATATTATTGAATATTCAATTTCGGAATATTATATTTATATCTAGAATATACGTATATTTATAAATAATATTTCAATAAAGGATCGCTAATCATATAATGAGTGCACTTCATAATACACTAGTGGAATAACTTGTGAATAAATTTATGAATTCGATAAATTTTCATATTATTTTGTATCTAAGCAGATTTAGGTTTTTCATAATATTACACTTTGCACCAACATTTCAAATTATTTTACGAAAAATTCAACGTTTATCGAATTCATGAAGTTTTCCCAATTGATATTGTCAATGTTCGTGTAAAGTTCATTAATAAAATCTAATTTAACAATATTTTTGTGAAAATATATATATATATTTTACCATTTCAACCCTGAATATCGTTGAGATAGACCACACTACACCGCATATAATATTTTTATTACGTATCTTATTTAACAGGGGACAAGATCCAGCGAACAGTTGACATTACACAACACGATAATAAACATAAAATTTTATTCGAATTACTAAGCGTGTACGATAGCATTACGTCTTAATTGGCTCCTTAGGGCATAGATAACAAACACTGAAACCCAGAAAAGCTCATAAAAATACCCTTCGGTTCAAATTCGGAAATAATTCATAGATACTTCAAAAGATATGCGAATAATCAAAGATATAATCCTACGTTGTAACATTATGGTCAATGACACTATTGAGAAACCTCAATTCCGAAAATAATATCTATCTATATAAATTTTTAATATATTTCACTTTAGTTAATGTCTAAATATGTATGAAATGACATAAATGTATGAATACATACAAGTAATATTCAAAATTTGACTATTAATTTTTGTGTCTTTTAACAAAGTGTGTCAGAAAGATTTCAATATTCCACAAACTCCATATTAGCATAACATAAACCTTAACCTAATATCTAATAAAAACAAGATTTATGAAATAATTCTTTAAATTCGCAATTTTTTTCCTATGAACTTCTGTAACTTAGTGTTGCTCGATATCGTAAAATTGAAACCGCGTGAAAAAAACCGCGTTAACGGAGGTATGGGGTGTATAACTTTTCGAGCCCACGGACCGGGACCGTATTATTTTTCATTACGCGGAATACACAGGCGGAATTAATACGAACAAAACTCTAAATAAATTATGAAGCGAACCCTTTTCATTTCGAGTCGTAATTGAGAAAATCGAGCAGATTTCACGGTGAGTTTGTGTAATAAATTTTTGGGATTCGCCATTGCGTTCCGTGAAATCGAGGTCGAGATTTCACCTCGCTTATAATTAATAAGCGTATCGATTTTAACGTTTACCCTGGCCGAGAGCGGGTCAATAATTAATGTCGCCCACCCTGTATCGAGATTCACAGGGTGTGCAACAATTCATTTATTTACTAGCTTCTGCGACCTGACGACAAATTCAGCATCACAATAACACTGAGACTCAACGGAGCATGCACAAACGTTTTATATCATTGCGTAATCGACTAGTTACAATGTTGAACAAATACCAGAAATATATAACAGAATAGCTCAACTCCATTTGTGTTTTCTATCTGGCGTTTGAATACTGTGACAATTCAATTTCTATTTATTTACGAACAAAGACTCCGCTTCATTCATTATTTCAGTGTACAGTAATATATAGTTGAGCATTCAGCAACTTTTTATATTTTTGTGCCAGCAGTTTTCAATTTAATTTAAATGTGGATTTATGTCAGCCGATAGTGCAGCAGTTTAAAGCGTTTGTGCATGCCACTTTAATTCAGCATACTAGAAATGCCTGAGTTCTAATCATATCGATTCTCACAAAACTTCATATGTAATTTTTCTTTAATGATAAATTGATTTGGAAACTCAATTTTTTTTGCAAATATTTGATTAGAAAAGAAAAAAAATGTAACGCTTTACAAAACCAAGCCTATTCTGTGCATTCTTAATTGATCTGCGAAGTTTTTACCATAGCGACTCATTGAATAGCAATACTCATAACAAATGAATATTAAATTCATAATTTAATTCATTCCTTAATTAAATCAGACTCGTTTCGCTGCAACACCCTGTATTCCATTAATATAAATTTTGTCAACGTAAGCGCTTCATTTGCCCCATCCGGTATTGCGAACAAAGGGCTATATAATATCGTTAAACGGATCGATCAGCAATGTTATAAAACCTTACCGTTACAAAAAGCGTAAACACAGCGATTGCCCTTATTAATGGACGACCAAATTAATTATTAACGAAACAAGCCGAAGGGAAATTCTAGGGATGTTCCGATTTCACCGCAAAAAATATTCAAACGTTCGTTTGTGTGACGATGCCTTTATGTAGGAGTCTGGGGTTGGTTTTTCTTATTTTTTAACAATTTTGATTATAGGTAATATTTCAGTGAATTTACCTGTACTTGATTTCAAAACTAAATCGAATTGGAAAATGTACTCCACGCTCCTCTATCGTTATTTTTATATGATACTTATATAATTCGTTTCTAAGAATACGTATTAGGCTATTCGCTTGAAAATTATATTGGATTTAATGCAATATGATTTTTCCGAATTATTCGCAATAAGTATTCAATGGTAAATCACAGAAAATATTAAGCAGGACGTACTCTCTTTTTAGCATAATACAAGCTTAACAAAAACTATGATTTACATGAACATAAAGCGTATCTTATATGGCGTTCGCAATGGGTGCTTAACGCGCGTTTGTAAATGTAAGCCATTCGCGAAAATATCATACAATAAAAAAAACGTATAAAGCTAACAAATACTCATTGTTGGACGTATTTTGTTGTGTTACGAGCGCTTTTTTCACGTCAGACAATATTTTAAAAACGTCACTTGAATGTGCACATTTTCGCGCCGATAATTTCGGAAAATTGCAAAATGCAAATTCAGCATGAGTTTTGAATGATTTCGCTTAACAAATTAATTCATATGCAACATAATATTAAATTATTCAATCGGTACATATCTGTATAAATTAAATTATTTAATTAATAACATTATATTCTATGAACTTAAATTCGTGTATAATATAATATTTATAGGTTTTTTACTTCATATTCGTACTTTTGAAAAATGAATTCAAGATATTCTTCTACTAGGAAGAGCTGAAAAATAATTTTTTGATTAATTTTATAATAGGAAAACTTATATAGTTGCTAATGTGCAATATTTGATATTTCAACTACGTACTCGTACCAACTACTAACTCTTTTTCTAATCGTTTGATAATTTTTCCTTTTGAGACACTTTATTTCCGGAATTTTCAATTTCAATTTCCTCTACATTCATTTTATTTATTTGTAAGTTACATGTATTAATTACAAAAAAAAAACAATTTAAAATATATTTGTATTAGAAAATTGTGCAAATTTTGCACAATTTTCAAAAATGATTAATGAAAACATCTCCCAAGTCTTTCGTGCGATATTCGGAATATTGCTTATTTAATTAATGTTTTTTCATTGTCTATCATAATATAAATAGAGAATGTATACGGAGGGCTTTGAACGTTCATTAATCTTCCTCAATTTTGATTCAACACGTTCTCCATCAACCGAGATCGGTACACAAATCTATTTTCAAGCCGAGAGCGAATTCACCTACACATAAATATGCCGTTGAAAATTTGGCGGGAATTCCTCGTGTAATCGAATTTATGTCTGAAAATAAACTGTATATTATAATAGTGACAGCGAAATGTTCCCGAAAGCCATGCACGTGTATGTCACAATATCATATATGTATGTATATAATATCATACACACGTGGCTGATGGAATTTCCTTCAAATCGGATTTTTCCATTAACTCACAATCGAGTTTTCATTTTGAGCATGAAAATCGAATATTGCATGACGTTTATAATATTATTCCATAATACGTATATAAAATTCGATTTTTTATTTTTCACATTCCACTCACTTGCAAAATTGAATAAAAGATTTTTTTTTCATTATATCAGTATTACGTATTTCGTAGTCTTCCATTAATATAGAAAACTACTAACGTAAGTATAAATTTTTAATTAGAATTAATTTAAAAATTGATATACATATGAATACGATCATAATAATTGATATGTCGATGTTTTTGTGTGACTATATACTCAGTTTCGTTTTCAGTCTAATATAAACCACCTTAATGTCAAAACTTGGAATTAATGAGATACACCATATTTGAATGTCACTTGAGAATATATCTGCATACTGATTTCAGTTCAAACATCATGCTCAGAACATATTCAGTCAAAATATTTATTTCGTGTTCGTATTTTCTCTAATTTGATTTCAAAATACTGATATTTTAATCGTTTAATGAGTGATATGTTTAATGTATGACGACTGAAAAGTCAATGGGGTACATCTTATACGGTGCCACCATATAAGATATATATCCCTTGATATTTTAAATCACCTTATAAAATTCGACATTTATTATTGCTGAATAATCGATTGAAAGATCGAGTATCCTTAATATAATCGAAATAAATAAAAAAAAAAAAAAAATCCTACCTCAAACGAAACTCAGCATGCACACACACACACACACACACACACACACAAATTAACATAGCGAACTGTCAAAAAGCCTCATTTCGCTTTCGCAAACACACACCTACAACATGTGCGGCCACCTTTACTAAACTTTCGCATCGTCACACACAGAGTCTGTCGCCGGCTCGAAAGTGAAAAAGCAAACGGGCCAAATGCGATGCAGTGACTGTCATCGGCCGGGTGAGGACACGCCTCAAAGGTCCTCAAATGTCCTTTGAAGGCGAGGCCGAGCGACGACGAGCGGCCATGTGAAGTAAGGGGAGTCAGGAGTCGGAGTCAGGAGTCGGGAGTCAGGGAGTCAGGAGTCATGCCTCAGGCCAGGCGGGTGCTCGGGCCCGCCCACTGGACGGCGCTTTTGATCCTGCTCGTCGTCGGTGAGTACTGCTTTTTTCATCTTTTTTCGTGTCACATATTCAGATACGTCGTTAAGGTGTTTTTTTTTTTACGACGTGTAAACATATTTTCAGCGCTCTCTCTTTATTTTTAAAAATATTTTGCTTATAATTGAGTTAAATGAAAAAAAAGTACGTTCAGATTTTTCGTTCATTTTCTATTTAAATATTATAAATTCTTTCGATATAAATGTTAGTTTTTTTGTATCTACAATAGTTTTTGTAAAAAACCGAAAAAATTGGATGGAGAGTAAGGTAAAAACCCATCTTCCGACTGTTTCATTTAATAGAACGAATCGCACGATTTAAAATTGCATGATATCCCAAATTTTTCGTTTTCTACCACTTTAAACCATAAAATAGGTTTAAAAGTCGAACTACCCATTGATATTGATTCCGGACACTTTTCTTTCGTTAGAGAATTTAAGAAATGTTGTATTTTTTGCAGTAAGTGAGTTCATAGTTTCTTTCATTGTTTAAAGAGTGAGTGGTTTTCCATGAGAAAATTCAATCAAACGAAAACATTGCACGAAAGAATTTATTACTTGTATGAAACTGCTGCCAAAATGAATTTAAAAAAATATTTTATTGTAAACTACATAACTCGAAATACCGAAGCAATTCACGACAACAAGAGTTATCCAATATTATATTAATTTTATACACCCCACCAATAATCTTTTACGAGTAATATTATATATCAAATGTATCTATGAAAATCATTTGCATTATCATTATCAAACGCAACATTAGAAACCATCTTCAAATCATTAATTATTCTTCAAACTAAAAAAAATGCAATATTCATCAAATCTATCAAAAGTGTTCCAAATTCAATACAATAGTGTATTTCAACGCACATTTCAGCGTTTCTCAAACATCTATTTTATATCACACATCCCTCATATTCATCCCCCCCCTATATAAATTGATTGAGCCCCCCGATTCAGGAGGGTAAGGGGGGTTTAGGGTCCCCTCTGTTTGTTTATTATTTCAAAGGTTGTTTGTCTTCACGGATCCGTCGGTCAGGTTCTCTCGATTATCCGGGACTACGGACACTTACGAGCTTTGATGTTATAATAAGCGACACGGGCCAAATTTGCACGACAAATATTTGACGTTTGTGTACGGAATATTTTTTACAGTCGGGAAGTGAACGCCGAAGCTGGAAATGACGTCATGTATTTTTCAGCAAAAACATTGATCAACCGAATTTTAAATTAACCGAATTAACTCAAATTTAAATTATACGTTATATCTACAGTTGTGCTGTGACGTTACAACTATGGGAATTTGGATCTTTCGAAAGGAACTCATTAATATATACTTCATGTATTTCGATGAAATCTTGTAGAAATATAATATTAATAATGGTTCAGAATCAAAATGCAACTCTCAATAGTTTTACTTTCATGAGATCAGTCTATGGATCATCTATTCCTCTTCCTTTTGTAGATTCTCGACACAATTAGAGTCAAATATATTTTTTTTTGAAAAAATATGTTTACGAATAAAATTCTATTCGGAAAAAAATTGACTTGGGAATTCTATTCTAAATCTAAGAAAATTTGATGAAACGATAAAGTTGCACAGAAAGAAGTCGTCCGTAGAAAAAAGCTGACAGTGCCGTAGTCACGAATGCGCGATTTAAATTTAATTTATAAGCGGTGAGAACCTTTATATTGCTCGTCCGATATTTTTAATGACATATAATCAGCGCGAGAGTATATTTGAATCTTGGAAAAGGGCGTTTTATAAAATTTCCTTTGGGTGGAGGGACGCAGACTCCCAGATGTCCCATTAAATAAAAAGACCCCCGTCAGTCACTCTTAATCTCTTCGAATAGAGGACCGAAAAAGAAATTGTCTAGAATAATTTATATTTACTAGAAATGATATCGGCTCAGTGGTAAAAACATGTCTCCTCGAAAATATAATGAACGATAAAAAAATCGTCAAAATAAATTTCATTCGTAACAAATGGCTCAGATTAAATACAATGTCTATTCGTTTCTTTCTAGTCAAACGTTTAAAGATCGTATTCAAGTTTTCATTAAAAATAATTCATTTCTTTTTAATACCCATTTTTCATGGATAATTCAGATTTATAGAATAATACTTTCATATTTCATATGACGACAAGATTTCATAAAGGGCACAAGTGACCTTTTTTTATCGATATTGAGTTAAGTGCAGAAAATGGTTTTATATATTATGATACAGAACCATTTTCCGTACATAACTTAATTTCGATTAAAAAAGGTCACTTGTGCCCTTTGTGAATTTCAGTCGTCATATAATATTATTTCCAATAAGAATACATATTGATATTTTAATTCAGTAAAATAAATATTAATTGATTTCCATCTAATTTAATCTTAAAGGCATAAAACTGCTCACGATAATATGAACGAAGTTTTTTTTAATCTTAAATATGTATACGGAAATCATGTAATCAAAATAATATAGCATCACTCCTGACACACAGATTAGCGCTATTATTGTGTTAGATACAAGGAAAAACAAAAAGTTACCGCAAAAGAAGCACCATTAGCTTGTAGCCAAAATAAAAGCGAAAGGGCAGATTTGTGAAAAGCGGAAAAAATGTCGACGCACATTCGTACACATTTGCCGAAACGATCTTGTTAAAGAAACCGCGGCTAATGTCCGACCATATATATGTACGAGCTCTATATTATGATAATGGTGTAAGTCCAACTTTTTAGTTCTAAGATATTAAAAGCCTTAAGTTTATGGGTTGTCCAAACTATGTAAATGATTAACGAGTCAACAACGTATGTCATTTATGTACATAGTGTGGACGACACAGCTGAAAACAATATCCATCAAATTATTCTTTCAATTCTACAAAATAAAAAAATATATTATGATAGTTTAGAACAACGTGAAATAAAGTTAAACTTATATATTTTTTTTAATTTTCGGACTTACACCTTTGTCATAATGAAGGACATATATATATTGCGACCGCAGCGCCAATTCTCCGCGGTCACAATAAACGACCGACCTTAACGGGTTAACGCGAGCAATTGACCGCGATCCTTCTATTCAAAACGACTGGATCATTGTTTCACTCCTTTTTATTATATTATTTTTTTATTGCAATGTGACGTTTCATCGCCTTTTTTAATCGAGGACATTCAAATCCAGCTCACATAACTATGCATCACTTTTGAATATAAGATAATACAATAATAATAATATATTAAATTAAAAACAATAGTATCATATCATTTAAAATTTCGACAAAAAATACATTCAAGCAGATTCACAAACTCTAATTTAATATTTCATAACGTTTCGTGCGGATTTATTGCGCAAATTGAACATAAACAGTGAATGTGAGACTCTGAAAAAAAATTCCAGCAGAATTCACTATATTTTTGGGGGTTTCATACTAAAGCGTAATATATACGAAACGCGACACCCTATTGTTTTTTTCATCGCGCCCAGTCAGGGGAACGATATAAAATTCAAAATACGGCGAATGTATAAAGAAAAGGCGGGAAAAAAGAAGCGAGTACAAATATCCAGACAAACATCGACGCGCGTGTTCCGCTAACGCTCGTACAGCGTTTTTCGTATAACACTGATCGCGGATTGAGAATGTCTGCTCATGAATAAAATATGGCCGCTGTAAATCGAGCTGGACTTTTCCCTTTCGCACGTGTGAACAATGTAGAGCGGTGACAAATAAGCGCGGCTCTAAGGAGCGCCGATAAAGGAGTGCGCCGCTACAGTAGCGAAACAATAGTGCAATTCTATCAGTTTTTTGAATTTTATTTTTCAAGATATTATTTGATTACACATGCAACTAGATTTACATCGGAAACGAGAAATACATTCGGCTTAAATTCCAAAGAATCTTGAGCGAAACTGTTTCGCGAAAGCTAATATGGAATGAAATAATATTCGCATGCTAATTTCGTTACAAATTTAGCGCTAAACTTGAAAGCTCGCGATAAAAACACCTTCAGGCTTTCAGCGCGCGTAAATTTATTAAGCCAAAAGTGTTTTATAATCGAAATTTATCGTACGAGCAGTATGATATTATAGTATGCGAAAAAGAACGCATTATTATGAAGACGGGTGTTTCGCGTCCAATAACTTTTCCCGTTGTCTTCCCCTTTCTGCCATTACTTCCGTTTCCATCCCCTCGACATACCTTCCGGTTGTTCGAAGGGAAAGGGATCATGCGGTGGAGAAAAACGAGCGAATATGTTTACTGGTTTTATTGCGGAGCAGCTCGCATCAAACCCGGACTTTTCTGAACACGGAGCACTTGTACATGTGAAAAAAAAATTGTCTGCGGCGCTATTATGATCTATGCATTGTAAATAAAAAATATTATGATTTTTTCGATACTACAGTCATAATCGAACTAGGTCCTCTGCTTTTCAATAGCTTCATAGTTATGGACTATTTAGGGGTGGTTAGCTTCTAGACCAATTCATATTGGCTATATACGGCACAATCTATAAGTATGGAGAAAACGGTAGCTAATCACTTCGTCAAGTAATTCACACCAGATGAGAAAAAAAAATAGGTAGAAACCTCTGCTGCTGATATTAGGTATTAGCAAAATTAATTAATCAATCACTATTTTTCGAAATCATTTGCAAAAAATCTTTTTTGAAATATGTACGTTTTTTTCCATTTTATTATTTTCACCAGTGGCGTAGTCGAAATTTGCTCCGTTTCCGTTATTCGAAAGTTTTCTTTTATGCGTTCAAAAGATAGATGAATCCAGAACTGAAATAAGACACGAACGATATGATTGATGGAAATCGGTACGACTTTTGGCTCGGCGTGTTAACAAAACATCTTTTCGAATTTGCCTGAGACACATCTTCACTAAGATGTAAATGATGAAACGTATCATATGGTAATCTAGTAATAATAATGACTATAACGATTATCAATATATCGAAAAGTATATGAGTAATTTAAATGGTTAGATTTCAAAAATAGCAAATTGATTATTAAACATTGATAATTCTCATAATAAATTTGATATGAAATTATTTTGGCATCGATGTAAAGTGGCAAGCATTCAATTATTTGCTAGTATTAAATAAAATAATGATTATAAATAATTTATATTATTATATAAGCTATTTATAGGTATTATTTCATTTAGAGCTTTGAAAATGATATATAATTAAATATGATAGATTTATGTAACTCATTGACCCAAATATATCAATCAAAAAATTTTCTACCAGATAAATGTGAAAAATATGTATAAGTATTAAAAAATATTGTTGAAGAATTGATGAAGAAGTATTGATAAAGAAACTGTCAAGATTCAACGCCAAAAAGTAAGCCATTAAGGATTCTATAAATAACTCACATACATTCATTTTTATTTTTATGTATGTATTAATAAAAATTCTATTACTGATAAAAATTTATCAATCGAAATTCGAATAATATATGTACAAAAGTGTAGAAAGTAAAACTCACTGGCAGTGAAAGTATAAAAAAATCGACGCACGAGCGCGAACGCGCTTTGCCGCCATCTTTATGCGAACGCGTAACTTTTCCGAGTGAAAAATCGGAAAATACGAGCCGAAGAAAAGCCTTAGTTGAATAAACAATGCGGCGGTATAAGAAAACCTACCAGCGACGAAAGAAAGAAAAAGAGAAGACACGGATGGTTACGGCGACCATATTTTTTTAGAAGAAATTAGGGACATTTTAGACTTATCAGAATATTAGTAAAATAAACGAAAAACGAAATAAAAAATGCATTGTATGTATACTAGATTTTGTAAACCAGAGTCGCTCGGAACTCTTGGGTTTTAAACTGGTTGCGAACTTGTTGTATAGTTTCCATTTCCGTTACCATAGTGAATTCGTGCATAATCTTTACTTTTCAAAATTAAAAAAATAATGATAAAGAAATCTTCTTAGGTGTACATACAATAGAAGTTTTATTAGTAAAGGATGAACCGTTAAAGAGTCTATAAATAACATATAACATTGGCCTAATATGGCACAACTAATATAAAAGCCAATCACTTCGTCGATTAGAAGCCCCAGTTGGCGATAGATTTTGTTCAAATCGTTCAAAATAAACACACAAATGATCCAAATGACACCCCAAAACCGGAATTCCATTTGAGAATCAATTTCGTGAAGAATTAAATTTACACTTTTTCGAAATAAATGGAATACACATTCGAATGAAACGATCGATAAATCATGAAATGTGATTGATTCCAATATGATTCAACAGCAGCATCACGAGTTCACAAAATTAAATTTATCGAAAATAAACGAGAGAGCGTTGAAATGTGAAGTACTGTCCGTTGAAATAAATGAAATCATGGTCACCGCAGTCAGATAGGAGAAGACCGAATCTTCCCATCTTCGAAATTTTCCTCGTTCGTATGCGAGCCGACAGATTTTACATTTTCCGAGTTTTTTCTCGGGATTTTTCCCTTTCAGGATATTATATCGAGAGTGTGAAGTGTATCGCGGTCCATGTGCGGCTCGTCGTGACGTTGTGTGGAAGATTAGAGAATGTCGTTTGTGGAAGATTAGAAAATGCCTCGTGCAGTTTTCGATACGTTGCAGATGTGTTTCTTTTATCGTGATGAAAATATGCCGTTCGTTTCGTGTTATGTGTATGAGTTCGATAGTCGCAGTATTTTTCAGCAATATTTTGGCTGCACATATAATATTTATAAAGTCATGTTATGTTGGGTTAGGTTAAGGATTTATTTATTTTATCGAGTTCAGACTCATACAATAATAATAAATACAGTAAATTTGCATTAGTGGTATCTTCAATATTATAATTTCGCTTATTATAAGCGTCTGTTGAAATTAATTTTTATTTAATTTTTTTACATTTTTTACTAGATTCACATATTTTTATAATTATTTTCATACAAAATCGTTAACTTAGAAAGTAAAATTTTCAAAATTACAATAACAACATCACAAATACTACCTATAGCAAACGAACCGAACTTTTCAAATAAAGATTTTCAAACAAACGATGGAAAAATGTTATTTTATTCGAACGTTATTACTTTTTCATTTTGCATTACATAAATAAAACACGATATGAAAATATTAGGGGAGTTTTTCACGTGACGCATAAGTACACTTTGTTATTCTTGTATGAAGAAAAATGGGACGCATTTTTGTTTTATTTTTATTAATATTTTTGTGTCCACATGAACCAATTTTCGAAACAATTGTTAATAAGTATTGCTCAAGTATTATTGTATCTTATTTTTGCAATGCTGATGTAAAATAATTATTCAATACGTTTGTTTGTTCAGCCATGAGAACGGAAAGGTTTATCTTTTCTGTTCTCTATTGATTAATTATTATAAGATATAATTAAATTAAAAAATGAAGCTTCTTAAAGATTCTCAATCTTTTTAATTCATTATTGCTGCTGGAAGCCACCAGCCTAGGTGTGGACACACCTTTGAAGAAACTTAATAAAAATCTTAACGCGACAAATGTAGTACAAGTTTTAGCGCACCGTAAAGTGCGATATAAGGGCGGTAAACAAAGCACTTTGTCGATTTACCGATGCACAAATTCCCGGGATTTTCCCGGGTAGATTTATCGTTTTCAATTTCTGCAGAGGCTCAACAGACGACGGCACGTAGTACGGTCAGGTGATGATATCGGAACGAAACGACCCAACTTGGTGCCGTTACGTTACGTTACGTTACGCTACGATACGGTACGTGCCGCTAACATACAACGTATCGACTGTTGTTTTTGATTATTTCTCGCGATACATCGTGGCGAGTTTGTGACAACTTCGCTTTGTTACGACTCTGCATACAATGGCGGTAACTATTTACGAAAAGGCATAAAAAAATAATTTCCTAAACAAATTTTCCAACTTGTGGAAGAGAAGTCGAAGAATTGTTCTTTAATATGAAAATAAAATATGATTTGAAAATAATGTTTTTGAATATGTATTCTTTTTCCGAATAACTAAGACAAATCAACTAAATTTCCATAGCCTCGAGTCACAGAAAATAGGAAAAAGTTCGTTTCAAATAATTAAATTTCCCTCACCGGACCGAACTTCAAAAACGCTAGAAAAACATCGAAGGGGGCGTCACACGAAATCGCGTACCCCCTTAGACTTTTCCCTAATTAGGGCCCTTTGCATGTGTCGCACGAGTGCGCGAACTAGGCCATAAATCCTCTCTTCATTAGCATTGTGACCGCTTTTTGCGAAAATCGCTGAAACCGCGCGATTTATTTCATTTTCCCTAATTAATTTCCACCCTGTATACACCAGTGCCGGATTGCGAGTGAACAGCTTTTTGCGTCTTTCCTAAACTTGACAAAAACCTATTTCGAGGTGGGGTCACGCTCACGTTTCTAAAGATCGCATAGAAAAGTCTATTTGACGACCGAAAAGGCCAAGGAGTACAACTAACTTTGCGGCGATTTCGAGAAAAACGCACTCAAAGTACCTACATGTATCAAGAGGAAGTCGAGTTTTTTGATGATATATCTTGGTACTTGTTCCAAGTTCGTTTATATTCTTATGACACTAAATATATGAGCGTACACAGAAGTGATTTTTGTACATTATTCAATTTCAGCAAAAATTTCACTTGGTAATCCTTGGGTTTTTCAGTCGTTACTTTAAAAACTTTTTATTTGTAAGTGTTTACCGTGTGCAAATAATAGGTTATTAACACATAAATTACGGTGAGGTGATCTTGATGATCTTACGATAATACGATAAAATTTAAACTTTTTTGAATATGAAGATGGTGCGATTGGGAAAAAACTGCATCAGTAGTTCGAAAAAATATACATTGTAAAGTTTATAGAAACTGTAGACGTTATTAAAGTATGTACATATAATATAAAATATCTAATTTTCATGACCGAATTTGCTCATTTGCTTTTTCAGCGTTCGGTTTCCTTTTGTTTTCGTAGATTCACATCTAGCGGCATTATGTATTTAAAGTAAGATAATGTATTTACATTGTGAGCATTCGTTTGAATAATGTGAACCGCCTTAAGCCCACGGGGAATTCTTCTTCTATTATAGCATAATATAATATAATATTTGTGATATCATGAGGTCACTAAGTGCTTTTGTGACCGATTTTCGACCCTGAAATGATATAGCTCAGATATCCTTCTCAATATGAAAAAATATATAGATAAAACATACACAAATAAAACTATATTCGATTTTTGATATTAAACATTTAATATTCGAAATTAAATATTTATTATATCGAAATATATTAATATACATACATAGATATGTATGTATAATTAATATAAATTGACTGGTATGGACATTACTATGTTCAGTTAATCTCTTGTAAAAAAAGACTTGACATACGAATTTTTCAGTATTTGTTCACACAACCATCGATAGATGAAAGAGGATCTTTAAACTTAAAGCTGATTGTGAACTGTTATATAATATTTCTTATTTTCGAAGTACATTCCGTTTCACCTATAGATAGTACATATTATTTTATTTGCTTGCACATACTTGTATTTATCAAACAATCGAAGTCCAATTGGTTGAAAAGTGTAGTGTTGCAGAAACCTTCCCAAGCATGCATATAATAACTCAACTCAGAAAATTTTCTCTGCAAAGGGCGAGCTATTAAGGAGTCTGTAAATAACATATAAACATACATTCAATCTCATTTATATAGAATCGTATATTTTATATTCATATGTAAAATAGCCGAGTGTTATTTTAAACTTGCCAACTATGCACTGAAACGGTACGGTCGTTACGCGTTAGTTTCGCATCCGTTATTCGCATTATTAACGGTATATCGATGTGCTTTTGTGTGCGATACATTCGTTCGCAAACATTTGGGAAGCGCTGATATGTTTGAGAAGCGCTTTGATCTCTCGCGAGTGTTTGTGTTGCGATTAGCCGAAAAGCGAACGCTCGATTATCCGAGACGAATATAATGGGACACACTGTACGGACGAGCGCGCACAATGTACTTATATTATCTTCTGTATAAATAAAATTCAATTTACGCCTGTATATTATTTATAAACTCCTAAGTGGCTGATCTTTTGGCAGTGAAATATTCTAGAGTTATTTTATGTAAGTTTATTATCATTACATTCAAAGTTTCTCGAACGACGAACGACAGTTCTCAGAGGGGCCTTTTCATAGCCTGGCTGCAACAAATATCATGCACACCCTACACACGTAACGGTAACGAAAAATTCTATATAAAAGTCCAAAAGTCGATCGGTTTCAAATCCAAAACTAGTCGCAGAAGATAGTATCGATTTAATACAATACAGGGTTCACGGAATGTTAGCTCATCGTGAAAGAAGGACTAATGATAATATTACAGCATAAAAGATTAATCATACACAATAAATGCACTGTGATTGAATATATTTTTAAGTATATAATGTTTAAAAAAAATTGACTAACATTATAATATCGAATTTCAGGAGCAGGAGGTCTGAAGGACGTTAGGGTGTCAGTCCCTGAGGCTGTAGCTGTGGGTGCTACAGTCACCCTACACTGTCGTTACGACCTCGAAACGGACATCCTGTATAGTGTCAAGTGGTATAAGGGAAAGCGCGAGTTCTTCCGGTACATCCCCAAAGAACTACCACATACTAGAGTTTTCGCATTGGACGGAGTCGACGTAGATGTAAGTATAATAATCATTAAAATTAATTAAAATGAACACATGACAATGACGCTATAAACACTATAAACCGAGTATTATTTAAATCAGAAGCTTACTGTACACTTGACATATTATGCGCAATAATTTTCGATATAATATTGACCTGTACAGAATACAGAAGCGCGAAATTCGTAGCTTTTGAATTATGGATTCGTAAATCTCTCGTTTATGGGACGACACGGCGGCCATTTAAGATCTATCTGCGATCTAGAATTGCGAAATTATGGGCCTATTTATGGTCTGTCGACGCCATTTTGAACCGTCCGAAAATGGCCGATCGATCTCCGAATAAATCATTGCAAATCATCGATCACATAAGCGAACGTGCGATCGACGCTAAACTCGGATTTTGATCATAAAAATATGATTGTGTTGATAAATAGAATGAGAAATATCAAATTTTATTTAAGACTGTATTCTATGGACTGTAAATATAGTGTGTATATGACATTGAAGCATTTTTTTTTCGGTTCACATCAACATAATACATATATTTAAAATTTCAAAAATGTTGAAAAATTCGATAACTATTTCAATGCATATTGTTTTAACTGAATTATTAACAAAATCAAATGCAAAAGATTTAATAGCTCGTTATTAAAAAAGGCGAACTTATACCATTGTCATAATTATGAGCACATATCAAACATCAGTCGATATTATGAAGATATTTTTCAAAGAAATCGTATCATCTCTTTTACAAAACACATATTGGATTTTCAGCTGATCTGAAACTGATAAATAATATTTACCTCGAATTCGCAAATAAACATTTTCTCGAATTGATTTTTCGCATATTATCCCCAAAATAAGATATCGGGAAAATAGTTGACATATAAAATTTTATGTATGTTCGAAAAAAATGGATATAGCCCCATTATACACTATGAAAAGGGATTCGATGGGAACGTATCTAATCTTATCATATTAGCATAATCGGATAAAATATTCGAATGATGCCAATATGCTATCTTGATATTTTGTAGTCCTTAAATCCGCACAAGACTTATATATGTATGTACATATTTATTCTTTATTCCGTTGGCCATAATTCATTTCGCATGAAAAAACGAAATAAATAAGAAAAACCTCTGTTGAAAATATATCAAACGAACTTTTCATGTACATCGGTTCGTAATTTAATATTAAATGTTACGATCGCAATATTGAAATTGTTCGAAGATATATATATTTTTCAGTGATTTGAAGAATTCAAATAAAATAAATCGAAGAAATATTTAAAAATATATCTACTCTTCTTTTACCCTTACTTTGACAACAGATTTGATTGTAAAAATCACTTTATCATAAATGGCACTAATAAGATGATTTTAAAATAACCATAATTAGTTGTTATATACGTAGGAAAAGCAATTCAGAAAATTATATGAAACATCAATTTTTTAACGTTTCAAATGTAATGAGCAAAATCATGCTCAGCGACTTAGAAAAAGTTAAATAAATACACACGGATAGGATATATGCAATTACGATAATTTAACGAAAATTGAGCACAAAGTGAAAAATCAATCTATCGCGAATAAAACGAATGCATATATAGGTATACGAATATATAAAGTTGCGTCACATCAATATTCTTTTATGGCAACGATCTATGCAAATAATCGTAGTGTTGCCAGTGCGTCCTTACGAAAAATTAATCTAGCGTAAAATCGCCCCCATTTCGATCGGAGATCATATAATACATAAAGAGTTCTTTATCGCACGGGGTTCAAAATAAACGACTCCTTTTTTCCGAACCATTTGTGGACCATTCATTATTCGTGCCCCACTCTCCCCTCGAAGGATTGCCATTTTTTGAAATATCGTTAATGGTTCATTTGCGTGAATGCAACTTTTTATCGATTTTTAATTAATTGTTTATATACCGATGATCTTGGAATGATAATATTGATGGAAAATGTAAACTATTTTTCATCTGTAGTGACAAAAATTATATTCTTTTGTTTAACCGCAGGTTCAATTTGATTGATCCCTGTTGCATTATCTCATCTCATAATTTTCTTCCATAATTTCAGATCGGAAGATCAGGGCCGGCTGCTTTAGTACTCAGATCAGTACCTGTTAAATTAACTGGCAGATACAGGTGCGAAGTTTCAGCAGATGCACCTACTTTTCATACTGCCATGAAAACGAGTCACATGCAAGTTTGTGGTGAGTAAATTCAACCATTTTTCACATACCGAATCTAAACTTATAATATCTCAATTTATTTCGATCAATTTAATATTTTTCGTCAGTGTCGAAATATATTATTATATTTAACCTGAAAAAACGAATAACTACGATAATTTTTCACAATTTATAGTTGAAATAAAGGGCACATACACAAACCTACGAACTTATTGAACGTCTTGTTACTTATGAATCTTATTGATATACACGAAATAATTAACATTTCATTCGATCGATATGTTATAATCATTCCGAAATTCACGAACTGTCAAAAATCCAGACAGAGACGAACGTATAATACGGTACATACAGCTCGAATTTTTGACAATACATACTTAAATGGAGGAATAAATGTATTTATATATTTTTTTATATAAATATAATATTTGTATGCGTGAAAAAGCGCGTTTTTGTGTGCGTCGAGATTAAATTACATATTTATGAATAATGTAACGGCCCCGGGCGTCGGATAAAATGTCGAGGGCCGACACCTGCATCCAACAAGTAAGTCCTCCGTATTTCATTTCGGAGGACTTGAGGATTTCCCAAAAAAAAGGAGAAAAAATGGCGAAATGGAAACCCGCAACAGGACTCGTTTTAATCAACGTCCGCGGAGAAAAAAATTCGGCTAGCTTCACACTAAGGCCGTTCGCAAGTTCCAGGTTTTTGCTTCGAGTCATTTTCGCTAAGAGTTTTTTTTTAATGCGGGTCTAATTTCGGATATATAGTATGTTTGGGAGGTTTATATTTTACAATAAAAGCGTTAGAGGCGTAAATGTATTCTTCGTCTAGTTTAAGTATACATTACATGGCTATGTCTCAGATTCTGTGCAAATCAACTCTGACTTCATTCTATACCGTTCTAAATTATAATATTTTTTCCTATCCATAGTTATATTATTAGTATGAAGTATAATGTTATAGCTTAAAATTTCGAACGATTAATGACAAAATTTTGTCATTGAAATAATGAACGAAGAGGAATTTCCCTTTTAAAAAGCTTCATCGGGATCGGCTCAGTAGTAAAGGAATGCATAAGACACAAACACACCAAATTCATTTTTATTTATATGCAAACGTGTATGGGTGTTTTCATCAAATATTATATATGTGTATATGTGTCATTTGCACACTCGAGCGGGATTTATGTGAACGTTTTAAAAATGTAATTAATATGTCCACGCTGTGGGCGAGAGGCTTTTGCGGCGTTTGGCTGAAAAAATTAAATTTGATGAATGTAATTATTTTTTTCAGCGACGGAAATGTATGAAATGTGTCCTCAACGTGTATATTTTATGTTATGGTATTTATAAGTGACTTATATTTTTTTAATATATTTTTGTCATTTTTTGAATATGAATAGCAAATATTTAATATTCTAACTTTTTAAGTATTCATTTAGAACTAATCTAGTATGATCAAATGAAAATAAATAGTTTTTACAATAAAAAAAAAATTCTTTCGTCCACGAAAAAAACGACTTTAGGACTAGACTCGAACCCATGCATCCCAAACACTCTGAATCCACGCGGCATGCACAAACTCTACACACCCGGATGACACCATCGAATGAACAAATGAATATTCAAGTCGAAAAGATGCATTCACAGAACATTCGCTGTCACAAAACACATACAGGTGTCACCGAAAGTCACGCACAACAGTTCAGGTGTAGTTGCACTAATTGCCCTAATGCGCTAATTGCCCAATTAGCCGAGGCGTCGACTTGTGACGACACGAGACTCGACGACCCATAAAATTACCCTCTTTATGGGCAACACATGAAAGACCGTTTCTAACCCAAACAGTCTGTGTGTTGGGCTATGCGGGTGTGCGTTAATGAGAGTTTTCATTTTTACATAAGGTTCGCATTCATTACTCGGCGAAAAGGTTTTTTCTCTTCTATTTCGATTCGATAAATTGAATTCTCAATATTTTATTAACAAAATGGTCAGATGTACACTATCGATATTAATTCAGGATATTTTTTCAATGAAAAATTTTGTACTAAATCGGCTTATATTTTTTTTTTATAATTTAATATCAATCTTGAACCAACAATTGTCCTTGAACCATTCGACCTTGAACCCGCAAATAAATCTCTCGCAACAAAACCTCTACAAGTTTCTTCAATAGCCCAAGCATCGTATAACCCAACCCAATACAAATCCGAAGCACAAAAGGCTACGCGATAAAATTGATTAGCCTCGAATCGAAAGTGAAAAGTGGCACTCGCGGCACGAAATCGAAATCGACGTGCCAATTTCGAAATCCGTACATACTTTATGTCAAATTTTGTTTTTCCCACCCTTTTTTATCGACGGTTAGGGGAGACTGGGTTCGTTTGGATTGTAATCGAGCATATAAGTTGTATTAAAGAGAACGCTCATTACTCGTCTAACTAGAAATTAAATGCGAGCACTAGAGCGAAAGGTGATAAAATATTTTTTAAATAGAATATACTAGATATGAACATTTTTAGCTAGAACTAGCACTGCATCAATACATGAGAGACTTAAATCACTTCAAATAACTAAAATGTATAATAGGTTACATTATTTTTAATTGTTAGCTGTGGTATTTTAACAGCAATGTTAACATTTAGGAAGACAATTAAATGGCAGACTATTTAATTTTTGATGCTATGATCTAAATTTCCCCAGTCTCCCCTACATATTGCGACGAATCTTGTGCACTTACGAACACGTGCGGAAAATTGAATACTTTCGTGCATTTTGAGTGTGAAAATATATGTAGCGTTGATATATAGCCTGTTGAGTATCAACGCAAAGAAAATCTATAGAGGAGCACTAGTCCAAAAAATATGATTTCAAGATGATCCATATTTGTCACAGTTCTCAATGAATTAAAATTAATATATTTGTGTTTGGGTCTAGTTTGGAAACTATCCATAGTTATTATGTGCATATCTGAGAAGTTTACTGCTTTAAGGAGTCTATTGATATATTCAATTCAATTTAAATCGACATGAACAATACATCGGCTTAAAGTTCATAGAATCTCGAGCGACGCCATTTCGATCGCCAAATCTATAGCAGCCATTACACAACACCTGAATTATACAAGGCATAAACAAAAATAAGATAGCGTTCATTATAGGATCGACGATAACAATTATCAGCGCCACTCTATCAGATCGTCCGCATTAACATTTCAAATTTCCCGCTTAATCCGGGCCCGGGCACATTATCGGATTTTCGAAACGGCGAAAATTTACGACCCACCCTGTATCGGTCGAGTGCCGAAAACAAGAAACCCCGTGGCATTAACGTTTGCGGGTCGAAACCGCTTGTATCTGTTTTGTGAACGTTTGCAACTAATACGTGTTCTTGCGGCCGGCGTGCTTTTGCAAGTTTCAGGTGGGATTGATGAAAATCCATTTATCGCCGTGTAAAAGTGAGGTTTTCATCGAATTTCGTTCGGGTTACATTGAAAAGGTTACCCTATTCTAGGTGGTCTACTGTACTCTCATCCTTTCTATGTCTATATACATTCGTTTCTCGTTTAATGCGATTAATTCACATGTTTTTTTATTCGATAAAATGCACTGACATGATGAATCTTATTATAAGTGGTTAATGAGTTTTTTTTTTTTTTTAATTTAATCGAGTTTAATGGAGGATGACTCTAAATGAAAATTAATGTTTGTTTGTGTGTTAAATATGGACACTTTGGCTGTTTATTCTATCACATCTGGAAAGATTTTTGTATCATAACATAAATAAATAACATTTCATTATACAATGGATAAAATTGGTAATATTTGACGTTTAACGTGTAATAATTAAGCACGAATTACGCACACGGCGTAATTTAATATGTTTTAACATGATATTTTGCATTTAGTTTGATCTGTATACATGAATTATTAAACTAAAATTGTGGAGAAAGTAGGTAATGTACCTAAATCCTATTTAACAAATCTTTGATGTTTATAATTTTTCGAAGAGACGTTTTAATTTATCTGAAGTAGTACATATGTACAAATTGAAAATAAACTTTGAAGTAATATTAAAGCTATGAAAAACTAAAAATATTGTATAATGAAAGAAGTTCAAATAAAATCGAAAAAACCCGTATTTCACGCATCCATCATTATAGAAATCTATTAAAAAAACATACAGTCCTAAAAAGAGGCATAAAACCCCGATAAAAAACCGCCCACTATAAAAGGATAGATAAAAATCGATTTTTCATCTGCGGTCATAAAGAACACGCAGCGCTTCGATTTCCCATGGAAAGAGTACGCCGGGGCATTAGGAGACGCTTGCATTTTTCATGAGCGCGGATTTCTGAATCAACACGGGGATTTGGCCCACGACCGTATAAAATACGACCAACCAACCCGCCGGGATCTGCTAAATAATGGAAGTCCGGATTTTGATACATCAATCCGAGTGCGGTGTGAAGCCGCCTTAAGGATCCTCTCGAACGACTCCGACTGTCCGTAGAGTTGAAATTGCGTGCACAGTTTGATTGTTATTTTGATTCGACTCTAGATTCATGTTTATGCAGTGTTTTCTGAATATTTGAACTCGAGATCATATTAATTTTGCAATTAAACTTATTTTGGAATATTATTAAAAATGTTTTAATTTGATTTCTGATGATCTAATGATGATTTCTTACTATGGGAAAAATGCTATATTTGGTGTATCCATGTGATAAAATGTATGAAATGTCAAAAATTGTTGATACGTGTGAATTGCAGATATTTTTTGTGAAGACCTAGCCTTTGTAATTAAGACTCATTAGAATTTAAGCTGATTGTGATCCGTTGTATATTTTTTTTCGTTCCCATAATAGTACATAATATGTATTTGTAACTACTAAACAACGAAAAATCTACCTTGAAAACTTTCAAATGATAGAAATCCCATCAAATGTCGAAAAATATAACCTTTTAATGTACGCATATGTTAACTCTGTCAAAGGATTTGCCGTTAAAATAGTCTATAAATATTTTTTTTTATTCAAAGTCACAATCAAATCAGCATCAGAACAAAAAGATTCATCAGAATAATGCAAGTTTAATTTAAACATAGCAAACGAGCGAAAGCAATCTCTTATGCTCCGTGCTAGAGAGAGTCGTTGAAATTTTTCCACGCTCACCGCGGAACGTGCGAATAGTGGTGGCGAACCTTTTGCGCAAATCCACGTAGATTTGCGCAAATTCCTATGCCGCTCGTCCAAAAAGGGATGTGCGGGTAATGGGCCGAAGGGAAAGGGTTGAAACATAATTTAAGGGTTGCACCTAACATACACACAAACCTGGGTTGTTTACTGAGTTTCGTGAATTTATATATGAAAAACGTCATTATCTTTATACACACGTATTATTATACATATAATAATAACAACATTGATCTTAATGTTTGTGTTTCCAGTATGACATATTTATATTGTGAAATTCAATTTTAGGAAAAAAAATCGATACGTTTAAAAACTATTAAATGTTGCTTTACTCGTAATTACTGTTGGTAGTCCTATTCTATTGATATTTGGTGATTTTTCTGAAACCTTAGGGTAAAATAAATATTTTCGGAAATGGAACTTTAAGCTCCATCTTACTCTTTTCGTGAATTTTTTCAATTATTACAATTTAATTAATGTTCAATACAGTAAAATATGTTAGTTTGATTGAAACTTTAGTGCAGTAGATACTCATTGTCAGACCTGATCTTTCAATTGTATATTGTGTTCAACGATAACACTATGCTGAGAAGCTTATTATAATTAAAAAATCTAGCGTCAGTATTACAATTTATTTAAAAAAAAAATAGTTTAATAAAATTTTGATACAAAATTGAAAATAAGAAAACTGTGCTATAGTTCATAAACGTAGTCTATGAAATTGTATACTATAGACAGGAATACATAGCAATTGTACACAAAACTAAATACATTTCAGAATTTGATGAAGGTCTTACAATAACATTTCTCGATTTTATTGAAAAATAGATTTTCAGCCATTTCGAAATTTCACAGCCGTTTTATAGAACGATAAACTTTAAAACCGTGACATTTTCAAAATCGAAAACGGCCGTAAACAGTCGGCCATTTCCCGCTTCGCACCCCTGAAACGTAAACACGTACAATTGATGGATTCTGGCCGTTGGCCGTGATAAATCTGCCCGTTTCCGTGCGAATTTTGTATTTTGGACCGACGCGCCCCGACTTCCCCCGAACGGGCGTCCCAATCCCCCCGGTACGCCCCTGTGTAATTATTATCAATTATTTCGACCAGTAACGACTGGGCATTTGTTACTCGCGCCAACTTGTTGGTCGGTCGACGTTGTAGTATATGGCCGTAGATTAAGTTGTTGTTGGGGGTAGGAATCACTTTGAGCCTTTTCAAATTATCTGATTGTTTCTATACACCCACTAAGGTTATATTCTATTTTCTATATATATTATAGATTATAATGCGCATTATATTTTTCAATTTTCTATTAATAGGAGGCCATACGTTGAGCATTTGACATAATAGCTTTTGCATGCCAAGTCGTAGAATACGTGTCGAGTATGGACCTATACGCACGGTTTTAATTTAACATGTTCCGACAGATATTTTTAATTTCGCTTGTATTGCTTTATAAATATACTATATGAAGAGTTCACAATCAGTTTTAGAAAACCATAGAGTCTGAAGGTCGAGATTCAACTGTATTCGAAAACACTTATACTTTTAAAAAAAGTGGCCAAATCAAAGAGGCTTCAAAGTGCGAAAGCCTTTCAGCTCCTTAAAACGCGCTAAAACCTCCTCGCTGAAATAAAGCGAGATGAAAAATGAAAAAAGAATCCTAACTCCTAAAGTACTAGGGGGAGTGTGGGGAAGGATGGCCATATACCGATTGTGGCCAAGTGGCGTTTTGGTCCCGTGGCCACTCGAGCACGACTCGAAAATAAACTCGACGACGATGCGAAATATGGCGCCTTCGAACACGTACGGCATTATAGAAATTTATATGTGTGAACTATTATATTATACGACAGTGCTGCTCAAAATTTTCGGTTTTAAGAATCGTTGAATATTTTTGATAGCAATACTGAAACAAATATCTAATTTTATTCCTATACTATGATGGCTGTTGATGAAATGAAAAAAGTTGTAAAATTATGTAGCCACTTTTATTTTTTATTTTCAATTCATAGTCATGTGAATGTGATGTCAAAGTGTAACTGCATAATTGCACTCAACCAAATAATAATTGTAACTTTATTTAACCACAAATCGATGTTTGAGCATCACTGTCTAAGTGCAGTGGATCATATACATACAAATCATTGTGAATTATTGAACTGAATTTATTTAAAAGGAGGGTGTGTAATAACGGACCCTTCCACTTTAAAGATTTTAAATATACACATATCAATTGATAGATATTGGTAATATCATGATTTTTTTTTTACATATCCACCGTAGATTTCAGGTTTTCATGGAAAATTGATTTTAAATCATTCCATTTTTATAATAATTATCGTTCACTGGCGACCGAAACTATTTTTTTCCACAAACTACATTGATTTCAGGTTTGAGTTAATTATTATTAAATTCAAATATGTTGAAGTAGGGGGTGCATTCACCGTATAAAGTTGTGGATTGTTTTTCGTAGAATAGACCAGTTACAATATTGATATCAGTAACATCAACGAGCGGATAAGCCTAAAACCTTAATACTCGTAGATCAATTTTAATATTTATATCAGTAATATCAACGAGTAGGTAAGACAAAAAAACTTAAAATCAATCTACATACATAAATAAAAAATTTAATTTAATTTTTTCCAATTTACTTTTTCTTCTGGAAAAAAAAAACAAATTTTAAACACTTTGATGTACAATATATCAATATTCTTTCATAAATAAATACTGACACAATACGGAATGTATTTTGAAATGTACAAATATTCTTTATTCCGAAAAAATAATGATGAAATTACCACTCAATTCAATGTAAATAGTGATTAACTTATATAGGGATTTCAAATATTAAACCATATTCTTATTTTATTCAAATTCTGATCGAATGCATTCGGATACAATAAACAAAAATACATTTTTCAACATGAACGATTCAATATGTATTTTCCGCGTCAGTCAAAATAAAAAAATATAAACGTACGCACGATATACCTACAATATAATATTATATTATAATATATTGTACGCACGTACGCTTATATAAATTACGACCCAAGTGGACACGGGGCATCGAGAGGAAAATAAGGGTTTGTTCTCGGGATTTTCTTCAGACATCTGAATCGATTATTTTGAAAGTGAAACAGGTTCTTTTTATTAAAAAAAAAAGAAAATTGAATATGAAATATCCGAAAAAAATCAAATTGAAACATATCTACAATAAATGTTATATTTACAATAGATTGCTTTTTATACATTTACAGATCTAGAAAAGTTTCATAGAAGTTTTATAGAAGTCACAATCAGTATAAAGTGCACACGTGATTTCAACTAGGTAACAAAAAATGATTTGTAATAAAATTCATATGAAAATAAAATTTAGGCTTATTCCTCTCGCCGAATAAACAACTCATACACATACGTGTTATAAGACAATTTTCTTCACAAATATACGCTCCCGATATTTTTCCCGTTCGACGAGTCCTTCTGCGTCCTTATTGAAGGGTTAAAGGCAATTTCATGGCCAAATGTTTGACCAACCCCCCATCCCTAATATGTTGTTCCCCAAAAATAAAATAAAATAAAAAGAACGAGATACACCGAAACCTCGATCATCCGAACCGAATGAGTATTAAAGAATTCCAGATAATAAAAAAAAAATGTAATTCAACTATAATACATTCAGTATAAATTGTTTTTGTAATTGTAATTCTGGAATACTAAATTATTTTTTATTAAAAAATTGATATTTTTGGATGATTCTACAAAATATGTTAGTAATACTGTTAATTTCAAAATCTCATGATTATTTTAATTTATGAAACAGAAGATGGAAGATGACGTTCATATACATTGGTAAAAGTCAGAATGTCTGTTTTTTTTTTATTATTGTTAATTCGGATAATCAAGGTTCTACTGTATCTTGTTTCGTCTCGAAAATTCTGCGCGAGCGGTCAGCGTGCTCCGTCGGAGAACAGAAATGTGTCAAATTTCGAACATCAAACGTCTTCGGAAATGGGATATGGTTTTTTTCATCCCTCCCCAGCCTCCCCTTTTTTCAGATGCGGGGGTTTTTCCGAGTTCTCTTTTCGAGAAAGAGAGAGATTCGAGATTCGTCACGGTGGGAAATTCGATGCGAGATTTTCCTTTTGTCGCTTTTCCTCGAGGACGAATGCACTTCTGAAAGCTTTTCAGTTGCGAGCTTTTTCAGTTTTTTTTACGCTTTTTTGAGTATTTCGAAATATGCATTACCGAGTTGAAAGATGAATATTTATCACTCGAATGTCTCTTTCGGTTGATTTTTATTCACTCTATGTTCGTTGGATACCATCGGTTTTTCGTTATAAAAAGAAATTGGATATATCTTCACATTGTTAAATTAATTGTGAACAATTCATAAAATTATTAAATATTGTATTTCATTGTAAAATATTTGCAAAAGTAGTGTAAAATTAAACATTAAAGACCAAACTTATTCATTGTGATAATACGCACCTTGATACTTTGATATTTAAAAAAAAAAAAACATGTTTGGTTTTTATGTATTTTTAATGAAATTTAAACAACACTATGACCTTAAAAAATAATGATATTTTTCCATATAATACGAGCTATGAAAAAGTGTATTCGAGTGTTTTGTGTATCACAAATGTTCACAAAACGAATAACGATCTTTTCTTGGAACTAGGGTCGATTTTTTCAGATGACAATATCTTCAGACGAATGAAAAAAACCATAATAACAGTGTTTTGTTTCTGAAATTTATTTTCGTGTACTTTTCAGACTATCCTTTTTCCCGTCTTAATTCCAGCGCAAATAAATAAATTGAGTTTTCTCAGAATCGTCTTTTCAGAATTTGTTCTCTGTATCGGAAAAATCGCTTGTATTATAAACGCGAAATACAAATTGAATGAAATAAAATACAATGTATGTTTTCGAATAAGATATTCATTGAATGTTGTTTTTTTCGTCAAAATGACAATAGGAGCATTAATCTATCTATATGTATAAATAAAATTGAATGTTTGAAAAAATGAAAATATGAGTGATTTTTATCTATTATTTACATATGGACACCTTAGCGGCTGGGCAATAAATATTTTCATGATTTTTGTTTGTATATCTGAGAAAGTTTACCCATCATTATATGATAAAATTTCAAAATTAACGGAATTTAAATTGTTTGCACAAGGAATACACTCGATAAATTTTTATTTTATAGATTTTTATTTGCAAAAAAAATAAAATAAACCTAAAACATGTTTTATATTTTGTTTCAGAATTACCAGATGGGGCTCCAGAATTGGTGGCTGAAAGAATGAGGGTAGCAGCAGGAGACACTTTGAAAGCAACGTGCACTGCACCCCCTGCGCACCCCCCTGCTAATCTAACCTGGTTCTTGAACGGAAATTTGGTCAGTCAATCAATAATTACAAGATTATTTTTATCGATTAACCCTTCGTATTTGTATTTCGTCACTGGGTCACCAAAAATTGAAACATGAATGTTTTCTCGAATCGTAAAATCTACCTCCCGAAGAACCGAGTCAATGCATAAAAACAAAAGTTATCCAATAAAATATTAATTTTATACACTTTGAAAATAATTTCTTCAAAGTAATATCACCACTCAATCAAAATTTCTATAGAAATCATTCTAAATGCCCAAATATCGAAAATCTAGCTAAAGCATAATGAGTTGCACTTCGACTGCAATATACTCATTCCTTCATTTATGAACTGTCAAAAAAATCTGAAAAATTCCGTGATATAAAGACAGACATTCACTTGTTCAGTTTCGTAGAACTGTATTCACAAATTTGGTACCGTAATTATGTGCTTATGTATCTTTCGGCACTCTTTCGATTTTTTAACAGTTCGTAAAAGGAGGAATGAGAGTACTAAATATATAGCACATGAGGATTCTCGTTTCGGAATCGTTCGAATTCGTGACACGCGCGTTCCGTTTTCCGTTTTTCGATCGAATTTTTTTTTCCCGCCCTTTCTGAAATTCGTATATGTGTGTGTATCGGGGTGTGTTTCAAAAGTGTTTACGCACGCTTTGCCATAATTGGATTAGAATCCATAGTGACAAATCGAAACGGTACACATTGGATGAAAAAAAAAATAAAACTCCAAATTATATCTCATGCGAATTTAAAAAAAAAGGTTGTTTTTTTTTGCTCACATCTGTACTTTTATATGATCGTATTCTTTTACGGTTAGTATTGAAACTCGGGATTATTTTTCTATCATATATTCAGTATTGTGGTATGTATAATATGTATTTCATGTACTTATTCAAATTCAATTCAATTTAATTAGTATTAAAATCCATCAGTCATAATTTTGCAATCCATATTTAGATCTTTCATTATTCAACCTTTATACCAACTAGATACAAGTCCTCATTTTCTGAAAATATTTTGAAATAAAAATAAATTAATTGATCACTACTTCCAGTTAAGTTAGATAAATAGGACGTGTGCCAATCTACTTATATTCAGTCTATATGTGAATTCCCAATGTCTTGGGAACAACTTGCACTGTCTCCACTGTGCGGTTTGATCTTCGACTTGGACAAAACTATATACAGTCGAACTTCGATTATACGAACTGATCAAATAAAATTGAAATAGATTGATAATTGATTTCAGTTAGTTTAGATTAACGTATACCTACATAGGATTGATATAAAGTTATTTTCTTGTTAAAAAATATATCTATCAATTTTTGTGATAATAAGTATATCGACTTAAAAAATTAAAAACGGTTAAGTCATTTTATTGCGACGTTAGAATATTGAAAAGCATAAAAACATATGAGGCTTATTAAAAACTAAGGATGTGATTATAAGCGATTTTTCTGAGTGCAAATACTAAATTATGAGCTTTCGCACTGTGTGAAAAAATCCACTATATGTAAATATTCGGTTTAATTAGAATGCAAATTTATTTGGTTTGAACGATCTAGATAATCGAGGTAATACTGTAGTTAGTTTTCACGTGTGCACAATATGTGACACACAACGGTCTTCACGTGAACGTACCTTTACGTGTCTGCACCTCTATTCGCCGTATAATTGCGTCTGGAGTCAGTTAACGACATTTGCATTCGTTATTCGAAATTGTTATGTCGGAAGTTGGAAGTTGGAAGTGCAGACTGTATATGGAAGGTGAGAAGTTGTGAATTAATTTCAAGTTTGATTGTATTCCGAATGAAATGTGAGTAAATGATCTAATTTTTAAACTCGATCTAAATTATCGAACAATTGAAATCTAAATGAAATTTCAGTTGATATACATATAAATTGATTTTCTATTGGAATTTCACTACTAGATTAGTCACTTTTGATTGATTACGGAGGTTTATTCTAAAAATCTATTTATGACTATGAGTTCATTGTTTTTTTTTTAATGTAAATATGTCTAACTTTTATATTTTTGAACATTCATATGAAATATTATTACGATTACATCATGAAAATTTACAAGAAGCGAACAAATTTCAGATTTAACAACATTACTTACAACGAAATGATTTCTTTCGGATCAAAGCAAAACCGAAAAGCATTAATCGATCAAAGGCGAAAAAATACGGAAAAAGTTTGACATTTCGAACCTAATACTTAATGCTTTTATTCGTAATGAATATCGAAGTACGATTTTGCGAACCGAGGCTTTTTTCGATTCACCGAAAGCCACTTATCGATATTGTTCTATTACGCCATATCGATGCATTATTTATGAAAGAAAGAAAAAATAAAGAAACAGAAAAAAGAAAGAATCGAAAAAGTGGAAGACGTACCGCAATAAACGCAAAAAAAAACGCTGACTTATCGAGATCTATCTTTACATACGTTTTTCGAGTTTACTGTTAGAGGAGATTGAGCTTATTACGGGATACGTTCCATATTATTATTTACGTATCAATAAAAAATACATATGTTTTATTTTTAAAATAAAAAAAATGTTTATACATTTTTTATTTAGAAATTTTTTTCGTTGTTAAAGTAAAACTTATTTTGAGTTGGTATAGATATCGAAAATAGTGTTGACAAGCCGTACTGATGCACGAAAACAGATCAGCTCTTCAATTACTGAACTTTAATATATACATAAATACTGATGAAATGTAAATAAAATACCGATCAATAAAATTCACTAAATAAAACAACGCAAAAGTTCATTTACCCACTAACGCATTAAATCTAAATTGTTAGTAGGTAAGATTGGTTTAAATTTCGTTCATTTAATCAACCACTAAAAAGTATATCACACAATCAACCGAATCTCCCCAATATGAAAAAAAATGCGAATATGCATCTCGTATAAAAACTTCTGTACACTTTTATATTGCGTCCATTACACCGTTTTTATGTATCACTATAAAACATACCGTTCATATAATACTCGTGCGTCTTCGTTTTTATTCATTTTGCCGCCTTTTTCGATTTTTTTTTTTGAAAACTTTTCCCCCCCTCTTCTCTTTTTGCCGGGGGCTGAAACGTTCATTATGGAAATTTCTTTGTAAATAAATAAAAACGTTTTCCGTATTGAAATATTCGTGGGGCGTATAATAGGGAACAAATTAAATAAAGGACGAGAATTTCGAGCACATAAAGAATACGTTATGTATTTTTGATTCGTTTTCGAAAATGTGCTCGTCCTTAGAGTGTATTAAAGCGCGAATCGTTCTGTTTGAATTTCGTTATGTCAGATTTTATAAGTGTCAAAAAAGAGATTTGATTCTGCTGAAAAAATAACGATTTTGCGCTTATAAAAATATACGTAGATACACTGTGACTCTATTTTTATTTAGATACATCGATTTTTTTTTATTTTCTTAATTATGCTCTTACGTATTTAATTATTTTTTCACTAAAGCTTTAAAAAATTTTTTTTTTTAATTTTGATTTCTCATCAAAAAGTAATTTTAACTCAGAAAAAGTGACGTAGGTACTTATCGATTAACAATGAATGAAAGGCATTTTGTTATTTTTTTCAACAAATGTGATTTTAATTACTTTCTGGTATCTCTAATATTATTTTTTACTAAATATCGTAAAAATTTTCATGTCAATTAAATCATTCGGAAAATTCTGCTTAGTTTTTCACCCGAATTTTCATCGCACGTTTCTCATTTGAGAGTGAAACTTTAACCTAAACATACACAATATGTAGACATATACGGCAACAACAAAAACAACAAAAGCAACGAGAACAACGAAAACAACGTACGCCAAAACGAATTCGTCTGTCGGCAGGTTTTCCGCGATTTTCCTCTCTTGTTCAAGTCGAAAGGGAAAACCCGAGGTAAAAAATTTAGGGGAATTTTATCCAATGAAATCACACACTATCTCATTTTACGCGGTTTTGATATTAAATGATTCATGTATCTAGACATTTTCATCGGTTTTTCTTTGATGATTGGTTTATGTTCCTGTTTGAATTAAATATGCTTTAATCTTATATAAAGGTTGCGATTTACTGTAAACATCTCTTAGTTGTAGCAAATATTATGCTCAATCTACAAACTCATTGAAAAAAAGAACGGAAAATCGTATATAACAGTTCACAATCAGCTTAATATCCAAAGAATCTCAAACAACGCCCAGTCACTTTTTTTTCTAATAAATTTGTATTAACTTTCAGAATAGTAAAAAATTCTACACCAATATGAAATTCTAGTTCGGTCCGTTTGAAACGGAATCCTTTGAAGAACTTTGCTCGGGAATTAAAGACAAAAGTCGACTTGTGCAACTTTCGACGTAAACGGTTGATGTTCGAGAACTCTCCTCTCCCCACAGGGGAACTACAAAAGAATTTGTGTAAAGAATTAAAGAAATAAAAAGGAGATGTTTTCTTTTGAAAAGTAGAGAGTGAGAAAAAGAGCGCGGTTTTCAAGTTTTTGAATTTCGCGCCCAAAGCCGAAATCAGCATACGTGACTTAATTATGTTACTTTTTGACATTCGAAAGGTCGAAAGTTCGACAATTTTCTTTATATTCGATTAAAGTAGTTGGAATTCATCTATGCCCTTATTTATGATAATAGTTTAAGTTTACCTCGTTTCCAGAAATATTTAATATTCCGCATCCGATTTGAAAAAAAATAATAAACATCATACTAAAATAGTCATCTCGAATCTGAAAAATAAATTTAAAATCTTTTACCAATTTTTCATCAAAACCTCAAAAAGTATAACTCGCGATATACATATTTTATGATTTCAGGTGAACGCCACAAGCACAGAAATCCTCCCGGCAGAAGAAGAGCCTCAAACATCGACTTCCACTCAAAACCCTCAATTCGCATACGACCTGATGAAGGAAACCAACTCCAACAGCTTATGGGGAGGCTCGTTGAGCATCCACCATCAGCCCAACGACTTCATCTGGCTGCCTGAGCGCAAGATGCCCGAAGAACCCACGACGAAACGCCGAAGGACTTCGTCCCTGACCATGGTGGTGGGTCAGGAGAGCCTCAGACAGGGCACGCTGAGCCTCACGTGCAAGGCTTCCGTATACAGCCTGTACAATGCTCAGGCTGAACTATTGTTGGCTGCAGAGAGACCTCAGATAGCTCCTGTTGTCGTGTTGGCCACTGGACATACGCATAGCGGTCAGTTGTGTCTTTTTTTTTCAATCGAATCTAATTTAATTTGGTTTATATTCTAACCAATCGTTATGCGTTGAACGAACCTTTAAATGGAATCGAAATATATTGAAGCAAAACGTATTATGTATGAAGATGAAAATGTTATGCAATATGTTGCGTTTTGCCGTTGAAAGCCGCCGGCCTACGTGTGGACCTGCCATTACATTGTATGCGAACAGAATTATACATAATTGAATCAATCATCTTACATTAGACGGATTTCATCCTAAGACGCGATGTAATGTTGCATTTCCAACACTAAAACAGGGATCCTCAATCATTTTCCACACAAACACGAATACAGTGTATTCCGTTGTATTATACGCGTGCTTAAGACGATAACATTGATTTAATTTCGCTAGCTCATCGTTGTACGCACGTTGAATGTTTGCGTTAATTCTAAGCTTATTTTCAGACAACGTACGCGTAACGAACATTATAATGTACATCGCAAATATAAACTCGCATTGTTTCAGCTGAAACGCGAGATTAATACGGTGTTTGCACGCTAAATTAAAACAAGTATGATTCTGCCGAATAATTAACGAAAATTGTTTTCATTGAACATCAACGGGTCAATATTGTTCTTATACGTCCTTTACACATTCTGACAAAACATTGCACTTAGTATATTTATGCAGAGTTTCATTCTTGAGTCATATAAATTTCTATTTTTTTTTCAGTACTATCGATACAATTGCATACAAACTTTCCATTATGAAAATTATTATTAATATGCTTTTCACTATAATATGAATGTATTTTATAACAATCAAAACGTTTTAATTTTCAAATTTTATTTAAAATGTGTGAAAAAATTCAGATACTTCGAGTGAAGTTCGTATTTTAGTGGCTTAGAGTTTTTGGCTACTAAGTGCGGATACCATTTGGCAACAAACTCGTCCTGTGTGCAGTCACTGCAAGTTAAAAGTTGCACATTTACATGCATTCGAAATGGAACCGAAATTTTCCGGACGATTTTAAAAAATTTCAAATTCTTTCCTTCGTTTTATTCCAGCGGAAAGTTTTTCATAAAATAATATAAATATTTTAAACACTTTTACTATCTAACAATATAATTGCACAAATCGTATCTTATCATACCGCCCTTAAATAGTGATACGATTATTCCAGAGTTTCTAAAACATTTAGATATGTTTTTTTGTAAAACAACTTAAATTTAGCCTTTGACTAATGAATTTTGATTAATTATTATTTTTTTATATTTACAGGTGTTACTTCGTTGACAATTAGCGCTTGCTTGGTGATCGTCCTGTCAACGATTTATCTGAAGACTGCTATACGGTAACGTCATAAACGGAATTAAGGGTGGCTTAGTTCGGTTTCTATGTCATATTATTAAATTTAAAAAAAAAGTTGAAAAGAGGTCGAATTATATCATCAGACAAAAGAGGTCATTCGAAAAATATATTATATGATCAACTTTGATAGACTTGTATATATTTTGGATGTGGTCGTATGAAGTCAGATCAAATACTTGACTATATTTAGTCACACCAACTGCAAATAATGAGCTATATGTAGATATTTATTTTTCGTCTGATAGCTTTTGTTTGATATTATGTTTCGACTTTCATGTTAAATATGAACGAAAGGGGCTTTCGTGAGCCGGAAAGAGTTTCTAATTAACTTATGAATTAAAAAAAAATATTATTTTCGTTGATGTCAAATAAAAAGTGATAAAATGTTTCAATAGATATATTACATTATATGATGAAAATGTATGATTATTATTAAAGAATAATAATAATATAAATTATTTGTGTTTAGATTAAATGTATTACATTAATAATAATTAGATAATTCAACATATACATTATACATATTAAAAGAAAGATAAAAATAAATAAAGACATGTTACGTTCGTTGTATGAATTTTATCGAATATTTAAGTAGCGTCTTTCCGAAAGCCTAAATAATATTTGAAAAAAAAACCTACATTATTATAACAATCTCTATGTGCAATTTATCTATGGAATTTATCAACTTTTATTTGTTATCCATAGCTATAAAATACATGTAGTATTTTTAAACAATAAAGATGTTTTTTTTTAAATAAAGAAAAATTTGCCTTTTATTACAATTTGTCATGATTTTTTTCAGATTACCCGAATCACGTTTCTTTTATATACATATACTTGTTATTGAAAAACTAATACTTAAATAACATTATTCAACATGATCTTAATACTGACTTCCATACATGATACATGCATTAATCCAGCCTGACCTAACAATTAGATATAAATTAACCCAATTCAATCGAAATATATTTTGTGGAAATACAATTTTCGTTTTTGATAATCTATGAACTATTAAAAGTAATTAAAATCCCATTTATAAAAAAAAATGCTTAAAGAAATGCAACACTTACAAAAAGCGTCCAGAACTCCTCACAAAAGCGTGCATAAGAAAATGTATTTTTCAATAGTCGAAGTATTGATTCCTCGGAAACGAAACACAACATCCGACATATCGTGTGTGTAGTACATGCACAACATATTCGTACGTGGTGTACGACGAGATTGCAGCAACATGAGTTTCAAATAAATCTTATATCAAGATCTGAAAGCTCGACGTAGCTTTTAGCCGAAGAAATCTCTATTTTCTGCAGAGCAAACAGTTTGAGTACACCTCATTTGTTAGATTACTTTTATTATGTTGGTACAATTTTGCTGGCATTTGCAAAAATACAGATGTTACTTTACATGCGATAATAAATTGAGAACACCTTTCTATAACTCGCCTGTTATAGAAAGAAGTACCTAAATCTATAGAAAATTTTATTAAAATGTTTAGGTTATTTCATGTGATTTATTCATATTAGACGAAATAATATTTTGTAAGATATTTAAATTGCTTGAACGACATTTTTGAGAAGACGTTATTTCTTAAATCGTGTTATAAGAAAAATGTTATACTATGAGTAGTTGCATCGAAATACAATTCAAAGGTTCTAAAAATATGCATTTGGAATGAGGAATGAGAATCTAAAATCAACTCGTTGTCTCACAATCAGAAATGAGCTCGTAAAACAAATTTAATTAGGTTAAAGATAAACCTGATAATTATATTCGATTATAACTTATTGTGAGTAAGTCTTATATTATATTCCTATAGATGTCGTTTCGCGTTATTTTAAAATTGTTTCGTAATATCAGTTATGTATGTAGATCCGTTTGAAAATGACATCTATTGAATATGATCGCAATGTTATAATCGAATATGATTTATTGAGATTATAATATTTATCCCTAAAATTGAAATATCAGTTTTTTTCAAAAAGTGGAGTGAATCATTTTATGCGACGAACGGCTCACATTTGACATCCTTCTTACCAATTTTCTTCGCGAATTTGCCACAATGGCGCCTTTTTGTCGGCAATTGTTCTCGCGGAGGCTTTCTTTGGTTCAATTGGGCCCAGTTCCCTAGAATGGCCCAGTTCCACTGTGGCCCAAAGTGTTATTGGCCTTGCAGGATAATTGAATGTGGTCGAACGTGTTAGAGTGAACCGATTTTCTCCTTTTTTGAAAGCTTTCGATTTTTTTATATACATGAAAAACTAGCTTCTGTGACTTGGCGTTGGTTGAAATTTTACTAGGAAACCTTCCTAAATGTGCAAGTAATAATCCTTGAAAGTTTCGTCATGATCGGATAAGTGGTAAAAGCGTATAAGAAACAAACGTCTCAGAAATTATTCAGCCTCCGTCATTGAGAAATTTGAATAAAGTATTTTCATATATTTTTGTAATTTTTTATTTAAAATAGATTAACTGATAAGTATGTACCGATTATTTTTATTAACGCTTCTCAATCTAAGGTGCGAAAATAAATTTTTCGATTTTATGTTTCAAATATTCAGAAACACTAAAGCCCTACATTTCAATAATTTGTTAAACTACTTAACAACGTGATATTTTTTTTCTTTTTAATAAGTCAATTTTCATTGCTAACGTACAGTCGAAAGTTCTGACCTAAACTACAAGTATTATACGTCAACTGAACTCACTTCCAATATACAAATCATAGTTTTCTAAACTTAACTAAGATTAATTTTCTCAATAAATTACTTCTGAAGCAAAACAACATCTTTTAACAATATCTGATCGTTTAATAGACATTTGCATGATACACATCGTACAATAATAGACAACAAAAGGCGCATTTACAAGATCTTGGCTTCGAATCCGAATCTCATCCGATTATAATAATCCCGTATGCGGCTAACGGCGAGATTTGGCACATTTTTGTCATTCGGAATCTTTTTTTCTCTTCTTTCTCTCTTCCTATTTTTATTCTTTCAGTGTTTTCTTTTCACTGAATCAGAATAGAATCTTGTCGCGGAAGATCTTCCGTTTCTCCCTTTATTCGATTTTATTTGCGCGTACATAAGACTACTTAACCGACTTTAATAAGAACGCAACTCATTCTCTTTTCCATTGTTCGATTTTAGCGTCTCACAAACAAAAATACAATGTAATATACAATCTAATATAAATAAAATTTAATATATGTCCATACGTTATTTATGGACTCCTTAACGGCTGATTCATCCTAATAGCAGGAAAATTTTCCCGAGTCATTATTTGCACGTCTGAGAAGGTTTCTGCATAATTACATTTAACATATTACAAACATTGTTTTTTTAATTCTATATTATATTTGATTATATAAATTTTTCAACAGTCGACCGAATTATAAGTATATTATCTACCAACTTATTGATCGATGATCTATATATTGCAATTCTTAATTATTAATGGAAAAATATAATAAACGATCATTATATTAATTTAATTTATTTTAACCTACAAAATGTAAGATTTTGATTAGAGCTTCTCAAACTATTGATGTTTCATATTAATGTAAATTTTGATGTTAATTTTTCGCATTCGGTGTGCTCTAGTGGTTTAATATTTAGCAATTTCACGAACAGCCCAAAAGTTAAATTGAAGTTTTTAACTTTTGTTAAAGTTATGCAAAATTCCACTGAGTGTGAAATTGTAATATTCTCGAAAATCTATGCGCATACAAATTCACTAGAATTTCGTGTAATTGTCGATGGAATGTCACGTCTTTACTTATATTAGGTTTAAATAAAAATATTTAAAAATAAAAACCTAAACGAAATTATAAATTATTTATATTTTTTTAAATGTTTTTTTGTATATTTTTCAAATAATTTGACAGAAAAAATACCTCAACATAATTTTTAAATAATCAAAACAACATCTGGTCGGAAGTGATACGATCAATCATAACGATGATGTGCGAATTTCGAAAACAATATTCAGATCATAATCTAAATGTCGCATGACTGAGCATGTTTTTTTAGATCATAAGATATTATTGTTTTAAAAATTATCGAATCATGTGATAATTTTTTTTAATAATTTTCTATTCAAAAGAATTTTGATCTTCAGATGTTTCTCGTAATCCATATTTTAGATAAAATCTTTCAACGTTCAAAGATTCTAAACATAATTTCAATTATCAAAATTTCACTCAAGTATCTACATATGTATATGTTTATTTAGTTTTCAAATAAAAATATATCAATACTGTGATTTAAGAGAATTAAACATTTCTGAATAATAAAAATAAATATTATTTATATAATCAAAGTAGGTACCTATTTAAATAAAAATGCATGAAAATGGATCAACTGTTATCATTAATCATCAAAGATTTATACGTATGTGTAAACACAATCAACTGATCTTATCTCGTTTCAGTTTGAAATATATAAATAATCAAAAATATTCTGAGCAGACAGAGTTTGAAAATCTTTCAAATATGCTATTCTTCACTATAATTGCTGCTTTCTTAGTAGGAGTAAATGGTAAGCATTTTATTTTCAATATAATTTTAATTTATCTTCATATTTATTAAAATTGTGTATACATATGTGAGTTTAATTTTTTTTCGATTCTCATTGCTATAAACTATTTTAAATTAAAAAAATGCAGAATTGAAAGAATTATTTCACTGTAATGTTAATTGTTTTCAATTTAGCTCAAAAAAAATTCGAACCCAAAATATCAAATATCTAGAAATGATAGTAGAAGATAGTCTTACAGCATTGTTAAAATTAAATTTTATTATTTGACAGGGGGGATTCTTCCACCAGCTGAACGTATCATTGGAGGTACTCCAGCAGAAATAACAGATGCTCCTTATCAAGTAGCAGTACTGTACGATTCGGGTGTTGGATCTTTTTACTATGCATGTGGAGGATCTATTATCTCTAAAAATGTCATTTTGACAGCCGCTCACTGCACTCATGGGTAATATTATACACTGTTGATTTTTATTCTGGACACTTTTTTAATGAATTTGAGACATGCATTTTTTCTTCAAATTTGCACGATTTTAAAATTCGAAAGATGATCAATTAAAGTTCATATTATTGCATTTAGCACCAACATTTGGAATGATTTTTTTGGATAATTGATTTAACAAAAATCAATTATTACACCGCAATAAAAATCAATTCCGAGTTCAATCAAAGTCTTACATAGAAATAATTTCAAGCTTCGGTATTATAAAAGCTACTTTAAAACTCTTACTTGATCTGATTTTAAATTATAAAAGAAACCACAAATACACAGAGTGAAAATTTGCAAAAAAATACAACATTTATCAAATTCATCAAAAATGTTCAGAATTCCTCAAGATAGTGTACATAGATCATCATGATGATACATATTTTCTTTTTACAGAAAGACTTCTTATAATTGGAGGATACGTGCAGGATCTGCTACTCACAGCTCTGGAGGACAAGTCGTTGACGTTTCTAGAATAGTAGAACACGCTGGATACACAAGCAGATTTGACAATGACATAGGTCTTCTATTTTTGGCCAAAGATTTGACATTGAGCGCTGAAGTTGCTATCATACCTCTTCCAGTACAAGGACAAGCCCTTAGAGATGAAAATGATGCTTTCCTCGTTGGATGGGGAGCTCTAAGTGTAAGTCAATTTTTTTAACCTAGAACTCTTGAACTTGTTCAAATACTATGTTATGAATAATTTGCGGTGTGTAAATAATAATATGCACACGGTACGAATAGTCATAACAGCATCAATCGATTTATTATTTCAGTCATCGGGAGGTGTTCAGCCTAAACTGAACAAAGTGATCGTCCAAATCAACAACCAAATGTTATGCGTAGCAGCTTACGATACCTACAACCCAGTCACCAACAACATGTTCTGTGCTGGTAACTTCAGATTTGGCGGAACTGGAGCTTGTCCAGGCGATGCTGGAAGTGGATTGAAGTTTGATGACGTCGTCGTTGGTATCGTTTCCTGGGGAAGGTCTTGTGGTGTAGCCGGATATCCAGGAGTGTTCACCAGAGTGCCAAATTATAGAAATTGGATCGATTCTAATATGTAAAATGGTTTTATTTTCAATAAAGTTGTAGTGCATTGTTAGAAAAATGATTTGGTTTTTTAATATTATGCCAAAACTACAAACCAAATGAATTCTCGAATGATCAAATATTTAATTGGCGTTTTTAAAACTTACGAGCTCAAAACTGATTGTGACCTTTTATGTGTATATGTAAGTATTATTTATATATATTAATGAACGAAAAACGAAACGAATTAAATACAAAATATCTAATAATTACAAAACATTTCACAATCAGAATAATTGCCTTGTTATGAATTTTTGAAAAACAAATTTCCTTAAACTGTCGAGAACAGATCCCACTGCCCTATTTGACGATCGAAAAAGCCGAGGGATACAAGTGACATTTTCGCCGAAATTGAGTTATGCACAGGAATCGCTTATATGCACACTCATATATATATTTGGTAGCAAAAGGATATAAACGAATTCGTAACGCATACCTTAACATATCAAATCACTCGAATCCCTCCTAATACATGTGGGTACATGGTCAACTTTGAACGCACTTTTCTCGAAATCACTTGTACCCCTTGGCCTTTTCAGTCGTCATTTATGATCACACGACTAGATTCAATAGCAGCAATATCCATTTATACGCCAGATCGAGAATAGGTGTCGAACACCATGGAAGGCAGTCGAACGTGTTGCAATGTTCAATTACGTCTTCGCGTTCCATTGACTTAATCAGTTAAGCAATTGCAACCGCCGAGTGCAATTAATTCGTCAACGTCCCGACCATGAATGCATGCTGGATTTGCACATACACACATTAACCGCTATTGTGCTCAAATCTATCTATCTATCTTCGTATGTACATTTCAATACAGAGTGCAACTAATCGTCGAATGGTCAGAATAGAAATCTTCAACCACACCGAGTACGGGCGGCTGTTAAATAAGTAAATTCTGTATTGTAAAAGAAGAGCATCAAAATTTTAATCAGAATGTACTGATAAGTGAGTTAATAATAAGTTAAAATGCATAAATGTTTACTTTGTCTAGTTTAAGTATATTTTACATGGCTATACCTAAGTTTTCCGTGCACAAATTTCAACTTTGACTACTTTTTTTTTCAGTATCATTTGAACTTGTCCTGTAATAATTTAATAGAAAGCTTGAAATAAATATGCATGAAAATCGAGAAATAAGATTGACAAGACAAAGTATACATATGTATTTAAATAATTTTCCAGTTACATATCAATCACTTAGATTTCGAATAATACTGATCATTCGAATACAAATAACCGGGTAATACAGTAAAAATATAAAGCATCAGAGCATACCGTGATAGGCTTCAATCCCTTTAGACCCTAGCGAGAATCACATTATTTTTTCCCCAATTAATACCAATCTAGTCTAATTTTAAAAAACCCTCCAATCAAAATGCTGATCTGAACGAAAACAGCATTCGCATTTATTAAGTTTCGCAACATTGAACAATTCGATATGCGAATAGACGTAGGCGAAATGAGCCGCCCAATTATCCCGACTTCAAACGAATCGGTTTTCCCGATAATTCGAATTTTCCCCGAGGCGCGCGTTCGGTTTCACTCTCGCGCGTCACCGTCAGCGCGGACACACAGACACACAAACGCCACGTGCTATAAACGTACGGACGAATGCATCTGCAACAATGCAACTGTTATTAAATCGCTCGGAGGCTGCATCGTCGGCGTTTCGATAATGTTGATTTGCGACACGGGTTCGTGCACTTTGCGCATGCATTAGTGTACCTACACTGTTGTGGGGATGTCTGGACACATTTTATTTTAATGTGGAATTTCATAATAATATTATTTTTTCAACATATTTCTCTCTTAATTAACACTATTGTTAGGAATTCTGGACACTTCCGATACATTTGATGAATGATGCAATTTTTCGCAAAATTTTCACTAAATGAGTTTGAAGTCTCTTTTACGTATTCAACTTGATGACTGATCGAGTAGTTCATAATATTGCATTTCGTACCGACATTTGGAATAATTTTGATGAAAATTTTCAAATAAAAGAAAACATTTACCGGTAGAGATAATTGTCAAAGTACATAAAATAAATATTTCATCATTTAACTTTTATTTTCATGCATTGTCTTAATTTTTAGAACTATTAAGTATACAATAAAATATTTTTTCATACATTCTAATCACTGTTGCATAATAATATTTTTGAGTAATATACATATTTATTCATTTTCATTTTTTACATATAAATAATTCTAAATTTTGGTACCAATTACACTGAAAATCGTGGGTAATTGATCGATTTTTAAAATATCAATGAAACTATAAACCCATTTTATAATAAATAAATCATGAGGGTATATGTTTTCTTATTGCTAGAGATAAAAATGCAAGAAAAGTAGTGGTTTCTGATAAAAGCTGAAAACTTACCTCCTTATAATCAATCCCTGATTATACATATTTCTATATAAATATATATATTGTAAAATGAAATTTTGTACGAATCTCAACACACCCTTAAATTATTTGGCAAATGATGGAACAATACGATGCGGTTGTTGGTTTCGGAACATTGGTTCGAGGAAAATTCGATTATGCGAATGCCGTTAATAATTTAGAGCGAATCTGCAAATACGCAATTTTCACTGTGCTATTATTGAATGTGAAAAGTGACCGAACGAATTTTCCACATCGATTTCGTTCGGTCGGAATTAAATTGGTCAGTGTTTGAATTCATTTTTCGATCAGAATAATATGAATCCGAGAGGTCATTGCACAAATCGACGTTCGGTCAATATAATAATACTGAGTGAACAAATTTTTATTATTCGAAATGTAATGACGCATTAAGTTTTTCAACACAACTCTGCAAAGATTCATCGCACTCGTGTAAACGCCGAAGAAACGCATAACACACACCCGTTCATTTTTATTTATATACCCGATTTATAAAGGAAGGGATCCTGAATACTTGTAAAGATCGAACTTCCATCGTGAAACATTTCAGGACAAAATCCCCTTTTAGACGGGAGCAACTTTGTTGTGACACTCCTCCTCGTTTCGGATGACACGCGCTCAATCGAGTCCAGCCCTGTATATCCAGCTCTGACTATACAGGGACAGGACCAGCTCTGACTATACAGGGACAGGACGAGCTCTGACTATACAGGAATTGCCGCTTTCGATCGACGGGCACAAAGTTATTCAAAGCGCTCATTGTTTGCCCTCGGACGTTTCCAAATCGCCAAATTGAAAACTGAGCCGGAGCAGATGTGCTCGATTATTTTTAGCTGCGAAAGGATTTTTCGTATCTAAGCTGCAGTGTTGTGAGGAATTCTGAATACTTTTCTTAAAGAATTTAAGAAATTTTGTATATAAATTTAATTAAGTAGATTTAGAGTTTCTTTTACATTTCAAGGAGTGATCAAAGTGCAACTCTTAATAATGCATTTTGTGCCAAAATTTGAAATGGTTTTTATGGATAAACTCAGTTTAACGAAAAAATTACTCGGAAGATTCAATTACGCAACAGTCGTCGGCATCTAAATATCAATGTGTTGCATAAAAGTTATTTAATAAAAGATTGAATTAATACAATTATCTCTTTCGAGGAATGTTAATGTTTAATCAAATTTTTCAATGAAAGTTTTTTACAATGTCGATTTTGAACGCAATATTGAAAACCGTGCTTGATCAGAATTCAAATAATGAAACAAATTACAAATCTATTAAGTAAAAATGCAACATTTATCGAATTTATCAAGTGTCCAGAATTCTTTACAACACTGCATGTTCGATGTTGCGTCTAGGAAATTTTCAAATAATCATTTAAGTATGAGTAATTCATTTAATACGAGTATTTTCTAGATATTCGTATTTGAATCCATTACGAGTTAATCAAATTAATAAAAAAAATGAATTATGTGTAATAAATAGATAATCATGTAAAATAAAATATGCACAATTAATGTATTTATAAAACTTCAATAATTTGAACCAAAAATGACCGCAACTCTAATCAAAAACTCTAGGACTCGGAAAAAAAGTCGAATTCATTAATTAGCAGCGGTTCTCAATCTTTTATCTCTACATAACGAAATGCATAGCTGATTTTGTTTGTCGTTCTCGAATTGAGATTCAGCCAACGCTGTTAGGAACAACTTATAATAACTACCGTCTGAATATTCCAAAACTTGAAAAACACGTTTCTCCGTCTTAATTAGTCTTGTTGAAATTAAAGTTGTTCATGCGTGAAGTTTTTCTGGAAGAAAAAGTGCCTATCTGAGAACGAAATTTTTCCACTAAACTCGGGTAGGATGAGTCTGTTTTTGAACTGCTTATTTTCGAAATTAAATTTCGCAACGAAAAAACTTAGTCACTAGATTAGTACTAAGCGAAAACTTTATGGAACAAACTTTAAATAATCAAACAAGAACGGTTGGTAAGAAACGTATGCTGTACCATCGGTATCCAACTGTTTTTTATTCTGCAGAACATAGGCAGTGTTATGTGGAATTTTGGATACTTTTCTAAATGAATTTGAAAAAGTTGCGTTTTTTCTTAAAATTTTTACTTAATGTACAGTTTCTTTTATAATTTAAAAAGTGATACAGCATAGTTTTTAATATTTCATTTTGTACCAACATTTAAAATGATTTTCAAGTAAAATTTTGACCAAACGAAAACATTAATCAAAATAAGTTATTGAGCATCTTTTGTCAAAGTGCATAAGGATTATTAAGAACTGAAGCAAAAATGCGGATATCTAAGGGTTAAAAAATCATACGTAAACGTGAGTCAATTTCGTTCATATAAAATTGCTTTTCTACAAAAATAAGAATATTCAAAGATAATAAAAATAATAATTTCGCTTTAGAAAGTATGGCGAGAAGCTCGTAAAGCGATCAATGGACAATTTTATCGTTTTTATTTATATATTTTTTTCGGTTGATCGCATAAAGGACAGTGAGCTCTATTATTATACAGGGTTATTATCGACGATCGCTTTTACACCCCCGTCGAAGTTTTACGGCGACCCTTCGAAATTGCTTTCGAAATTTTCCACGTAATTGTATAATCTCTCTCGTAAAACCGACGAAAGGGCGACTGTTTCACTGTGCACCCTGTACCCATAACAATACCGCTTATAACACTGTGCATATACTCATATTTCGTATCATAGACACGAGAGGATACTTTGCTGATTTCGGAATACCGAAAAACATTAATTACTCGCTAATTTTTCATACCATACAGAAAAACTTAGATCACTCATTAATCTGTATAAATTAAATTTATGTCTCTTTGTGCGCTCCTTTACCACTTATCCAATCAAAATTGAAATTTTTAAAGTGATTAATGACTTTTTTATTTTTATATTGGTCATTTCATATTTTTATCCTAAATATTTTTGAAATGAAATACCGTAAAAAATAATTTATTAACCGATCAAAAATTGATTTAAATAATGATCAATTAAAATAAATGTCACGACGAAATTAGACGAATATCCTCAATACGAAATTATATCATTCAATACGTATATTCGAGTAGTATTAGAATACGAGACGACGATCTAGATCGGTTATAAAATTTTACGATTATTCCGGTTTTATTGCGAAGCGATGTGACGAGTCACAATAGTGTGTACAAACCATAGATCATTTTCACTCACATAAATATTTCTGCACTGCGAGTTCGCCATTTATATTCTGACTAATATAAAAAAAAGCTCACGGTTTCATTTGCACATTTCAAAAACAACATAGAATTTAGGCTTTAGATTTTTTCATCACTTATTCAAATCTTATGATACTCGTATTAATAATTTATTTTTCTGTCAAAAATACAGAAATACATTTCGCGTTATATAAAGGTCGACTGTATTCTGAAAATAATTAGATCTCTAATTAAACGTAATTGTATCTGTATTATTGTTGAACCATTGTTACTGTTTAATCACGAAATATTGATTTCGCGAATACGATTCGACTGAAAAGCAGTCAATTAGTAATCCGAGTCAAAATTCAATATTCAATTCGGTCAGGCTATTCAATTACTATCATTTGATAGTAAATTTACCAATGTGATACTAATTCGCTTTTATTACTAAAATTATATTAAGCCTGTTAAGAATTAATGAACGATAAATTAATGAATATTAATTATTCGCACTGTTGATTTAAATTCTTGACACTTTTTGCTATAAGTTTGATGAATGTAGCATTTTTTTAAATTGTAATAGTAAATTTTTAGTTCCTTTTATAATTCAAAAATTAATCAAGGACGGTTCTTCATATTGTATGTATTCGGTTACAAGATTTAGAATCATTTTCATGGAAAAATTCGATAAAAGCAAAACATTACATACTTGGAAAAGATTATTTAAGCAAGAAGTTGAAATGAAAAGTGGAAAAAATGCAATATTTAATTACCCTAACAATAATTTATATTAATATAATATTGGAGAAATATATTTGAAAATACATCAAAAAATAATTTGAAACGAACAAATATTTTTTCATGGGAATTTTCCAAGAAAACAGCGGTTCGAAAACACCTCAAACTTATACAGTTGTCAAAGTCCCGTCCCAACTTTTGACAGTTAACAGAGAGGGGGAAGTCGAAAGAGATAAAAATGTCTTCCCAACTTTATACATACATATATACATATACGTTATATAAATTATATTTATGTATCATATAAAAATATATATATATATATATATATATATATATATATATATATAATACAATTTATGTGTTTCGTAAATATATTTTCAGAGAAGCCTTTATACGGTGGCGACCTTTTGATTTTTCACAACTTGTCAAAGTGACCGAAATTTCTTAAATGTTTGAAAGGAACATGACACAAAGAAAACTCGCATTTTTCTTCAGAAAATAAGAAAATCCGATAGTGAGCGAAGAAAAGTGACTTCACACAATCTATTTTTGAAAATAAATATTTTACTTAAGTATGTGAAAATATATGTATGTAGATATCATTAAATTTAATATTCAATATTCAACTCAATTGTAGATGTGGTGTAAAATCATATTTTTACAACATCAACATAATGGTTTTAAGTAGGTGATTTTAAATATTGAAAATGGCGGGCTTATAAGTTTTAGATCAAATAGATATATTACTTTTTGTTATCTCCAAACTGTAAGCTTTCCAAAAACATATAAAATTATTTACCCAAAACAACTTTAAAAAACGATATATTTCGAACTTCACCAACAGTTATCAATAAAAAAAATTTTTTAAGCCGTCAACAAAACTATGTATCACTCTGAAAGTATCAAAAAGGAGCTTGACTTAAACATTATTTTCTATCAATAGAATCAAAGTGTACAACTTAACCTATCTCTCTTATATTCTCTAAGGGTTGAAATTTCGGAAATTCGCACATCCCCCACATTACGCAAAGTCTAAATATAATAAGTACGTGAGCTCGTAATGTGCGTTTGACCGAAAGTTGTCGAACGAGTTGAAACGAGCGTTGTTATGGTTGGAAATTCTACGACCGCCATTTTCGAAAAGTTTCAAAATGTTTCCAAAATGTGGGTTAATGCTAGCACTACGCACACACGTGTCTACTAATGAAACGATCGTTTCGAAATTTACATTTTGATACATACGTACATTCGCATTATAAAGGTGATATAATATTTTTCAAAATTTAATTTTTCATGAAAATCGTGATATTCGAAAAAGGCACATGTTCTTCAGATTGTTCATAAAATGTGTGCACACCGATATTTGTCAATGACTTCACCATTGGCAACTACCTATGAAGAGGAATAAAAAAATTGATTCTCGTTACGACTAATATCCGAACAATTCTTTCAACTATGTGGTTGAAAAAAGTACTCTAATGTATAAAAACAAAATTTGATGTGAAAAATAATGTTTTTATAAACATGATAGCGCTTACAATTAGTAAAAAAACGTAAGAAGATTTAAATGTGCCCAAATCGAGTTCGAAGCAAACATTTTCTTATTTAGACTTTTCGTCGAGTAAATAGGCTTCTTAGCGATGCTCTTCGTATCGTGAAATATGCACTTTTGCAAAACGACTGCACCGGGAATATCAGCGCTCGTTCTGGATGAATTCCCAATCTGCATGTTCTGGATGAGTTCCCAATCCCAATAAAATAAATTCTTCTCAGATACAGGCCGTAAAAAGAGATGGACGAGTGCACTCTTCCAATTGAAAACTTCAAACTTTCCAAATTATCCTAATTGCTCGAAATGCTTCAAAAGCTTTTTTCACAATCGAGAATTTGTCTGTCCAGTTGTTTTATTTCTTACTAATTTCTGTAATCCGGGATTTAAAACCAATTGTGAAATGTTATATAGTATTTTACGTTTCTGAAGTAAATCTAATTGTATGCGTAATATTTGCTACGGATGGGCTACGAAAAGGCCCACCTGAGAACTGCCAAATGATTGAAATCCCGTTTGTAAAATCTTAAATATAAACGATTAGTAGACATTAGACATAATTTTATTTAAAATTTCAGTATCCTTATTAGTAGCATACATACATTGGAAAATATTTTAATTCACGTATTCGGTAATGAAAGTATATAAATAAAAAATATTTGAATCTTAACAGTGAACAACCCCAATATTTTCTTAATTTGAGTCGTAAATTTTTAAATGGGTTTTCAAAATTAAAATTCTAAATTAGAATAGAATTTCGTTGAACTTTTTTTATTTGTTATATTTAAAAATGTTCCCAGCCTAGCATTTACATCATAAATTATAGGGAAAAATGAACAAAGCAAAAGAATTTTCGCATTCAGTTAACGATTTAGTTTGATCGAGCGTAACGTGTACGTACCTGGACCATTTCCAAATTTTCATCAAGAAAAATTTATTTCTTGTGTCAGAAAAAAATATTCAACCCGAATAAAAGGTAAAGATTTGACTCTAGATATAGAACAATACATTTCAGATGTATTATAGAAACCTATATCTGAATATTCCACATACAGTAATCTCACGATTTACACGATTGATCCCTTTTTATGCAACATAAATAAACTTCATAATCAGAATGATTAAGACTTTTACATTTATTACACAAACAATGATATACGTTTTCATAAAAAAATATTTTTTTTTTGAAGAAATTAACTTCCGGACTTCTAACCTTATATTGCTCGATTTTATTATATTTTTATTGAATAACTGGGCGATCTTCCACTCTGTACTAACTTTCGTTCATAAACATCTATGTTCCGAAAATCTCCCTTCAAATATGTCTCCAGAATCACCGTTTTAGCACTCGATACGATCCTACGTACATTATGAGGAGCGACGACGGCCCAAAAATGAAATATGACGGCCAGGCCCCTTTTGGGTCACCCCATATATCACAGGGTGGGCCAAAAGTACGTGAGCGCAGAGGTGAGGCGAAGGGTCACTCACCTATACTATTGTATAAGAGAGATATCATTTATTTTTTCGACATTAACAAAAATAATTTTAAATTTTCATAAAAATTTAATAAAAATTATTTGTTTTATTTATTAATTAATAAAATTAAGAATGTGCGGTATTATAAAGAATTCTAGTTGTTTTTGATAACTGTTTCATTTTTTTCAAAAAAAAAAAACATTTAGTGAATTTTCAGCTTTAATAGTGAACGGATTTGCCGTTTCTTTGATTATTATTTGAAAATGAATCAAGTAGAGTTCTTAATATTGAATTTTGTTCCTTAAATTTGAAATAATTTTCATAGAAAAAATCACTCAGAAGAGATTATTTTCGGGATACGTAAAATCAATATTTTTCTGTGTAGGTACTTCTGGTTTTTATGTATTTCCCCGATTTTTTGAAACGTAAAATTCACATTAAAAATTAATTTTGACACACTCCAAAAACCATTATTGAATAATAATTAATAACTCTTTCCGAGTATTTTTTTCGATTAATTGAAATTTTTCATGAAAATCGTCCTAAAATGTTATAGCCAAAAAAACTGCACTCAATTACTCTTCAAATTATAAAAGTAACTATAAAAAACTATAGAAAAGTTTTCAGAATTGAAATCAATAGCGTAAATATAAATCTTATATCTGTATAGACATTATAAATGATCTGTTCAAAAAGATGCATGTATTTTTATTTTCCGACTGCCACCGAATGTCGTATGAAGCGAAGTTGAAAAGTGAGAAGCGAAAAAGAGCCTTTTCATAGAAAATGTTGGCTTTCGGCGACTTGGCCGTGATCCTGTGCGTGTTTGGGCCACGAACAAAAAGCGACAAAAGAGCGCCCCCGTGTATTTCCGGTTTTTCCTTCCGTAAATCAGAGTCGTACTTCCGGTCTCCCCTTTGCCGCTTCCCCTTTTCAGTGTTTTCATACTCGTGTTCGTTTAACACGTACCCAATGTAATGAAATATAATAATAACCTAGTCTATTACTTATTTCGATACTCTATTGAATTGAAAATCATATTTATATAAATCTAATTTAATTCATCTAGAGACTCCTTAACGGCTGATCTTTTTGGAAGTGAAACTTGTATGATAGTAAAAAGTGAAATAAAATTGTGCAGAAAACTTTTCAAATGTAGGTACATACAATAATTCTAAAAAGTTTTATCGTGATCGGATAAATTATTAAAGAGCCTATAAATAATTTATAAACAAACATATATTCATTTTTACTCAAAACTCTTTCATTTTCGAATCAAATTCGTACTTTTTAAATATTGAATTTAAAGTGTTTTACTTTAGAGAACCTGAAAAATATATTTTTTTCTTCATAAATCACATCTAATTGTATGTATGAAAAAAAGACGAATTTTGAGTAAAAATCCCCTATACATAAACATATTCGGAATTTAATTGGGTTTATTTTGACATTATTCATTTTAAAATACGGTTTTAGAAAAGAAAGTTAGAGAAAAAAACAAAAGGGAAGATCAAATCTCCCAGAAGTATCGAATCTCCCCCATTTTCCCCTATAGATAATAAAATTATATCGACATCAGTATTGATGAAAATATTCGCAGAAAACGTTCTGTAAGTGCAACAACACAGCCAGTATCGGGTGCCGCATAAATTTCTGCATATTTATGACGCAAACACACGAGCATGTAAAGGGACGCGCATAAATTCCTTATCAGCCATTTATATTATTTTCTGCGCGAAGGAAGGGCATAAAATTTTTCGAAAGCTCACTTAAGCGACAAAAGAAAAAAGGGATTAACGATAAACCCTTTAGTGTCCGACTGGGAGTTTTTCACATAGAAACTGTTGTGCCTGAAAAAGATTATTTCGACAAATTCGTTCCAGATTTTTTCAGGTTGTTTTGGATATTTTCAAGTTCTATTTTGAATTTTATACGATTTATTTACTCATCTCTTTTTGTGTTTAAATATCTTATACTATACTGGTACTTATGTATACTATTTTTTCTATTTTTTTTTATCGAAATCATCTTGAGAGTAACGCATTTTTACTTAATATACGATTAAAAGATCGGACCTTAACACATCAAGGACGGGTCCCGCGTTTGTGCAAGTAGTATACAGTCAGTTACGTTTTTTTTTTCACCGATGTTTAAAAGTGGTCTCTTTATGTGTTATTGAGGTCTAAATCGAGTAAAATCATATAATTTCACATTTTATTCGAAAATCCGCAATAAACAACCGCCATTGCTTCGAGTGCATTCTTTCGCAATCGAAACAATGGGCTGTGGTATTTCCCGTTTTCCAGTCTCTGTCTTAACGGCTGGCAATTCCTTGGTGATTAACGACTTCTAACGGATCCAGTGGAAGTTCTTCGTATCCTCGGAAAGTTGGTCCTCGAAGAATTATTGTGAAGCTGAAGAGACTGTTTGCGCAAAATCCACCCTCTAAAAATGCAAATCGACCAAATGTATGTGTTAACACATCGGAACATAAATAAGAGCACACTGCATACGAGTATAACCACGATTAAACTTTTCTTCAAATAAGTACAATACTAAAACTGTATTAGGTGCCTATAACTAAATAGGAGAAACATTATGAAATTCTTTGCTGATTTTTTTTTTTATTTTGACTTAACTTTGTAGAAATTTAGTGTAAGTTTAGACACGAAATAGTTATGAAAACAAAAAGATGTGCACACTCCTTATTAAATTCAATTCATTGAAATATAATACTAGCTGTTTACAATTTGTGTTTCGTGACAGATTCAAAAATTTAGATTGGTATTTTAACATTTTCCGCTCAAAACACTAATAAAATCGTTATATTTTCCAAATTCGCGGAATTTCGCGTAAAAGTTGTCCGCGAAAAAGACCGAGTTTCCATTTCAACTCTGAAAGTTGGCCGCGTTGAAATTTCCTCTTCTCGAAAGTTGAATAAAGGAAGAATAATTTGTTAGTTTTTTTTCCTTTCTCGCGAAGACGTTATCTTTACACGAGCACTTTGTTCGCGAAAAGAATTTCGTTGTTTTATTTAGATTAAAATGTTTCTAACTGCCGACGTTAAATTTGAAATATGAATTCTGGCGGAGGTCAAAGGGTTAATGTTTTTAATGTGTCCCGTTATAAATCGCGAGATGAATTTAATTTTAACACCTTTTTCCGCATCGTGAATTTATTAGGCGTGCGCTACACAAAGTACGTTTACACGGAATAAACTAAAAACAATGAAAATAAACTAATAAAATAACAATAAACTGTCGATTGCAAATTGTAATATGTAAACAGTGAAATATATTATACATTATTATCTTTTAAACGATACAGAAACCTTTCAAGATGCTCACAGGTGTGTAGATCATGCCTATTATGTTTGCTTCAACTTAACGCACGAAAGATACACTGATAAACGCCAAACACCTGAAACTTTGTCGTTCATGATATGAAAATGAAATGATACATTTCTGCACAATCGGAAAATTTTCTTCGTGATCGAATAAGTGGCAAAGGAACGCATAAGAAACCTACACATACACATTCATTTTCATACATACCGGGAAACAAACTCCTTTTACTAGTATAACTCGAGACTTTATGGACTTAAATATGTCTATTGATCTTGTATTGTTATAATTACATTGAGTGTGTAGACGGTGCATAATATTTTTTAAAAGCCTCTCTATAAAATGTCACAGTAATAAAAACAGTAGATTTAAAATCTTTTGATACAGAAATAATATAAATATAAAACAGATATGCACACATTAATCCAGGAAAGTTTCTCGGCGAAAGAATAAAACGTTTAAGAGTGTATTATTGATATACATATATCATTTTTCATTTATATGATTTATATATTTTACATAAAACTCAATTTATATTTTATATAAACTAAATCGCATTGTAATATCATAATTAAGCTGTAGCTTAATTATTTACATTACAACGAATAGAACATCTCTCTCTTTCTCTCTGAACAATTTATGACCGGAAAAAAGACAAAGAAAAAAAAAAGGAAAAGAAGAATGAAAATGCACATTTCTGTTTGTTGCGCGTTTCCGTAATTTAATCCTTCGAGTGAAATGCACGGCAAAAGTAACTCCGAAGCAAAAGTAGTTTTCCGCATCGTCAGAAGCTATCTCGGTTGCGTTTTGTTTAATTCACTCGTCAACTTTCCGGGAATCCGGAAAAGTGAAAAATATAACCGGAAAAATGTCCACAAATTGCACCGACGTTTTAGCATTTGCATTAAAATAAACGCGGCCCCTTTGAAAAAAAAGTGACGGTGCAGTTCGTGTCTTCGCTTTCGGGGGAAACTCGATGATTTTCGATATGAAAAATAAAGATATGCTTACATAATGAATATATTTATCTCCAATCTAAATAAATAAAGTAAAATATATGTATGTTTTTTGTAGATTCTTCAACGGCGGGAACTTTCAGAGTTATCGTATGCAATCATGGAAAGGTTTCTATATCATTATATTTTACAATTTACATTTAACATTTCGCGGATAACAAGATTTCATTCGTTTTACGGTTATCAGAGGGATATTTTTGCTGTGCAGTTGTAGCAAATATTATGCACAGCCTACACACTCAAAAGAATTTACGAGGGGAAAGGGAAATAATATGCTATAGTTTACAATTTGCTTAAAATCTAAAGCGTCTCTCAGAATCTACTATGATTTAAATTCGAATGTGGATTTTAATTTCATACATTTGATGTTGATCTATGTATATTCTATTGACTTAAACGACTGTGAACTTTTGTATCTTAATATATCTAATACGACTGATAATTTGTCTATCTGTTGCAAATAAGTGATCAGGTTGCAATTTGATTGACACTGCTGTTAAGAAGATTGCATAAAACAGGCGCAGATAATATGGTGTGTCATTATTTTATTCTAATCAGACTTGCATTGATATATTCAACATGCTGAATACTCGTAAGATATATGTACATATTTATGAAATATATCACAAGATGTTTTATTATCATCGCGAGACTAGAAAAGCTAATGCAAAACTCACATACGCGCATCAATAAAAAGAAACGTTAGTTCCCTTACTCAATTTTTGCTCTAAAATTGCATTTTTTTGCGCAAACGCATTTCACATGCAATTTTTCATGCAAAAAATGACCTAGGGTGCCTTTAAAAATAAAAAAAGGATAAAGTGCAACAGAAAAATGTTCCGGCATTAGGCTCGCGACAATAAATTCATCTCGGAAAATTTACGACCGCTTTTTTCACGAATTTTTATGATGTTCATAAATTTCGCTGGAAAAAACTGTCTTAAATATTGCAAATAGCAAAATGTCGAAATTTTATTTACTATCGTATCAATGGTGTTCAACAGAAATCCCAATACGAGGCTTGCTCTTGAATTAAGTTACGTTTCGGATAATAAAATAAAAACATTACTTTCGAATAAGTTACGATCTGACGATCAGAAGAGTACATAGATAGATAATAAGTCGAATTATATTTTCAAATCTAATATGCATATATGTACATATACTGTAACATTATTAAATTACTGCATCGATATATTTTTTTAAATACATATTGTGGCTAATAATATAAAAATTGGTCAGAAAAGTTTAGAATATTTCCATTTCCATGGTACTTGCAATGCAGCTACGATTGAACGATTGTTATACATTGGAGCTAATGCGCGCCATTCATTATTTTCGGCATCGTAAATTTCCACGTCATTTTTATATGCTGCTCCAGTATATCCACCTGTAAGGCGAAATAAAAATATTATATTAACATGTTTATTTAATCAGTTTTAGTTGCATTTGACGTAACACTCATCAAAAAGGTAGAGCACAAAAGAAATTTGGTTAGATTGCATTTATTCATCTTACATAGTCCTTTATTATAAACAATAAGTTAACTATAGAGAGATAAATGTTCTATCCACGCATCATTATTTTTATGGATGTAATATCATAATCTAGTTCATTTCCCTTAATTAAATAAGTATTTTAATATCACATAATTCTTACCGAATACAGTAGGTGCGTTGTTCAAAAGTGAAATACCCATAACATAATACGAAGAAGTATTTGCAAGTAATTTCCACGAATCTGTAGAAATATCGTAGCGTTGAACTTGATTAAGATAGATTCCACCGTAACCTCCTACTACGTATATGTATTTTCCATCAGAAACGGCCTAAAATCGATTCATATAATAAAAATAATGTTAAAAATACTTGAATTTAATCACTTACACTACAACGATATGTTTCTTGTATCATCGGAGCTCTAAATTCCCATCTATCCTCATCGATCAGATAAATCTCGGTAACATTCAAGTAACTTTCGTTTCTTCCACCGAAAGCATAAATGATGCCTTCATGATGAACTATTGCCAAATTGTCACGAGCAATATTCATCGGAGATACGTACTCCCACGTATCGACGAAGGGATTCCACCTATTTCGAAAACAATTGATTTGAAAAAAATGCTTCGAATACTATCTATTAACTTTGATATATTCTGCTTGTCAAAAATAACCTTTCAACAGTTTTAATACGTGTTCTACCATCACTAGCACCCCCTACAGCATATAATCTGGCAAATTTTCCCTCACCAACTGTCACGAACGATGCTTCGTATCTAATTTCGTTCATCGTAGATAAAGTTGTCAATTTGCTAGTATCTATAGAAATTTCAAAAACCTGAAAGAAAAATCAATGTATTCAGTGAATCAGTTGAATATACATTCATTAATAATTTCTATATGTGTAAATGTCCAGTCATCCCTGCTGAGATTTTATGGAAGCCTTAGAGATTTTAAAATATGAAACGAACACAATTATGTTTGTTTGTATGGATTAATAACCTTATCTGAGTATGTTCCATCAGAATTTTTTCCTCCACAAATTATTAATCGATCGTTCACAAAAGCAGCTCTATAGTCACTGGTATTAGTCATTTCAACTTGCTCTGTTAATTTCCAGGAATCATCTTCAGGATGGTATAGTTCCATTTCACGATCACTCTACATTTTTACATTTTACGTAAACATTATATTGCACCTGAATGATTACTACATAAATTATCATAAAAACCTGTAAACTTGATATTCCGAGAACTAAAATATCTTTCATAGATCTGTTTCCGGGGGTCCAATTGAATTCATAATCTTTTAAATCAAATGGAACTTTCACGACTGAAAGAGAAGTTCTGTCATTTGCTAAAGAGCTAAAATATTGCCAAGTATTGTTACTTTTGTGGTATATCTGAGTTCTTGAGCAATAAGTACCACCTAGAATTAGCAATATCTACTCTTAATAAAAATATCTAGAATTTTGTGAAAAAACTATTTTTTTTAATAATCATATACAAACCGACTGCATAAAGATTGTCGTGCAAAAGATTTACTCCCACAGTTCCAGAACAATAATTTATATCAGCAATAGAAGTCCAAACATCACTTTCTGGATCATATTGATCGACTCTATTTAAAGCAGAATCGGAATTAGAATAATTAGAAAACCCTCCCACAACATAAATGTATCTTCCATCAGACACACCCTGAAAAAATGAACATTCACTATAAGACCAATGTTCTAAAAACGAAAAAGAACATATTCTATCTGCTCACGTGAAAATGACCCCTGGCTTCATTCATCGGCCTTTTAACGGTCCATAATTGAGTTGTGACATTATAAACTTGAACTGTGGCTACATATCGATCTCCGTTGAATCCACCGATGATATAAATATCATCATTGTGGATAACCACTGCTGCACCTTCACAAGGAGCTGGCATATCACTGACATGAATCCATTTTTGTGTAGATTCATCCCATCTATATAAAAAAAAAAACATGTTTGAGATATTCTTATGTCAGAAGTGAAAACATATACCACTTTGTAAGGAAAAATTCAATAAATGGTAGTCCAACGAATACGTGAGATAGTAACTTATTTATGAAAACTAATTATAAGAACTTCATACATTTAGGTAGGTATATAATATACAAGTCAAAAAAATGGCGTTTCATTAACAACTTCGCTTTATCATTACATTCATGTAATTTTACACTTCTGTGCAATTTGGTCTACCGCATCTATAGAAGTTTTCACTTTTAAATTTCCGATAAATTTATACAAGTATATCCAAATTTTACAATAAAATTATATTATTACTTTTCAACAGTTGCTGTAACTGCTCCGCTTTGAAGTTTTCCACCCATAATATACAAAGTAGACGATCTTCCTTCTCCAACTACAACCACAGATGGATTTTTTCTTGGTTGGTTTAAATAGTTGACAGTTTCAATACGACCAGACAACAAATCGACTTCATTTACCTAAAATATGGTTAAAATATTTTCAGCCATCTGATATTTCGTAATATAATATAAATAAATGAATTAAAAATCTATTTTAATTTGAATTTGCAAAACGATTGGAAAATAGATATAGACAACTGACAATGAGTGTTATTTGGATTATGTTTATGAAATTTATAGTTTACTTGATTTGATAAATTTCCATTCGAATGATGATAACCTCCGATAAGTAACAATTGTCCCTTATATATAGCAACACCATAATCTGCTATATTAATTTCAGTAGTTGTTAATGCTTGCCATTTATTAGTCTTAGCATTATAAAACTCCAGTAAGGATAAAAACTGAAAATAAATATTCTTTAAAAATGTTCTACATTTGTTGCCTGAAGAAATAAATTTTACAAACCACTTACTGTTTCATCGTTTGAACCGATCCCCAAAAGGTTATTAACTTCTATATCTGAATTATTAGCACTTGAAACCTTTGTTGATTGTAAAAAAAAAGTATCTATGTATATTAAAAAAAACTGATATCGTCAAATAATTATTTACATGGCTGTAGGTACTAACCGAAACGACTACTAATGATACACTTAAAATTAAATATTGCAAAATCCACATTTTGGATATATTTTGTTTTAAAGTAGGTACAATATAATTTCGTGATTCTGTAGTAATGATGAAAAAACGGACTGAAACTGTTAATGACTCACATTCGTCTGTTGCAAATAACAATTGATCGCGAATTTACATGAAATCAATTGAATCGTTATATTTAAGATTATCTATATGTACATATGTATTTATTTTATCTAAAAACAAATGAATAATAAGAGAACAATAAATAATCAATCAAAAATACAAAATCAATTAAGTACATATTTGGGATTAGATTTTTGCGATTAGATTATTGCGATGAAGAAAAATCCTACATTTTTCCCAATCATTTAGAATATACAATGCAGCGAATTTCGATCTGTTTGATTTGTACCTACATATAATATGTATGATTCTAGGCACACTTCACAAAACATATAATTTAATAGACTTTATCTAATACTAACCTGCACATTTTATTGTAGAGTAAAAATAATTAAGCATTGATGAATTAATAATATAATATATTTCATTCAATAAAAATAAATTTACTTCATACAAATTATATGTCCTAATCCTAAAATTAGAATGTATTATATTTAATATCACGTTTATCGCATAAGAACGAAATTTTCAAGGTTTTCATTGATAACATTGATTATGATTATATTATCTGAAATAATCTGATTATATAAACATGCGATTATATATTATTTTCAACAGAGAAAAATAAGTTAACGTCCACAGTATACAGTACAAAATGTGGGTTTTAGGTTATGTCATTTTATGTGTATCACTGACAGTATTTTCAGTTAGTGAAGCTGTAATTATTCAACGCTGTTTAAATATTTTTTTATTTCTTAATTTATTTGAATATTTCTAATATTTATTTATTAATTTCAAAAAATAATAAAGGTTTCAAGTGCTGATATATCAGATATAGAAGTGAATAATCTGTTAGCTATCGGTTCCAAGGATGAAGCGGTAATTGATTTATTTACTTAATATTATTTCCTCATAACTACAATTTTGCAATTTTTTTTCAGTCAACATACATAATTGAATTTTACAACGATGGTATTAATGATTGGCGAAGATTAGAAACCGACAATATTGATGTTACAGATTATGGTGTTGCCATATACAAGGGGCGATTGTTACTTATTGGAGGTCGCTTTTATTCAAATGGCAATTTAACAAATCGGGTAAACTATAAATTGCATACATATACCAAATTAAAATGAAAAACACTTATCAACTTCCACATTTTCAATATATTATATATGTTGATATAATACACGTTTATCAGATTTTAATTGCTAATTAATTTTATTTAATGCTATGTAGTGTATACAAAATACTAGTATTATTTTATTGAAAATGCTTAATATATTTATCAGGTAAATGAAGTTGATTTACTGTCTGGTAGCATTAAAACAGTCAGTTATTTGAACGAACCTAGAAAAAATCCATCTGTAGTCGTTGTTGGAGAAGGAAGATCGTCTGCTTTATACACTATGGGAGGAATACTTCAAAGTGGAGCAGTTACAGCAACCGTTGAAAAGTAATTACAACATCTATAATCCATAATTCAATATCTTTCATCCAATATCTAACGACAATCATCAACAATTAAACATCCAAAATCCAGCATCCATGATTCAACAATGAATAAAATTATGATGCCGCGATGCGTGTTTTCACTTCTGACCCACGAATCTCTTATATGTACTTGTCTTTTTTTTATAGATGGGATGAATCTACACAAAAATGGATAAACGTTAGTGATATGCCAGCTGCTTGTGAAGGTGCAGCAGTAGTTATCCACAATGATAACGTTTATATATTCGGTGGGTACAATGGAGATCGATATATAGCTACAGTTCAAGTTTATAATTTCAAAACTCAATTGTGGACCATTAAAAGGCCGATGAATGGAGCCAGAGGTCATTTTCATGTGAGTAAATAGAATGTTTCCTTTTTTTTTATTTTTAGAACATTGGTCTTATTTTCATGTTTTTTTTCAGGGTGTATCTGACGGAAGATACATTTATGTTTTGGGAGGGTTTTCTGATTATTCCAATCCAGGTTCTGATTTAAGTAGGGTTGATCAATATGATCCAGATAATGATAGTTGGACTTCCATTGCTAATATAAACTATTGTTCTGGATCTATCGGAGTAAATTTTTTGCATGACCAACTTTATGCAGTCGGTTTGTAACATGATAATTGTGAAAAAAAATTTACACAATTAAGTTATTTTCATTAAAAAGTTTGATAATTATAGGTGGTACATATTGCTCAAGAACTCAGATATACCACAAAAATAATAACACTTGGCAATATTTAAATTCTCTAATTGATGACCGACGTTCTCATACAGTTGTGAAAGTTCCATTCGATTTGAAAGATTACGATTTCAATTGGACACCAGGATATAGATCCATGAAAGATATTCTGGTTCTGGGATTCGCGTTTGCACATGTACACACATAAATTAATATATTATAGTAATTATTGTGGTAAAATAAAACGTTTGCTTCAAATTTAAAACAGCTAACAAACCAAATGGAGTATTATCGTCCTGAATCTGACTACTGGCAATCAAAAGAACGGGTTGAAATAACAAATACCACTAGCTACAAACCTTCTTTCGTGAACGATAGATTAATACTTGCTGGAGGAATGTATGGAAATAGAACACCCGCAAATGATGTAATATATAAAGGGAATTTGGGTGAATGGCGCTCACCTTAAGGAAAACTTTCATATACATACATATATTGCAATATCGAATTTATCGTTTAAAAACAAATGATTCAAAATCATATCGATTTGACCAAAAATAAACACATGAATTTCTCTCCGTCTTTTTGCGAGCGGCTTAATGAAATTTATCACAAATTGTATAATCATCATTCCTTCAACATTTTAACTTACATCTAACGTTTCTATCCACTGTGGTAATCAAAATAATGTAATTCCGCTATAGATGGCCATATGAAAGACAACGTTGAACGGTCATTACTTACCGAAAACCGGCAAAAAATACTATTTTTGATTATTATTGGATATCCTGTGATCACAAAACATCCAATTTGAGTCCAAAAATAATAATTATAGCCAATTGTTGGAAAAAAATGACCGTTGACCATCGTCTCTCATATAGCCATCTACACCAGAATGACCTCATAGAAGTGAGCGCCATTCGCCCGACTTCCTCTCCGTGTATAAATTGTTGATTTTACTTACTTGAATATTATACCTTCAAAGGAAATATTCATGGGAGAGTTCTCAACTGACTAAATTGTTGCTTTTTTATTTCAGGTTTTCGAACTTAATATAGAAACAGGCGAAGTGACACCGCTATCCCCAATGAACATAGGTAGATATATCTCTGGATTGGTGACAGTCGGTGAGGGAAAATCGGCCAGATTATATGCTGTAGGGGGTGAAGTAATTGGTGGAAAAACCAAAACTGTTGAAAGGTAATTTTCTATAAGCATCCGAGAGTTATTTCGAATCATCTCTGATTAAACAGTCTCAGTTAATACTCGAAGTCACGCACACGAAAGTATGAAAGTCATTTAGAAAAGATTTAAAAATTAAAATACAGTTAACAAATTTAATAAGTATGTGTATATTTTACGTTCCAATTTTATCTGAAAATGATGAAAAGTTTCTAATTACACTAAGCTACAAATTCGCACTTTTTTTACTTCTGCAACAATTGTGAAAATTATACCTATATAATTCGATAACACTGATTCCGAATCTGAAATTTAAATTTGTGTAATTTTTTCCAGTCGTTTTTTTTTAAATAAATGTAGTTCGAAAAATCAATTCCATCAAGGAAATTCAGCTATATTAATGCTAAATTTCTATAAAAGCGTATGTATATACCTGCAATGCCTTGAAAGTTATTTGTCCAACGTGTTATTTCATACCTTACGATTCGATAAAAAAATTACAAATTAAAGATATTTAATTGTGTTTTTTATTCGATTCAAATCTGTCCCAACTTTTGGAACTCCAATTTAGCAAGCGATACCTATCTTAAATTTTATTTATTTATTTATTTATTTATTTATTTATTTATTTATTTATTTATTTATTTATTTATTTATTAAAATACATAGGTGGAATCCTTTCGAAGACACCTGGGAATACGTAGCTCCAATGAATGTAGCTCGTCAAGCTGTGGGATTAGCTGAACACGATGGTTACATTTATGCTTTTGGTGGATACGATTCTGTTAGTATGAATGTCACTGAGGTTTATCTGGTCGATGAAGATAGATGGGAGTTTAGAGCTCCGATGTTACGAAAATCGTATTATTGTAGTGTAAGTGATTGAATTAAATTATTTTTAATATTATTTTCACAGCGAAGATTCGATTTCAGGCTGCTTCTGATGGAAAATACATTTACGTAGTAGGAGGATATGATGGAACCTATGTTAATCATGTTCAACGTTACGATGTTTCTACAGATTCGTGGAAAATACTTGCTAATACAACTTTAAGTTATGCTATGGGTCTTTCAATTGTAAACAACGCACCTACTGTATTTGGTGAGTAATATTAATTTGATATTGAATTACAAATATTTTGAGCTAAACAGAACCAGCTACGTTATGATGTTATATCTATGAAATCGGCGATGCGCGAATATAACAATTATATTTCGCTATATTTAAATTAACTTAATAATAAAGGACTGTTTAAGGAGTAAAAATGTAATCTAACCTAATCACGTGGACGTTTTATTTTGTGATCTATATTTTTAATGGGTGTGGGTTCCAACGTAGAATTCAGTCAACATAACATGAATTTTTAAATTTCTTCTCACAGGTGGATTTTTCATTCCGGATTCAAAAGATTCAAATATCGTGGAAGCTTATAATGCCGGTAATGATGTATGGGAAAGATTAACTCCAATGGATAACAATCGTCTTGTGGTAGCTGCATTACAAGTGCCTTGGAAATGGAAAAACATATTTTAAACATGTTTAAAAAATTTAATAAAAAAATCATTAGAAATACTTGTGTTCTGAGTTCCTTTCTTAAACTAAAATTTAGTTTTATTCAAATTGGGTCTATCCTGTGTAAAATAAAACATAAATACATTCAACAATTTTAAACTGTAAAATATTCGATTTATTTCATGTAATATTTTCAAAATTTCAAATATTATTTTTATTCGTAATTAATTAGAAAACCTACTCCTATCACGATCTGTCAATGTACACAATTGAATGAAAAAGATTGTGATAAGTAAACAGGTGTTCGTTATATCATTTTTTTTATCTTAATTTATTCAGTATCGATGTGTATTATGATTTTATAAAATTTGAATACGTACACTTATCGATTTTATAGTAAACTCGGTTAACATTATAAATACTTTATTTTTAATTGATCTGATTTAATTTAATCTATTTAATTTAATTTTAATTGATGATTTTCCAAGCTCAATTAATAGATTGAATTGCATCATTTCGATCAGAGTCGATTATATAGACAATATTGGATGATGTACATTTTGAAAATTATTATTCAATACGCTTTTATTGAATTCATCCATTATAAAAACCCACAAATTTATCTTAATGTTTGAATAAAATATATTGAAAATGAATGATTTAAAAATGAATTTCATTCTATAAAGAGATTTTTTTTCTTTCCAAATTGAATACGTACCCTAATCCTGAATTTAGAATTTATTTAATTTTACTTTTATCGCATGAAAACAAGAATTTATGAGTTTTCTTTGATTAGATTGATTGATATAATCTATCACAATTTGATTGATTAAATATAAGCATGCGATTATACATTATTTTCAACATACGAATCTAAGTTGATAACATCCGCAGTTCACGGTGCAAAATGTGGCTCTTGCGATTTATTATTTTAAGTGTATCACTCTCTGTATTTTCGGTAAGTGGAGCTTTAATTATTTAACGCTATATAAACGTATTTTTTTTAACCTATTCTTTGTTTTGTAATGAATAAAGATTACTAGTGCCGATGTCTCAGATATAGAAGTCAATAATTTATTATCTATCGGTCCCAGCAATGAAACGGTAAATTATTTATTTTCTTAATATCTCCTCAAAAAAAAATACATAACATACATATCAAGAATTTTTTATAATTTATTTTTTCAGTCTGTACCCATAATTGAATTTTATAACGCCAAGACTAATAACTGGCGAGGATTATCAACTGACAATATTGATATTACAGATTATGGTGTTGCCATATATAAAGGGCAATTGTTGCTTATCGGAGGTTACTATTATTCAAATGGAAATTTAACAAATCAGGTAAACTATAAATAATATAAACCAAATCCAAGTAACAAATACTAGTCAATATGCATATATTCAATACATCTATTTCCTTTGCTAATTAATTTTATTATATTTAATGCTATGTATAATATATACAATATACTAGTACTATTTTATTGAAAATGCATAATATATTTATCAGGTAAATGAAGTTGATTTGCTTTCTGGTAGCATTAAAACAGTCAATTATTTGAATCAACCTAGAACAAATCCGTCTGTAGTCGTAGTTGGAGAAGGAAGATCATCTGCTTTGTACGTTATGGGTGGAAAACTTCAAGCAGTTACAGCGACCGTTGAAAAGTAATTACGAAATCCATAATCCATAATTCAATATCCATAACCTATCATTCTTAATCTTACATCAACAATTAAGCATCCATAATTCAACAATGAATAAATTTTTGTTACCACAACACACATGTATTTTCATTTCTGACATAAGAGTATCTCAAACATGTTTTTTTTTTATATAGATGGGATGAATCTACACAAAAATGGATACACGTTAGTGATATGCCTGCTGCTTGTGAAGGTGCAGCAGTGGTTATCCATAATGATGATATTTATATCATTGGTGGATACAATGGAGATCGATATATAGCTACAGTTCAAGTTTATAATGTCACAACTCAATTATGGACCGTTAAAAGGCCGATGAATGAAGCCAGGGGTCATTTTCACGTGAGTAGATAGAATATGTCCTTTTTTGTTTTTAGAACATCGGTCTTATAGTAAATTTTCATTATTTTAGGGTGTGTCTGATGGGAGATACATTTATGTTTTGGGAGGATTTTCTGATTATTCAAATCCTGGTTCTGCTTTAAATAGAGTGGATCGATATGATCCAGAAAGTGATGTTTGGACTTCTATTGCTAATATAAATTATTGTTCTGGAACTGTGGGAGTAAATCTTTTGCATGACAATCTTTATGCAGTCGGTTTGTATATGATAATGAAAAAAAAGAGTTTTTTCCACACAATTCTAGATATTTTTATTTAGAGTAGGTATTGCTAATTCTAGGTGGTACTTATTGCTCTCGAACTCAGATTTACCATAAAAATAATGACACTTGGCAATATTTGACCCCTTTAGCGTATAACAGATCTTCTCAGGCAGTTGTGAAAGTTCCATTCAATTTGAAAGATTACGAATTCAATTGGACACCAGGAAATAGATCCATGAAAGATATTCTGGTTTTCGGGACAGCGTATTCACAGGTACATACATACATTAATGCAGTGCTAAATAATAATAAGTGCTAAATAAAAAGTCAAAAATATAGGAAAATCTCCAATTGTACCGTCCTGAAGATGACTCCTGGCAATTAGCAAGGCTAGTTGAAATGACTAATACCTCACGCTATAGAGCTGCTTTTGTGAACGATAGATTGATACTTGCTGGAGGAATGAAATCTGGTGCAGAATCCACAAATATGGTTATTAATAATTTATAATTATACACACACACACATTTTACACAATTGATTAATTTTTATTTCAGGTTTTTGAAGTTATTATAGAAACTGGCAAAGTGGAACCACTATCCCCAATGAAACAAGTTAGAAATGACTTTGGGTTGGTAACAGTCGGCGAGGGTAAATCGGCCAGATTATATGCTGTAGGAGGTAGCGCGAATAGTAAGAAAATCAAAACTGTTGAAAGGTAATATTCAATAAGCAATTGAGAGCCAATTCAAATCATCTGTGATTAAGCAGACTCAGTTAACACTTGATGTCACACCCAGAAAACATGAATAATCATATAGATACAGTCAATAGATTAAATTTTAATTAACAAATCGAATACATATTCAATTTCAATATTTTGTATATATAAATATTTCGTTCTAATTTTATATCATTGATGAAAAGTCTCTCATTACTCTTATGAACGTGACGTCACTAACTAATTGATTCTGTACAATCTTTGACGTCTGTATGTATCTATTGATTTATGACATAGTAATCTGATGGAGCGCAATGTGGAATTTATTTAATAAAAAAAAGCGATATACATTTGTATAGTAAAATATTTTGTTTTCGAAATAGATGGAATCCTTTCGAAGATACCTGGGAATACGTATCTCCAATGAATAAAGCTCGTGACGCTATAGGAATAGTTGAACACGATGGTTACATTTATGTCTTTGGTGGATACATTCCTGATTCTTATGAAGACACCGAGGTTTATCTGGTCGACGAGGATAGATGGGAGTTTAGAGCTCCGATGATACATGGAGTATATTATTTAAGTGTAAGTGAATTAATTTGAGTGTTTTTAATATTGAATTCATAGCAAAAACTTGATTTTAGGCTGTTTCTGATGGAAAATATATTTACGTAGCTGGAGGTGGAAGTGTAACTGACGCTAAATATTTTCAACGTTATGATGTTAATGCAGATTCGTGGGAATCACTTGCGAGAACAACTACAGGTTATTTGATGGGCTTATCACTTGTGAACAACGCACCTACTGTATTCGGTAAGAATGGTGTGATATTAAAATACTCATATAATTCAGCAGAATTAACTATGTACATTGTGATGTCACATTCATAAGAAGGATGATGCGTGGATAGAACAATTATATCTCTCTATACTTATATAACTTAATAATAAAGGACTATGTAAGGTGGAAAAATGCAATCTAACCAAAATAAGCAGTCATTTCTTTTGTGCTCTACCTTTTTAATGGGTGTGACGTCAAATTCAACTAAAACTGATTAATTAATCATGTTTATTATTATATAATATATGACAGGAGGACGAAATCTGGGTACAGGACCAGCGAATAACGTGGAAACTTATGATGCCGAATATGACGTGTGGCGAAGTTTAACTCCAATGATTTTTAATCGTACCGTCGAAGATGCATTGCAAGTACCATGGAAATGGAAATATTCTATACTTGTTTGACCATTTTATACACATTACTATGAATTCATTTCTTTATATTAAAACATGATTTAAGTAACTTTTCTGACCGTCTTTATATTAATAACAATAAATATATTTATTTAATGAGTTTTTTTTTTCATAAAATTCACTATACGAGTATTATTGAATCAAATGACTAATGAATTTGGATGATTTTTTTCATCAGAATATGGATATTTTATTATCGATTTAATCAAGTAAGTAAAAAATTTAAACAAAATATTGGTGTTCTGTGTTTCTTTTTTACTTAAATTCAAAGCCAAGTATATTAAAAACCTGAGTCCATACTACTGCATAAAAATACTATGTCACATTGAATTGTACTTAATGTTTATTTCCTGGATTTATTTTTCAACTAAAATATATTAAATTGCGATTCATTTTTATCTCGAAAAATATTGGAATGAATTATATTTGGTGGTTCGCTATGATTTCAATTTTCATCTCATTTTATACAGTATTATCTTTAGTATTTTTCATTGAAATCTGAATAACCTTGTCAATTATTGTTTTTTTATCACATGTATATCTGAAGATTTTTAGATTACAATATTTTCGATTAAGATCATATATGTATGTACATTGCACCTAATAATATTTATTTAAGATTCATCAATCGCTTGAATTGCATCATTTCGATCAGAATCGATTATAAAGACAATATATGTATATTAGGCGTATTTTATGAATATTATTATGCGACAGACATATGTACCTACATATATATTGAATTTAAGTAATTTCAACCCACATGTGCTAATAATTTCATTCGTAGAGTATTAATTATTACTATCTATAGAAATAAACGAATGAAAAATATGTTTCATGCGATGAATAAAATAAATAAATAGATAAACAATCTTCAACCATATTTCATATTTGGAAAACTTCAAATTTTGAAACTAAAATCAATGAAATTTCATTTTGATCGCACGAGAATGAGAATATCGATTTGTTTCATTGATTACATTGATTAAGATAATATTATCAGAAAAAAATAAATGATTTCATATAAAAACGCGATCATCTATCACTTTCGACATATGAAGATAAATCATCAACATCCAAAGGACACTATACAAAATGCGGCTTTTACGATTGGCTATTTTAAGTGTATCAATAGCACTTTATTCGGTTAGTACAGCTATAATTATTTAACGCTGTGTAAATTTATTTATCTCACTAAATACATATTTTTTGTGATAAATTAAGGTTTCAAGTACCGATATATCAGATATGAAAGTAAATAATATTGTAGCTAACGATGTAAAAGATCCGTTCGATTTGAAAAATTACAAATCCTATTGGAAATCAGGATCCATGAATGATATTTTGGTTCTCGCGTTAGCGAATGCACTGGTACACATATAAATTGATACTGTAATTATTGTAATGCAATATGACATTTACATAGAATTTAAAAATATAGACTGATCATCAAATGGAATTGTATCATACTAAAGATGACAACTGGGAATCAAAGCTAGTTGAAAGAACCAATACCTCAAGCTACAGAGCTGCTTTTGTGAATGACAGATTGATAATTGCTGGAGGAAGACATGCAAATGGAACATCCACAAACGAGGTTATTAATGCATACATACATCGTGATGTTTGTTTACGATTTTAAATTTTTTAGGAATGTTATCTCAGCAAGACATGGACGCATAATCAACTGACTCGAATAATTCATCTTTCAGGCGTTTGAAATTATTACAGAAACTGGAAAAGTGATACCACTATCACCAATGAACGAAGTTAGACGAAATTTAGGGTTGGTGACAGTTGGTGAGGGCGAATCGGCCAGATTATATGCTGTAGGGGGTTACAGTAATTCCAGTTCAGAGCGTCTCAATTCTATTGAAAGGTAATTTTTGATAACCACTTATTGAAAAGTGACGACCTAACTTATTCAGTACAACTAGACATGTGTATTGATCGATAACTGAATATCGGAACTTAATGTGGTTGATGGATTAGATAGTTAATGATGTTTTCGAAAATTAATTGTATTCGAAATAGGTGGAATCCTTTCAACGATACTTGGAGATTTGTATCTCCAATGAATGTCGCTCGTGAATCTATGGCATTAGTTGAACACGAAGGTAACATTTATGTTTTTGGCGGAAGCGATTTTAGTGCCTTGGATATTACCGAGGTATATCTGATTGATGAGGACAGATGGGAGTTCAGAACTTCGATGATACATAAAACATATTTTTGTAATGTAAGTGATTAAATTCAAGTAATTTTAATATTATTTTCATATGAAAAAAAAACGATTTTAGGCTGTTTCTGATGGGAAATATATTTACGTGGTAGGTGGTGCCAATGGAACCTTTCTTAATCACGTTCAACGTTACGATGTTGGTACAGATTCATGGAAATTACTAGCAAGTACTACTGCATCTTCTCTTATGGGTATTTCACTTTTGAACAACGCACCTATAGTATTTGGTGAGTTCAATTGATGTGATATTTAAATACGTGTTTAATTAAGTAAAACCAGCTTCATTGTAATGTCATTTGTTCGATGAGTGTTGTATAATGTAAGTGAAACTGATTAGCTAAGCATGTATTTTTTTTTATTACAGGTGGATATATTCCGGATACAGGATTAACGAATGTCGTTGAAACTTATGATGCCGAATATGATGTGTGGCATAGATTAACTCCAATGTATATCAGTCGTGAAATCGTAGCTGCATTACAAGTTCCTTAGAAATGCAAATATTCTAACGCTTTATACCTATTTGTATGTATGTATATTATCATTCATGATATACATATATGTGTAACACAATTGAGATATTACATCGATAAAGAAATTTTACACTAACTATGTATGTATGTATGCATCTTCGATATGAAAATATGATTTATCTAACTCTTGTGACCTTTTTTATAAAAATGTTTAGACGCATTACTTTTCTAACCTACCTTGTATTCAAGTTAAAAATTATTTAAATACTACTGATCGATCGATTCATGATAAGCTCAATAAAGATTTTGATGAAAAATAGAGGGTGGATCGATGGAAACACTCGAAGAAATATCGAGAAACATCTCGATATTTGGCAATATCCAAAAGAGCCCATCGAACCCTTAATTGCATCGCTTATATCGAGAGTTAAGGGCTGATTAGGCCCTTGAATATTCACGGACCGATAATTGTTTGATGGGATTATTACTACCATTATTATTAACAATATTAATATGATCGACAGCGTAAGCTACAGTTTTATGAGAAATTATGAACAGTTTTCTTAAAAAAAATGTATTTTGTTTGTAAAATGTTTACTAAATGTAATTAAAGTATATTTTGTAATTTAAAGAGTGATCAAGTACAATGTTAAATACAATACAATACAATATTAAGAGCCGTACTAGATAAGTCGTTAAATTGTAAAAGGAACTACTAACAGACTAATTTAGTATTTTTTTTAAATCCATCGTTTATCAAATTTTTCAAGTGTCCATAATTCTTCACAACTCTGTATATCGAAATCATACTATAGCATATTGAGCCAATAGTCAAATCTAATAATATAACCTTTTTTGTTTATTCTCACTCTCAAAAATTCACCCATTCGTACATAAAATAACTCTGAAATGTTTTAATACCATAGGATCAGCCGTTAAGGAGTCTATAAATAATATAAATACACACATTAAATTTTATTTATATTTAAATATTATATATGTACGTATGATGAAATGTTTCGACCTTATTTCAAAGTTCGCACTATCTTCAGTGACCGCACTACACTTAGTGCGTGTTTGCACTTATTAATAGTCGGATTAACCCTTCATATTGGAAAACTATAATATGTTGATTTATGAGTAAAGGGGAATGTGGGGAAACACAATTATGTCTTTCACGTTCATGTATATAAGTTATCACAAAGTAAAATAATCATTAATAATAAATTAATCCATGAGATGATTATTTTTCATACCTTTAACATAAAGACTTATACCAACTTACGTTCATTTTAATTTATATAGACTAGCGTTCAGAAATGCAAAACAACAAAACGAAAATAAGTGTTCCGTATCATGGTCGAACTTGGACAGTTTTTCGGCCAATACATTACACGGTGTATGGCCGAAAAAGCGTTTCGCGATACAACCGGTCGTATATAGGATCACTAAATTATCCGAAATTATTCGACGGTACGAAAACCGGGGGTGGAAAAACAGGGGTGGCAAAATGGGGTGGTCGGGCTACATTCGCACGTTTCATATACCGGCATCGAACTAAGGATACACTACATTCTTGATTTCAGTATTTCCATATTCATCCGATTTATTTTCATTGCTATAGATAAATAATCATCCCATTGAGTATCAACGCACGCTTTATGAAAGTAAATTTATTTCATATCAAATCGATTTATTATTATGTATCGAAAAAATCCGACCAAACACTGTCTAAATTGAAAAACGATAATCGTTAAACGTGACGTGCTATTCGCTTAATATTACTAATCTCAGCAATTATTAAATTGAATTAATAATAAGTAATAAAGCAGCATACCAAACTCAGCGTTATTATTAAATAAGATTTTTTTTAAATAAAAATGTGTAATGATAAATCGAGTGTCACGTGTTTCTTGTACCGGTTTCGGATAAACGGTAAGTTTTTACAGCCTTTGTCCGGAAAGTTGCAGACACTGATCGAAAGAGAGGCCTATTTATTATATTATGTATTTTATGCTTGGCGTGTCTTTTACGCGATTGACTTTTCTTGTGTTTGGAAATATTAATAATAAAAATTGAGTGTAGCAGCGTACAGAAGTGTAATATTTTTTTTATTAAAAACAATAATAATAGTATTAATAAGCAAAAATAACTAGGAAGCAATTTTGTAATGCCACGCAACTTATCAGAAAAACTCATTACAAATTGGCTGATGTACATTTTGAAATAATGTGATATAAAGCTAGAGAAAGATAATTTTCATTGCATCAATCACGTGTGTTAAATTTGTTTTTTTTTTCAATTAATATTTAATTTTAAATTCAATTAATACACGTCTAATGAAATGAATTCAGTATACATATTTCAGGGTGAACAAAACAAACACACAACGCTTAATCAAGGCGGTGTAGCGTCGGATCTTTTATATTAGAATTTCAGTCTCGTCATTGCGAGTTTCATTATCGGAGTTCTGAAACGCGCTGAAAGTGATTGATTCGACGAATAAATATCCCCGAGCCCGCGTTTTATATTCGCTGAATTTCAATTTTATCATTGTGGCCTTTTCATACAAAGTCACTTTAGGTATACGCTAAATATATGACATTATAATTTCACTAGTGTGATTATGATTTCACTAAAGAATGTAGTGGATGCAAATATTACACAATGGCATGTCACACCAAGGTTGGCGATTTCTGACGACAAAACACAATATATGACACCTTCATACTTAACTCCTTTTATCTTATTGTAATTGTAAGATAATATGTGTTATGTATGAGGATGAAATTTTTATGATTTCGGGCCGGAAGTCGCATGTCTAGGTGTGAACATGCCTTAACAATTCAATAGAATTTTAAGTATATATTGAACCACTGATGCGTATCAACGGCTATAATTTTTGAATAGGGAATGTTCTGAAATAATACCATTTAAAAATTCGCTCCACAAGTAAACTCGAAACTGAAAACGTTCAGATTTCACGGTTTGTTTGGCGGTTGCAATTAAACGCGCGAATTTTCGAATTGCATTTCGAAAATCGGCGGGAAATTTTCGAAAAACGATAATTTCAGCTCCATTCTACGCATCTGAAAACGCGTTCAGTTCATCTCGGGCGTGAAATCGATTCAGCAGTTCGATATTAAAACGTATGAATTGAGCTTGTTTGCTTTCAGTTCAGGTACTCGAATAACGCTGGAAAAATATGGCGGTTGAAAAACAATATTTATCCGATACATAAAAAAATAAAATAAATAAATAAATAAAAATACGAGTATATATAGCTAAATGTGATAACTCCACTTTTCGAAAAATTGTTTGATTCGTCCCTTTTGTATAGACAACCTTTAAAGATTGCGAAACTCCATAGTACGAGAATGTAAACTCATCGTGTTTCGTAACACTAGTAACGGGCAACAAACGATTGAAAAAAAATCCGGGCTTACAATTAAACAAAATACGAAAAACTCACCCAAAATTCTGCTAATCTGCAAAATCTCACGATGCACTGTACACGATTTGAAATTAATTAAATTGCACTTTCGGTTGTTTTTTTTTTACTATAGTGTTCGAGTTTCAATCAGTCGATAAGAGTCAATTGTCGCGATCGGCCGTTTAATTAGTTACCATAATTATACGAAATTTTTGAGTGAAAGTTACGTTTTTAATTGAATTGTTTTAATTGCGCGAGTGTTACAGTGAATCAAGAAAAAAAGGCATCATTTTCAAGGCGATCAAGGTAAGATTTTATATTTTTTAAACACTCAAAATATTCACTGAGAACGATATTTTGTCGTAATGAAACTTACACTGTTGCGAAGTTAATTTTCGCGTAAATCGGAAACGGCGCCAAATTTGAAAACGACCGAATTACGATAGGATCGTATCTTGACTCGAACCAAACCGATACTGAATTGATATTTTGAATATTTCACCACACTAATTAATATGGTGAAATACATAATTGCTCCGTTTATCAATAGTGCATTTTGTGTGCGTTTCATTTCCTGTAGCTCGAGACAATTATCACTTTTTATAATTGATAACATTTATTTGTATCGATTAAATTATTCAAAATATGTATTTACCATCAGATTAGGGCTACCACATTTGTTCAAGTGTCGTTCTATTCATTTGAAATGAAAAGTACCAAAAAAAAACTGATGAAATTATTATTGAATTTTATCAACATACTGATGAATTTATGATCTTACTCTAACAAAGGTGTTAATTTTTTATACTATAGACACGTAAGAACCTTTAAGCGATGATAACTATCAATAGTGGTTCTATTCTTGATCACCATTGAATGACTATATTCGATTTACCACTTGATAAAAAATAATTTATTTCAGTAGCCAATTTAAGTAATTCTGTACTCTTATATGTATAAAATAACCATATCCATAGCTTATTATGTAGGAAAGGAAGAATATGACTTACACCATTGTCATATTTAAGGGCAAAATTGTTTATGAAAAGAGTCAGATGTTAAACTGTGCTTGGCACATAATTCAATATAACACAATATTAAAAGATTGAGAAAATATTCGGAGGGAAAAAATTGAAAAAATAAAAAAGGGTAAACGGTCATGGACAGCGGACGTCATATTACGATCGATCACTGTCAAACTTTTCCCGCCGTTTTTGCTATCGTCTTTTAATAGAAAACGTCACTTGTAGACGACGTGACCGCGTTTTGTCACACTACGTTACGTTACGTGTCGTCCACACTATGTAAATGACAATCGTCGTTGACTCGAGTTATTGACTCCACCTTCCTTTGACTCTTTACTCACAATCAGTCAGATTCTAGCTGAAAGTACTCATTGGTCGCAATCAGTTTGAATTTCACCGAGTGAAGGAGAAGTCGTTAAACACGAGTCAATGACGATTGTCATTTTCATAGTGTAGACATCGAATTACATGAAAACTGAAAATCACATTAAGAAAAATCTACAATTTAAATTTATTTTTTTTAACAATTTAAATTTAATTTTTAATTTAAATTTAATAAAAAATAGCTACAAAACAAACAATATTTTTAATATTCATACATACATATGTATATCTATCAAAAAAATAATATGCTAATTCTATTGTTTGTAATATGTATGTGTTTCTTAAAATAAAATGAGAAATACATCACTAAATAAAATGTATGTATATACACTACTACAGTTGAACCTCACAAATTTATTACATTAGTTATTACACAAAAGGTGAGGTATGTATCTACTTGTATTGTATACTGACTTATAGATATTAAACTACATATTTCAATCACTTCATAGTGACATTTGAATTCAAATGTTGCTATTTTGACATTTTAATAACTTTTTTTATAGTAGAAATAATCAATATTTCTTCTGAAGGACATACATGTATATCTGTATGTATGTATGTATGTATGTATATTATTTATAGACTCCTCAACAGCTAACCCTTTGGGGGTGAAATCAGTAGATTTGTTTTTTATTTAATTCTGAACGATCTGAAAAATCAAAAATCCGGGTAATCGAGGATTTACTGTAGGCATAAAATGCGAATTCGGCACGACGGAACATTCGGAAGGTTTTAATAACGTTTCGGTGCGCTGTCAAGTGTTTCTTGATCTTTTCCTGCGATCGCTGAAATACAAATCTTTAATAATAACCTTGCCCCCTTTTCAGGAATGTGCCTGCTTACAATTTTCAGCCTGCGACAAATACAATTTCATGACAGAATCATTTGCAAACGTCATACCGAATTACTGTCAGTTCACGGGATAGGAAAATTAAAGAAAATTAAATCTCCTCTCAAATATCAATGTCGCCGCTTTTTTTCTCGCTCATTGTCATTTTTTTTGCACTATTTTATTTCATGAACATCAAAATTTCATAACGGAAAGTTATCAAAATCCATTTTTTTATATAAAATCAATTTACATATCTATGGATAATAGACTTATACCGTTTAGATAATAAGCAACCAGGGGTCACTATTGACCAATGACTTTATAATGAACCGAGACTGGGGTGGCTTAGTATCCCAATTTTGTATTTGTAGCAGGTGGTCCGAAGGGTTGATTGATGAATTGTCTAGAATAATATCCGGCTAATTGCGATCGAGACCCACTGTGCAAAAGGGTCACAATAAAATGCTTTACGTGTACTCCTTTAATTTCGGATAATTTTGATTTACGGTCCCACCCTGTATTGTTGGAAAATCGCAGAAGCGGTTGCGGAAAGTCGCCCATTGTGTTTTTGGGTCAAATGAGACTTTATATTTATTAATTATTCTATTGATAAATTTTAATTTCAAATATTTTTATTTTCAAAATAAATATTTTAATAATAATCAACCATTTATGAGTTTATCATTTACTTGAGGAAGTTGATAACTGTTTACCTTATAGGTATATGAATATCGATCTTCTATTAAAATTCGATATCAAATCTAGTTTCCGTCGAATCGTTCTAACATATCTATAACTTAATACATTTCGTACATGTATATTTGTCGTTTTAGATAACGTATTGGCTATTGTGCGCACTTTTAACAAACATAAAATTCTAACGTATTCGAGAATTTTATTAAATTTCTAAACATTTTTTTATAATAAAATGTTTCATTATTATAATTTTCAGAAATTGTAAACATAAAAATTTAGTTTACAATAAGCTACAGGTGTGGTCAATTCACGTTAGTGTACAGAATTAATTAAAATGACTTTTAAAGTAAATGATCAATTAATATATTATTGTAATATATTATATAATATTATATTTTTACTATCCAGGGAAAATATTTCACACACAGAATGTTATGACTATACGAGTGCTTTGACATTTAAATTTCTTTCTTTTCGAAAAATGGAGTTAATCACGATCAGCTTTAAACGACTCATATATAAACTGAAATTTGTTAATATGTACATATGTACATAAATATATATTATACACATGAAAAAGTCGGCGTCTTTCATCTTGCGCGATACAATCGTTTTCAGACATTTCGTTTCAGACATGGTCCGAGCTTATGCAGGCTTTTCTCGTTTTCAATTGGCCTCGTACCAGAACATCAAAGATGTTCTTAAAATTTTCCGCACACGCGAAAATATGGAAAAGCTGAAAAGCTGAAAGGATACGAAGAGTCTGTCTTAACGATAGGATTCGTTTCGTCTTTGATTTATAATCAAAGACGTTTATTAAGACCCAGATAAGTTGTGTTAGTCTTCGTTTCGTTAAAACTGTAAAATTTTAATAATATCCATTTTGAATACACGTGTAATAATTTGATTCGGTAAAATAAATAGATCATCGAAAAATTGATTTGGTTAGGATAAATGTTGTTAAAATAGTCATTTTTCATGCTGTTATCAAAATATTACAGATGTGTGTATTATATTTAGTATTTCTTTCAATAATTGATTACAATCCACTAAGAAACGTAAAATGTACGATAATATAATAATTTTACATAATGTTTGAGTTCAAATTTTTAATTTAATAGTATTTTAAGATTTTGAAATACAAATCGGAGAATTTCCTACAGATTTAAAACAAAAGTGGTGTAACATGAAAAAAACTGGATCAATTAGTGAAAACAGTGTTCTGATTAAGCAGCTTTGGATCGAATCCAAATACTTAAACTTTATGTCCCACTTTCGTAAGTATGTATGTATATGAAAAAATATACCAGCTCAAGAATAATTATTTTCCGATAAATAATTTTGTATCTTCCTTTAAATATGCATTAATTATTTGCATTTATTGTTATTGGTGTTGCAAGACATTGAACTTCAAATTATTGTATATTATAAAAAAATATCTGATAAAACTAGTCAAATTACTTTGTAAGTGTAGGTAGCGCGTTTAATCCATTTGATGTGACTTAGTACACGAATGTAACTCCGTCTAACGATTAAAATCATGTAAATCGTAAAATATAACAGCACAAAAACATTTTCAAATATAAGTCAGAAAACTTTTATCGCGATCGAATAAGCGACAATCGAGCATAGAAAAAACAGACGTTGCGTATTTATGGAGATTCGAATTGAAAAACATATTCATCGTGGAGCAGAATCCCACATATGACATAAAGCGCACGTCAAAAGATTAAGACCTTTATTAAAAAAGGGGACAGAGCACAGAAGTGCATGACGTTTACCGACAGCGGTGCATAAATCTTCAGCTTCAGCTCGTTTCAGATTGCGTGGGATTTGTTAGAACGGGAGCAATGACATGACTGGTTTCAGCGACAATACACCCCCCTATATATGCATCTCTATCTATCTATCTACATACATGTGTATGAATGTGTCCTGAAATGAGTACGGTGTGTTTGCGGGCCTGGGGAAACTCGGCTCGTTTCGGCACATTTCATTTTGTCATTTGCGTAAATTTTTCACCTCTAGTGTGATAATTAAACGAATTTAAACTACACGCGCTCCCTTCAACTATGAGCTGTCCAAAAAGCCGCTGAAAAAGACAGACATACTACAGTTCGTACAGCAATACATCTACATCTTCCCCCAGATTTAAATGGTTGGTAGTTGTAGGACTGTATGTAGATTAAAATCGTTTTGTTTTTAAAGCAGAGGGAAAAAGATCGGCTCTTAAAATTAAATAATTTCTTCTGTTGAGTGTTTCGAAAATTAAATCGATTCGTTTCAATATAATTTAGATAATGGCGTATTTAATGAGTTTTTTTAATATGAAAAAATATTTTTCTGTCTTTACTTTTTCATTAAACAGAGACATCTATGTCATTTCATTATTCAATCTAATCACGCTATTCTATTCTTCATTTATTTAAAGAATTGACAATGGAGAGCTACTTTTGTTAATTAACTTGAGTTATTCATCAGAAAAATATAAGTAATATTGTATCACATGTGAATTTTCTTTTTAAATCGTTTTTCTTTCTTTTTTTAGACCTGACTTAAAAATTTAGATAGATATATAAATAATATAATTTATTTTAATCTATGTTCAATATTTAAATTTTGTTATAAAATTAATTAAAATCTTAATTGTATCGGTCAATAATATTACTCTAAATCATTTTTTTTTCATTTCAAATCTTTATACTCTTTCATAATAGTCATTCTTCAAATTAAAAATAATGTAGAAGTGTAAAAATATTTTCAATGAAATGTTCAATATTTTTAACCGTATGCATAAAAATGCAAAACATCAAATTTCTCATTGTGAGAACGAAATTCGATAAACACACAATTATGGTCATGTACTGCATTACTTTTGGCATTCCGCATGCCCCCTGGAAAGCTGTCCTTCGCGATAGTTTTTAATAATGATTAAATTTAGAGTTCCCTATTAACGTTAATGTGGCGCATGTAGTTTCGCCTAGTTTTGCTGGTACCCAACTAGGCCGGCCTAACAAGCTGACATAGAGTTGGGGTGCAGTTAAAAGGCGGGATGGTGGGCTTCCCTAGTTATGTGTATTGCATTACCATGAAATACATGCAGGTATATTATAATTTATTTGTCGAAAGATAAAAAATCAATTAGTGTCCCGAAAGTAGACAAGTGTCCCCATCGGGTATGCAGAGAGTAGAAAATCCCGACAATGGGTAACGCTGCACTTTATCCCGGCATCGTACGTTGAGGCTTTCAGCTCGGCTTAAATCTAACGGTACATGCACACAACTACCCAGTTATTGTATGAAACTCGTTATGAACGATGCCTTCGTCGATTATGAATCATTACGGATGAAACGCGAAACGTCAACTTAGCGAATCTATGATACACACTACTTGACTAAATTGAAAGTTATTTTGTATTTTTTATTTATTTAATATGCGGATATATGAACATGTATCGTATGAAATATATATGTACAGTTTCTCAAAAAAATTAGCGTACACTTAACTTTTTTGAAACTATTATGAATATGAAGTGAATTTAACCCCATTGAAATTATAAAAAAAAAAACATTTTTGCTATTTTATTGAACGAAATGTATTAACTTATATTTTGATGTCACATAATCGAACACAGCAAAATAAAAATTTCAATCAGATAAAGTAATACTATTATTGAATAATTTCATTGATCTCTGCATGATCTCGCTTTTTTTTAATATTTTGATGTAGCATCGAAATATGAGTATAAATACTTCATTTAATAAAACTATATTTAAGTTTTTCATTACTATCAATATCTTTTGAATAAGCATTGACTTGATTCTTTGAAATAGAGTATATAATAAAATATTATTTTCATACACTCCGACATCTGTTGCACAATAATCTCTTCCGAGTAATGTTTTCATTTAATCGAAGCTCTACATGAAAATCAATCCTAACTTTGGCTCCAAATTCAACAATAACTCTTCAAATCATGAAAAAAACTATAAACACATTCAGTTCGAAACTGAAAAATTTCTCAATTTTTTTTAGAAATAGACTCTAAATGCAGCATCGCTCCAATGTCGGTGCTCCCTTCAAGTCCGCGCCCATTTGACTCGACATGTTTTCGCATCGTCGGAAAAAAAACTTAATTTATTACACCCCGGTTATCACGGCGTACGAATTCCTTACGATTATTGGGGGAAATTTATTTTTTGAGAATCGAGCATCTGATAAAGGATTTACGAACGGACCGCTCGGAAAGCAATCCGCCCCGTAATTCATGAGATGCCTCCGCATATTCTTATTTATTGTGTTTATACTGTATATGTGTGTGCAAGAAAAAAATATGAAGATAAATACCGAACCGCAGAAACCGACTGGAGTACGATATTTATATTTATATAAAGCTCGGGATATGAAATCGAACGCGCAGAAATAAAAGCGACAAAAGATATTTATATATCGCCCGGCGATACGTTATTAAAAACAAATACGAAAAGAAAAGTAACGTTTCTTACAATATACTCGCTTTTCGATTTTCTTGCAAGCGTATGAAATGGTTTTTCATGATATTCGTATCATACTATTCGATTATTTATTGATACGTAGTACATGGCTAGTTAAGTATGTATATTGAGAATCAATTATAAATTCAAACAACATATGTTAATGGATTGAGTCGTTCAAAGTTAAACATGATTAACTCTATTTCAAAAAATTGAAAATTTAAATATCAAAGTACTTGGCATATTCATAACTTTCTATAATTAAAATATCTTTCCTGAAAAATAAAGATAAATACCATTGAATGACAAAATTTGTATGGTAATCGTATTATACATAAATTATTTATTTCGGAAGCCATTTTAATTAACTCTGTACTCTTATGTGAACTGATCACATCCATAATTTTTGTTTAAATTGAGAAAATTAATAATTAAGAGAATTTTAAAAAATGTTTGATTATTATACTCGACTTTATACTTTATAGAATTAGTCACGTTAATCTCTCCAATTTGCATAGAATATATTGAGAAGTGAAAAAAATCCGGTTAAAAAGACCAAGTAACAGTACATACATACATATGTACATATGAACATACTAACTTTAGTTGTCAAGTTATATTTTTATGCATAGATATTATAGGGTATATTATAGAGGTATTGAGCATTCTCTTCGGAATTTGTCTGATGTGGCTATCGTGTCTTGTGTTCTCACAAAATCAATCGATCTCCTTTTATTCGCGTATAAAAGCCTTGTTTTTCGCATGTCCTGGAAACATCAAAGGAACCACACTTTCCATACTATCTAGTGATAAAAAACTTATCCTCGGGTCACGTGATTGATGCATTGTTCCCAAAATATCTTAAATTTGATTTAAATATGAAAATAATACTGAATGAAATATATGTACATAGGTATATTTACTAGACAAGGACATAGAAGCTGTTTTCTGGCATTATAAGGAAATTTATTTTTCATAAATTCATCATTTACTCATCGAAAGTAATTTAGAGTAAATTGATGTGCTAAATTATTAAATATATGTACATTTTAGTTTTATACTTTTCAAAATATATTGGAAATATACTAAAAAGAGTTTTTAGCGTAGTTCTCACAATCTAGACTTAATATTATATGTAAATACGAGTAACTTTATTTCTATCCAATGTTTTGAGCAAATAAAGCGATCACTACTTGCGCTATATATTTGAGATAGCTGGCTGTTCATTCGATTGATATAATCATCAAATTTTATTGATTAAAATTTAAATTAGCGAAAAAAATTCAGATCCTAGTTCGGCTCTTTTCCTCGCAATATTGCATTATGCTTTGAAAAAGGTTCCCCTTTGATAAAACAGTTACTAACTCGATTCTCGCCTCGGTCTTTTTAGTCTCGATTCTTTCGTATGAACCCATGATTATGACAATGGTTTAAGTCCACCAACATTCGATCCGATATATGTATAATATTTTAATGTAATATTTAAAACTTCTAATACGAATTTTCATTTATTAACAGTAAAAATTGCACTGCTTTTTTTGTAATTTTAAATGTATATTGAGAGTTTTCAATAATGTGAAGCTAAAAAGACGGTCAACTCATTTGTTTTCGTTTTTGGACTTACTCCTTTGTTATAATAATGGGCACGTTCATGGGTGGGTATACACTTGATCGTTTCAATTTCCTATAAAATCATCGACCCCGTGGAGGGAAATTTCAGGTTTTTTATTCAGAGTTTGTTTCAGAAGGGAAAAAAACTATATTCCACGGAACGACTTTATATTCAAATTTCAACTCAAACTTTTGCAACGATTCGAATAATTACTTTCTGCAGAATGTGACGTGCTTGAAGTTAGCTTTATTTACGGGTCGTATTTTCATCCCCTTTTGACAGTGTTTTGATGTAAAATGCTTGTATTTTAATCCTATTAGTCAACACCTTGTGATCGGTATTTGATGTCTAGTTGTTAAAATTACAATTTTGGTCTAAATATATCTAATTATATAATGCAGTCAATTTTCGTTATATGTATATAAAATATCAGCAAAATTGATTTACATATATTTTTTTAAATATAAAATCTTTAATTCATTACGAAATAATATATTCATGTATACCTTTACTGTTGTCAGAAATTTTGGGCAATTCTTCTCAATATAGAGTTTACAATAATATACAATTTTTATTCGCTCTAATAACTATCTCCTTCTATATTTTCGTAACGTTACGTAACTGTATTTTCGTAAAATTTTAGAAAAAAATGCAACATTTTTTAAATTGACAACGAAAAATGACTAGAATGAAAATCAACAGAAGTATAATAAGGGCTATTAGATAGTTTCGGCACGAATTGAAAACTGGAAGCAAAATCTCAACACATTCCAAACGTTTTCAGCTGAAAATATGACAAAATTTAGTATGGTCTCCTAGAATCCGGAACATCCCGAGATTTATGAAGTTTCGTTCGGTGGAAATCCCTCGGAGCAAGTCCGGGATTCGGCGAGTCCCGGATTCAGCGAGTCCCGGGATTCGGGTCCTTATCAAAAAGTCCACCGTGTGCACAACTATGCACACATATCCTATTTGACAAATCATCTCGAAATAATGTTATTATCGGGAAAAGCTTCCGCACGTGAGGATGTGAGCAAACAATGCGAAAAAGAACGTGAGGGGGATGCTTAAAGTTCGTTTTAACTTTCAGTGTCCCTAAGGATACTCAGTACCTTGGAAATGCATTTTTCTGAATTATTTATCGACTTTTTTCATATGATGTATTCATACATATAAAACATATTAAATTCGTGTAATATAATATAATTATGTCATCAATTTTAAATAAGTAACATATAACTATTCCAGCTTGGAATTATTTGAACAGACAAATTCGGGCAATCAAATATCTGATTTGTTCTAAATTAAAAAAAAATCAAATCTGTGTTTTTCATTGTTATTTTATTGTGTTAAATGATTAATGCTTGCTTGTGCACACAAATTCATAAAGATAACAATATAACAACGCAAAGATAAGTGCGAAAAAGATTTTTCAGCCAAAATATAATAATAAAAAAAGAAGATTTTTTCCTTAATCCTGGCACAAACAAAATGGACAGCGCACAGGTTAATGGAATTTCGAAATTAAAATCGCACAAACGAAAAAGAGGAAAGGTGAAAAAAAATATAATCGCATTTTTGTACAGCAAAATCTAATGTTTTTCAATCTTTCAATCGAGTTTTGACGTTCATCTTATTTGGAATAAAGATAATTTTATGCTTTATGATTCTAATTTTTCCCGCATAAGAAAAACGATGAAACCAATAATAATAACGACAGTAAAAATTAATAGAAATTTGTAAAAGAAAACAGTTTACAATGATAACACTTTGTGTGAAATTTCCATACAGATCTAAAACTGATTTGAATTTGTTGACGTGAAAAATAGTGTTTAACTGGAATGTATGTATTTTCTAGTGACAACTTTCTATGAGAAAGGCATAAGAAAACATTTTCCGTTATGACTTATATTCGATTTTTTTTCATCTGTGTATAAAATAACTAAAAAAATAATTTTGATTCAAAAATAATGTTTTTTTTTTATCTAAATGGAACTTGATAAAAAAAAAACGAGGCTCGTACATTGAGAAGCGTTGATCGAAAGTACAGTTACGTTAAAGGTGGGATTCCTTTCGTTGAAAACTCTGTTCATAACGTATACACAATAAAACGATTTCGTACAAAATGTGTATAAGTAATAATCGTGATGGATGATGTTTATTCATTTCGATCCATCATTTATCTAAATCTCGTTCGTCTAGCCTCAGAGGGCTTGGCAGCTTTGCAGCATCCACCTGTGGCTAACTACTAACATATTTTACGTTAAAAACATTATTTATTTTCATTAATAACTAATAAATAGTTCTATATAAAACAATTAGTAAGATTTTTCCATTCGAAAGATTCTTATAAAATCAACTCATCGATTTGTAGTTTTTTCATAATTTGTAGACGGATCAAGTGTGGTTCATAAGTTGCATTTGACACCAACATTTGAAATGATTTTCATTATCAAATGTATTATAAATATTTTATTAGTTTAAACTTGTTTAGTGATTTGCTTCGATTTTTCAATAGGTATGGAATGATCTATATAAAATAATATGAATATAATGTATAATTTGACAATCAACTTAAATAGTTCACTTATACGAAACAAATGTGGACAAACTGTGTCCAAGCAAACCCTCAGATATCTTATATTCACCCGCGTGCATATAGACAAATTTACACGTATTCACAGAATCTACCCAATTTTCTGTCAGCATCCAAACCCTTTTCGCACCCGTGATATATCGCAAATCTTCCATATGAAAATAAAGCGAGCGAAAATGAAAAATTTTCGAATGGCACCCTTGATTCTTTGAATCGCTCTAGGGGTCTACAAATGTTGCAAAAATTCAATTTTTTTCTTATTTTATATTAAAGAATTTCAAAATATTTTTATACATAGCAAACACCGTGCACGGCTTATGTACGCAACGTAATTCAACAAGTTTCGACAGATATTTTGGATTTCGTTCATTTTTAGGCCTCCCTTACGTAGTCAGTGCAGAATGACATTCCATGATCGAAAATATCTACTGACAGTGGATTTACCGAAATGTCTCATTTAGTCTTATTGTCAGTTAGGATAGACATAGTAAAGATGGATTTCCCCTCTAGTGACGAGTAACAGTAGCGATACGGTGCACCTTGGTCACAATGTCACAGTTTCTCAGAGACCAAGTTACCACATCCTGTCGCTGAAGAAGAAACCTGGCTTAAAGAAAACCATAGAGCAACACCAGATCACAGGAGCTTGTATAAAAAAATGTCATTGTGTCACACATGAACATGAAAACCACACACACACATAATAGTTAGTAGATATAATGTCCGCAGTGGCACAATAGCAAATCGCCGTATACCGGATTGATTAAGCGCCGGTGAACTGTGGAAGATCGATGCTAGCTTTCGGGGGTCAACTTTGGTAGGGAGGAGTCACGTGGAGATGAAGCCGCGGCGGTCACAATGGCATATTCAATATACGCTCCCCCTGAAAGAAAAACCTGAAAGATGTCCCGTCATGTCGGCGCTGACGAGGGTCCCCTGCTTGACCCACAACTCCTCCCACCTCGGTATGACCCACTCTTAGTGAACTCTAGCGGCCGCCCGTCAAACTTTTCTATATATGAAGACTTATTTTCATTGTTTCGATTGTGTTTCACTTCGGATGATTTTTCCTTGACGCTTCACTCCCATCCAATACTATCTGCTCTACTATATAAAGCTTTACCATTTCATATTAAATATTTTAAAAGTTGAATCAAACCGTTTAGATGAATCTGATAATGAAATGCTTGAATTGTTTATTTATACTAGACTAGCAGTAGGCGCATGTGTATCAAAATTGTTCGGAATTAATCAAATTTTGCCACGGATGTGTTTATTGCCATCTATGTGTGAAATAAAAAAAGATTTTATGCCTTATATACATTAAGCGGTGCAGTTTCGTAATTACGATGCGTAGTTCGGAGTGTAAGGCGCGGGCTAATAAATTTGAACGCCCGGGTTCGATTCACGGCTATGCTTGAAAATTTCGAGCATCGTTAGCGTATTTATAATATAGATAGACACCAAAATTATGATTTTTATCCTGTATATAAAATTCAACAAGATCATTCCTTTGTCTGAAGAGACCTTCACCAAACTACATATATGCCGGACCTTCCCAGAGTTTCTCATCCCTCAATCTCTTCTGGTCTCTGGACCATCGTTCTTCGTACTTTGTCCCCCCCTCGCCCCCGGTTTTTCTCCCCCCCCCCCGACCTGCTATTTAGCTCCCGCTGGCTCATGGTGATCGGATGGAAGGTTTGGGCCTCGGATTATGGGGTAGGATGATAGCGGTCCAATTACGCAGCTGATACGTCATTGGGTAGCGTACCTGCGATGCGGAGATAGCGGCGGTCACGTGGTTCTCAAATGTGGCCGGATAAATTTCGATTGTGCCAAAGGACAAAGGCATTTTTAGAATCACTACTTACATCTGTGTATTGTATGAAACGAGTGATCCAGTGATATTTTTCGTATCCGCAGGTACATTTATGATGTCCGTGAATGATAGTTTTATGGCCGCAAACACCGCTGGACGCTTAACGACGTATCACTGTCCGTAGCAATTATGAATTAAATTGAGTTTTTAGTTTGTAAATGTATGGAATCGATGAAAATTGAGTTGATGCAGAAATAATGCGTCACACAAATTAGCACACAGATTAAATCACGTTTTAATTTTATTGTGTTAGAAAACCATATTATGTTTGTCTATTAATCTGTCTGCACAGATTAGTCTATCTATCTGTCAGTTTATCTGTTCTTCAATCGTCTCTAGTATTGTGACGACTAATTTAGATAATTACATCTATAATTTAGAGTATTTGTACGTTCGTTTGAATAGTGACTTTTTATGACAATTTTACTTCCGTTGATCATTTGAACTAAATAATTTGATAAAATAAAAGTTTGAGAATAGGTTTCATTAAAAAAAGCAGGACAAATTTCACTCCTCAATATATGTAGAGTATTTTCGGTGTCAACGAGCAAACGACCCTCTTCAAAAATTCCCTGTATGATTTCAGACCAAAATTCATAAAAATTGAAAATCATAATCAATCCATAATTTTTCTAGCTGTAAATATATAAATATATGTTTAACTAAAGCTATAAATTTTTACAACTCTGCATTACTATCGAAGTAATTGCATACAAATAAATGATTTTAAAACGCTCGAATGTTCTCGATTTCTACGAGGTTTCGTCTTATTCGGCGGGAATGAATTAGTGCGTTCACCTCGTAAGATCGGCTTGAACCTGAAGATTTCACAGGAACGTTTTTAGTTGGAAAAAAGAAAAAAATGAAAATCCAAGGAGAGCAAAGGAATAGAAGAAGATCGCACTCGACCTACATCATTTACGACATCTTTCGTGAGGATCTATCTCGCCATAAATTCAGAGATTGCGCATCATACGCAAAAGACGTAAAACGTGTGCTAAATTAATATACATATCTCAGATCTGTTCTTGTGCGTGTGAAAAATGAATGTTATGCCGCATTCACACTATCAGACATCGGACAAAATACATTGGAACGATTCCACTTTTTTAAAGGTCAATATTATTTGCATTGTTACTGATAATTTCAATTTTAGAAACTTTTCTTATTAGATATATTGTATTTTTATTTTATAGTTTCTCATATGATTTAAACAGTAAGGTTATTAATATTTCAATCTTTTTTTTTTATTTCACAATCTAAAATTCACATTAAATTGAATATAAGCAAAAAACTTTGAAGAGTAATATTATATTAATGCACTAAAGGGGGAACTAAAATCAATGTAATTCAATCGCCACAAAGTAAGGATTCATTTTTAGAAACCGTTTTGTAAAGCATTAAATCAACACTTTTTTTGAGATCATATTCGAAAGAAATTAAGTTAATTGGAACCAAAAATAATAATAAAAAAGACTGGCACTATATTACTATACATAATAGCGTTTAGTACCTGGTTTTATTCAAATGTTTGTCATAATGAATTTGAATCTTTTTTGTTCGAATACAACCCGAACCCGAATTTTCGTATGAAAATAACTTATTTTTAAGATAAAATGAGAACGAAAAACAGATTACTTCTTGACGTTCCCTCGGCTTTTAAAGTATAATCGTGCCATTAGGTCAAGATTTGTTCATTAGTTCAAAAGTTTTTGCGCCTTATACGTACATACATACAACATTTATATTTTATACATACTATATAATATATGTATAAATGATTAAACAGATCAAGTTTTTTGTTTTATAAACAATGAAACCCTTTATTTCGTAATCCGAAAATAAGCCAAAAAGCGTTATTAAAACAGAATGAAATAATTTAATCAAAACTCTCAACTAACGACGATTTAAACGCAAAACGAAAACAATCGCTGGCTAAAATTTCGAATGAAAAGTAAAAAAGTTAAAAAAAAACGGTAAAAAGGGGAAAAGAGAGAAGACGCAAAAAAGCGGGGTCGACGGAATAAATCACACAAATCCCTTTGTAAATAAAATTTAGAGAGTCACTTCATAAATCTGAAAAACGCTTCGCTGGCGCACTTATACGATTATATGCGCATATATACGAATCAAATTAAACTCGCACCCGCATAAAATAGGGCTTAAATTATTTGGCCCGAGCACAACACTGAGCGGTCAGTATTTCTCGCCGAAGTGGGTCAGTATTTAAGTTTTTTTTCCGATTCGCCGAATATAAAGTTGACGTTGTGGCTGTTCGCAGTTGCTGTAATTATCATGCGATATTTAATTTTTAGAAGGCATTGATGTAAGCTGTATCTTTCCGCAATAATAAACAGTAAGCAGAGATATTTGTACATAGGTTGTTGGAATGTACCACACATTTGCACGTTAAAATTGTGTAGTATCTGTGAATAAACTTGTAAAATTACGTCACACTACGAAAGCATTGTGATATGTCTGTCTGTCTCTTTCGAACGCAGTATAGCTTATGAGTGCGAATGAGACAGTATTTCTTATTTTCATTACTACACTTTCGTGCAAAATATATCATACTAACTCTGGTCACTCGTAATATGTATTTGAATCGTATTAGCTGCTAGTGCCCGGCGTTGCTAGAAACATTATCTTCGTTCCATTCATATGTACAAATCGGACATAATAGGCACGCATTCCGCGAAACGCCATTACGGCAAATTGCTCACGCATTGATATATAGAGCGAAATTGGCCAGATTTATTCGTGTCACCTTTTTCCCAGTTCGGCTTTTCAGTATTGCGTTTCCAGGCTCAGGAGCATTTGTTATTCACACTAAGTAAATTTCGGACACTGATTGATGCGGACGAAGCGTTTCGCTAACTGGACTCACTCCACTCCCCCTCGTTACAGTTTATCGGCTACGACTTTCCTAATTAATTCGTTAAAATATTCCGACAGATGATTGTTTCAATCGGACTTGATTTTTGTTAATCGCCCATCTAATATAATAATAGCACTAATTTGTCTCTGTGGGTTGAATGTCGCAATCCATTCTACATTGTTGTCGGGAAGATTGCATAAAATAGTCGTGGATAAATAGTCATATTCTATAGTAATTGTATGATAATCAAAAAACTATTGAGAGTTACGTTTTCCATCTTCACGAAATTTCCTGTCAATATTTATTCTACATTTCGACAAATTATCATCTATGGGGACCATTATGAAGCCTCTCCAATGTGAATAGTAACCCTACGTTCATTCGATATGAAATTAATCTATTAGCAGCTCCCCATCGCTATCAAGTTAATTGCACAGACACATATTTTATATTATGAAATTACTCTTCGATTATTCATAATTTTCCTTAAATTCAGAAAAAAACGTGAAAATCTGAATCGCAAACCCCTCATTATTATTTTCATTTCGGTAAAAAGAGAAGACATTTGTAGTAAAATGGCCGACATCCGTTTTTGGTGTTCACCGCTAATGAGATTCCGGGCACACGCCGAGCTTTTGAAATTCCCGCGCCAAAGTAATGCAAAGTAAAGTAAAGTAAAGTAGTGACTGGGGAAGTAAAGCCGTGTCGGAAGTCGAAAGTTTCGCGAAAACGCCGCACGTTTAACGCCGCCGACGAAAAATACGCATTCGAATGCCGTTTTGTACGACTTGAAATATGATTTCACTGGTGAGTGTGTGAAAAATAAATAAATAAATGCATATAAACCGTTGAATGTATAAAATATTAACTTCATAAAACAAAAAGTCGAGAAAAACGATGAAACGTGTCGAATGCGTTTTTCAAAATTTCCTTCATTATTTGATTCGGTGTCCAAACATATAATACTTGTATTTTGGCATTTAATGGTATACGAATCTTGACAGGAACAATCGTTCACTTATTGCGAAATTTCGATTCAGCAAATAGTTCATCAGCAACTAACTGTACAAGTTTCATCATGAGTGACAGTCGAGCATGAATTTTCAGAATTCGCATTTCCATAATATGGAACACACAACTCTGAACGTGTAATGTAACTTTCATATTTGAGAGTTGCTAACAGTTTCGCCGAAACACTCCGAACTGTTGCTGCTAAACTACGTCAATTCACAATTATACAATTCATAATCTGCTTAAACTCGTGATTGGTTCACTGTGTGTGTCTTCAATCTTGTTTAAAATTTATAAATCTAAATAAGCTTTCGCTGCTTCAACGTGTTACATTAATTAATCTAGTTAATGTATGAAAGAAAATTTATTCATGAGAAAATTGAATGAAACATAAATGAGCTTATTTTATGTGCGAAAATTTATACGAGTTAACATATTAACAATTTATTATAGACCTGTAAATTATATGAGCCGTTCAGAGCTAAACGTGACTAACTCCATAACGTGTTTGATACATTTTTCAAATTCCCTTAATTATTTATTTTTATATTAAGCTATATCTAGACGTGGCCAATTCACACTCATATGTTTGAACGTATTTTATTATTTTTTTAAAATGTTGTAGATCGTCCACACTATGTAAATGACAAATGTCGTTGACTCGAGTTTTCGACTTTGTTTCAATACTGAAACATTTTATATTTTTAGAGATTCTTTCAAAATTGAATTGTTTGAATAATTCAAATGTAAAGCTGAACATCTTGCAGCATTACAAAGTTAGTTGGGGGTGTTTAAATCGTTTTCCACGTTCGAGTGAGTGATGAACTGACCGGCCGAAGCATTTATTCGCGATAATTTCGCAACCCTCATCATTCACCCCATTATAACACCCAGTCTATTATACGATGGGTTGTGTAGCACACGCTTTATTGTAAAGTTATAACTGCTCTATAACATTAATATATATATTATACAGATACAGTTTTAATCATTATCTTTTGACATATACGTGTATATTCGGTTGAATTTACATATATACGTGAGTGATTAACCGATTGAGATCCACATCTTCTGATAGTTTATTTTATCAAAATAAACAGATTTATTGTCTTTTTGTATGAAAAATTTCACTTGAGGCGAAAAACAACAGTTGACCTATTATATTTAAAAAAAATGCAGGATATTTAAGAATAAGTGTCATTTAACTTTTAATTAATATAACAGCTTTTTCATTAATCTAGTTGTTAAATCATACTCATACAGAATATCACATACAGATTAGCACGATTTTCATACTGTGGAATATAGAAATAAGTATGTAAAAATATTATGAAAACGTACATTGTGAAAACATATAAAGCAGCGTTTACTTATAGTTGATGCCATTTGTGTAGCCGTTACCTTTCGAATTTGAATAATCTTTATATTAGAGCTATATTGAAAAAAAAATGGACCAAAATATAATAAAGGTCGGGCGAGAGGAGAATATTTAGATTATAATGAAAAATCTGTTTTATCAAGCGGACATATAAATGCATGAAGGGTGTATAAACGAAAGAGTGAAAATATCCCCTTTTTATATACGGGGCGATAGATAAAAAATATGAGGGCTTTCATTGTTTTTCCGATATGAATTTGAAACCCTCGATTCTGGCGGGAAAAACTATATAAGCGAAGGGAGAATCGAAAAACATGCAAAATCGCTTATACACTAAAGGCCATCAGCAAAATTGTGTTTTTCGCGCAAAAAAAATCACAACCTTAAACGTTTACGTTATGTAATATTTTTTTGGTTATATTTTCAAATTATATGATTTTTCGATTCAAACTGAAATCTAATGCTTCATCCACACTAATGACTAAAATCGGCGGCTCGAGTTAACAACTCTCCCATTGACACAATCGAGAATCTTTATGTACGTAAGCTGATTGAAGCGCGAAACAGCATCAGATCATTCTTTAGTATCTAATCTAGCTTTTCATAGATTTCCGACAGTTTTCCGAAATGAAAAAGGCTACAATGAGCGCACAGGTTCGATACTTGTTTGTTCGGAGCAATGTCGAAAGCTCCGAGCGACAGCTTCGCATTCCGACAGTCGAAAACAATGTTCAACCAGATCTCCCACCCACCCCCTTGATATGGGGTTAGAAAGTGGGGTTGGAATTGGGGTGGGTAGCCTTCGTTGACAGCGGAATGCGTCCAGTTATACTTCGAATGGGTGACTGTCAACATTTGTTCCAATCGAAATGACATTTCTAATACCATTATTCAATAATCTATCTTCTATCTGTATAAATAAAATTGAATTTATATCATTTATAGACTCATTAATAACTGATATTTTGGCAGTGAAACTTTCATACACATCTGAAAAGATTTTTGCATCATTTTAATTTTAACTTTTCACGGAAGAAATGGGCAGACTTAACCATATAAAATATTATACACAGCCTACACACGCAATGGGATTTACTATAGAAATTAAAATAAGAAAGAAAAATAATATACAATAACTGACAATTGGCTTAAAATCTAAAGAGTCTCGAACAAGAACGAATTACAGAAGCAAGTCTACGAGTACGTAAATAAAATTGAATGTACATATATTTTTAATGACTCCTTCTGTAAAACTTTCGAGAATTTATTGCATGCTTTTCCGGAAAGGTTTCTGCATCATGACATTTTACAATTAAGGTAAATTCTATCATTTGATAGTTCTTAAGGAGGCCTTTTCATAGACCAATCTTAAATAATATTATACATAAGCACGAAATTTACTTAAGAAACGTGAAATACTATAAAATAGTTCATAATCGGCTTAAAATCCAAAGAACCTTGAGCAACACCTTGTCACGAAAGCTAATAGAATAAACAAATAAATTAGATCATACGTGAAAAATGTTGAGAGCTACTGCTGTAACATACAAGTCGAAGCAACCGTAGCGCCGGTCGTTTTCATACTGTGTGACGTTTGAAAATTTGCCATTTTAAAAAATAACCGGATCCGGATATTCACCGGAATTGTACGTCATAGCGAAACGTCGAAGAATTCAAACTTTTCCTCGCTGAACTTCCGCTTCCGTTTCACCGGTGAACTTTAAAATTTTTCCAAATTAATTTCCTTAAGTGATTCGAATTCGATGTGCACATCTTCTATATTAATAAAATTGAACGAATGCTATATATGTACATATGTTGTGTTTAGTCTCCTTGATGGCTGATCTTTTGACAGTGAAACTTTCCAGGATCATTGTATGCACACCTGGGAAGTTTTCTATAATACATTATTACGTTTCACAATTAACCGTTTAGTGCTATTGTTATATTAGATTATTTTATTATATGTGGTAGCTGACAATGAGACCTACTAAAGGTTGTAACACTGACGATGATGTTGATAATATTAGGTATGTGTGACACGCATTACGTTGAGTATCAATGATTACAACGTCATTCTATATATTTAAAAAATAGATATGAGTTTAACATAAAAAATATCATGCAGAATGTTTTTTCAAAAATCAAACATTTGATCAAAAAATAATTAAAAATACTCGGTATTGATGACCACGATGAAGTGTGACGCTTTTGCAATTTTCCGCAAACATTTTATCAGTTATTTTGCGTTCGGAAAATTCTCTGAAATACAGTAAAATCTCGATTATACCAATAAAATTGACTATGAAGTTTTTTTAACAAATTTGACTTTTTTTCATTTCAATTTTTTGTAAAATTTTAATTTAACGATATTATAATTTAAAGTGAACGCATACGGTTCTTAATATATATTGTACTTTAAACTGAAGTTCGGAATGATTTCTCGAAAGAGATTAAAATTAAATTACATACATATCCACAGTCAATTCCATTAGTGTAGTCCGGTTAATCGAGGTTCTACCGTATCGAAAAGAGTAGGTATGGGCGAAAATATTTTCATTTCGAATCCGTTCGAAATTAATGTTTCGTATCGATGGGAATGTTTCGATGATTGTGTACATTTTATTTATTTATTTGTCGCGTAATATATTCGCGATAATCGAATGCGATTTATTCGCAGAATTGGTTTTCCGTTTCGTTCGTTTCGCGTCTCTTTCGATATGGATGTCTATTAATCAAAATAATATTATGTACACAAATGTATACAATATGCTACAAAAAAATCCAATATTGTCTAACTCATAAAATTGTCAAAAACTTTTACAATTCGTTCATTTTTTTTAACATTGATTGAGATTACATTTTTAATCTGATATTATTTAAAATGAAAAGAATTGGTGAAATTAAGATATAAACATCTTTCTCATGACAACTTGATATAATTTCTGACTTCATACAGCGATATTCAAATATTTATGTTTCTATTCTAATATATCTGACTTAAGTCAATCGAAGTGCATTTATAATCATCGCTATTCTGCAAAATATAAATACGTAATTTGTAATATCTAATACATCCTTAACATAAATATAACATTTATGAAATTCAAAGATCCTAAATAAAGGTCTACTAGTTTGAATCTGGAACGTTTTTAAATTTCATCAAAAATCCAATTAGAGAAATTTGTTCAATTTTTGAATGCAAATTTCAACCCCTATCCTCGTTTCGACGGCGATAAGCGAAAAGCGGTAAAGTTTTCGAAAAGAAAACACCTGGATATTTGCACACGATATTATTATACGTGTATAAGTACATATATTATAATAGGTACACGAGCGGAGAGTTTCCCAAAGTTGTCGTTTTACATGATGCGAGTGTATTCACATGTAATAACATGATAAGTTTCTCCATTGTCTAGAAAGTGTCCAAGTGCCGCTTTCGGTTACAAGGGGTTTTCTCAGAAAGGATATATTACGATACCTACTTAATAAATCGACGTTTTCTTATCCAATGAACAAGCTTTACTTTTTTTTAATACGATTTAACTTTTCGAACGAGTGATTTTGATATTATTCCTTTTCACTTTGTGCTTTTTTCAAAAACACTGACACAATTTGAAACATTCTGGACACTTCTTTTAGAAAATAGATATATATCACAAAAAATTAAACTTCTTCTAAACTTAAACTAAATGAAATAAAATAAAGATAAAGTGTATTATGTACGAAGATGATTTTTTTCAACTCTTCCTACATGTATTATATTTTTCTGTGACAAAGTCAAGCCCAAAACAAAAAATATCTCGAAACGAAAGAAGGTGCACTTATTCCATTGTCATAATTAAGGGCACATTCGTCAAAATCTGAAACAACTCATTCAATTCCCACTAAGCGACACGCAATGGAGCCAGAAATGAATAATTATGTCACATCCGAATCGAATGAACACCAGCAAATGAACCGAGTGATGTTTCCGTGCAATATGACACAAAATACACCCCTGGATGTATTATGTGTCATATTGTCATTTTGGTCAAAATGTAATTTTCACGCTGACTGTGACGAGCATGCGAGCCGCATATTAACTTTCAACTGTACGTACCACGAAAAAAAAATAGATAATTGACGATCGTATTATTATCCTTTTCCATTATAGTCACAGTTTTATCGCACGTTATTAATCAGCCGAAAGCTTGTGTGCGACGATTCGAAAACAAAGCTGAAAAAAGTAATCATGAAAAAAATACTGCTCATCATGTTGGGAGAGTTGACTTCGCTGATTTCGATATAATTCATTCAGTGCCCAACATAATTAACTTAATAAAACAAAAGGTCGAGATAAACGATAAAGCGTGATCGGTGCATTTTTTGAAATTCATTTATCTAAAATTATATACATACAAATTTCGTCAATATCAATCTTAGGAAGTAGTTAATTTACAATTGAGTACAGAATCATTAAAAAATATCTCTGAAATAAATAATTTATTATTCGATGCCTAAATACATAAATTATGTCATTTAATAATTTTAAACTGAACCTATTATTCAGGAAATACATACATATGTATGTATATTTTACACATGAAATGTTATACACACATAACTATATCTAATATTTTGACATTTAAATCTTATTTTTGAAGTCGAGTTAAGTAATTTATCAACCAATCAGCTGATTTATAAAAATATTTGATAAAAGTTGATTTTGTACATATATAAATTTTTAATGGTTTTCAAACTCTAAAGTCAACTGACCACATCCGTAGCTTACGATAAACGAAATCATGTTTATAATTTCAGATAAGTATGTGGAATAATGAAGGAAACTAAGGAAATTTCGAAAAATGCATTAAATGTGATTCATTTATTTTTTTTAATTTTCATTTTATGAAATTAATCTCTTTATGACAACAAAATCATCCGATTAAAACGTCACAAATGATTACGATGAAAATAAATGATACAATTTCGTATTTAAAAAATGAAAACAATCGCCGAAAACAGGCGACTCTCCCCTTCTGTCCGGTGATCGATCGACCCGCTCGGGATATTTCTAATGAATTAAATTTTCCCGCCTTTTTCCCGGGCACAATGAACGTTGATTAGTGTGGCCAGTTGTTACCCGAACGGCCACACAAGATGGCGGCGGTCACGTGCGCGTTTAATTTCAAACGGTGCCCGCGAATTTCGATGACGCTTTGAATATTTGCGCTCTTAATTATGACTATGGTACAAGTCCACTTTCGTCGCTTCTGACAAGGAGTGTGTACATTAAGGTCTCCACCAATTTCGACCAAACTTTGTTATTATTTTGCATTTAACTATGTGCATCACACTCATAATTGAAAACAGCAATAACTCGAAATAATTAATTTCAATTTCAGTATATTTTTAATATTTAAAAAAATATTACAGTCCACAGCAATGTAAAAGAAAAAAATATAAAACCCTTTTTTCAATTTTTGACTTACTCCATAGTCATAATTAGAGGGTACAATTATACCAAATATGCGTGTTTGCTAAAATTTTATGAATTACCAGGGATATATTTTTGATACCTTTATTAAACTTAAAGTCACAAAGTTTCTCAAAGTGTTAAATTCAATATATGTATACTTTTTATATTATTTTTATTATATTTTCGCCACCATATATTTTTTTAAAATAATCATGTTCATTACAGACTTAACAGTTTAACTCTCACCAACATTAACCATCATTTCATCTTTTTTTTATTTTAAACTTCGCATCAAAAATAAATCCCTTATAATCAAGCACAAAATATCAATGAAAAAATAATTAGCTAATCTTTAACTTAAATAATTAAAAAAAAAGTAAGAGTTGAGGTAACTTTTTGAGAACCACTAAATCTTTTGATGACCTTCATAATATTGTAGACTGAAATGTAATGAAATGAAATACTCGTAGGTATAATGCAAATTTGAAATTATCTATTTCACTGATCTTTCACATTTTGATGCTGAGTTTGATAATTTTTCATACAGATTTGACATACAAATGTATATATGTAGAGGAAAAGTAACAAACGTGGACCACCTAGACTATCTGATAATTTTGTTTAAAATCAACCATTTACACAATTTAGTGATTGATTTGTATATTAAATCAGTATCATTGGTAATATAATTTCACGGTAGTAAATATTAAAAGCATTGGTCTGTATTTGTCATCTTCCTCTGTATTATTCAAAATTTCATTCTCATTTATAACTTAAACTATAAATAACATATTCTACAAAATAAAAAATGAACGATTAAAATCTAATTTACAATCTGCGCTGATTTGAGTGGATTCAAATGCATTTTTCAAAACTAGATACTGTGTTTTCCAAACTGTATTTTCGGAGAGCAGCATTCGAAACGTCGAGGATTAAAAGTTCTCAACTAACGAGGATTAAAATTGGAACCGAATTGCAAGCAGGAGATACGCGGATTTAAATTTCCGCATTTTGCAGAATCCCATATTACACCTGTCAATGGCGGTGTTTCTGCGAAAAGGTAAAAACCAGCAGAATTATTACGGTATTGAGACTTTTTAATAATTCATACGAATTCGAAGCGAAAAAGACTCCGAAGGAAAAGTTTGTTGTCGAATTCCCAAAGAGATTAATATTATACGAAAAAAGCGTTCATTGTTTCGTGAAAATTTTGAATTTTCTATGGTGCCAATTTCAGCGATTCTATTCTTCGTTTTTTTGTTTGGAATTTAATCTAGCTTATTCATAATTTATTAACAGATGTATATACAGAAATGAAAAATAAAATGTTTACAGAAAGTCACGAAGTGAATTTTTCATCAGTTTTTCATTTTTAGTAATTACTTATAAATTGCGGTAATTATTTTTTTGATAATAACCGAAGTTTTCATTGTCAGAATTCCACTTTTCAATTTATTCCCTAATTTTTTTGAGAGATTTGAATTAAGAAGGCCAAATAAGCTAGTTTTATTCCAAATAAACAAGAAAACAAACCATGGAACTTAAAAAGATTAAAATGAAAAAAGCAAATAAATTTAAACTGCTTGTAAATCCCACTGAACGAATCTCTGACCGAGTTTTATTGATTCATTGTGTCGACAGTTTTAAATTTTGGAAACGTTCGTCTAAAATGGAACTGCAAAATCGATGAATAGCGAATGGAACTGTTTGAGGACCGCTGAGGGAAATTCGTTTAAGATTTACATGCAACACGACCAAAACGGACGTTCACAGATTCCATTAGTTCCATTTCCCATAATGGCATTTGCATTCAATGCGAATCGCATCCGACACACCATAAACGAATCACGGGTCAGAATCGAAGACTCGCACAAAACAGATCGAAATCCCTATAAATAAAATCGAATCTATGTCTGTATGTAATTGATAGACTCTTTAATGAATGATCCTTTCACAATTGAACTCTTCAGATTTATTTTATACACACCTGGAAAGATTTCTGCATCCATTAAATTTTTTAAATTAACAAAAAAAGATAGAGTTTAATCGACACAATCATTTTTAGGAACCGTTTCATTCCCAAAAATTTTAAAAGGTTCGAACGTTTCATGCTTTGAAAATGTATTAATCTTCGTTAATTGTATAAGCCTATTTTCAATTGACTTTAGGTGTACAATGAAACATCTCACGTCTAATAAAAGCTATTGAAACATAATGAAGTATTGGCAATTGGGGGATAGAATCCAATCGAATATCGCATGAAATGAAAAAGTGATTAAGAGTGAATATTGAATAAAGGCGTCAAAAAATAAAGGGCCGCATACACTGAGTGCGCGAATTATTCTGAAAAGTTAAATTCAATTTCGGGCGAGTGAAAAATGAAACGCTGTAACAAGTTGAGATAGGACGGGAAAAACTTCGAACCGGCCCGATAAGTATTAAATTCGAAGAGTAATCTCAAAATGAAAAAGTTGCCGGAGAAAGTTGCTCTCATTCCGCGAATACGTGTGTATAAATGTATAAATTCGCGTTTATTTTTGTATATTTTCAGATGTGAAAGAAAAAAGATATTGAACTTTGAAAAAACTTGGGGAAAAAAACCGCGTGCGTTTTTATTGACGTGCCTCATATAATGTTATACCTCTTTTATATTGTACCTATATGAGCATACTTATACACATTTGTTTGCTATAAAACATCTAAAAATATATTTGAAAGATTCAATTCTGAAGCACAAATGAAAATGTGAATTTTAATCGAGACGATTTCGAAAAAAAATGTATGAAATAGAAATAAACCCTTTGTGGAGTGTAAATTGAAAAACTCTTAAATGATTTAATATAAAACGATTTTAACGAATTAAGTTTCCAAATATTTTTTATAAAACCTTAAAACAATATGTGTGTAAGTATACTATTTAAAATAGCACTAATCCGTTTATAAATGCTACTAGATTATTTCAAAGATACTGCTCTTGATATATGTTTATCGATAATGTATATATGCTTAATAATTATAACGACGCATATAATAAAACTACGACTAGCTGATTGTATAAAAAAATTAACAATCCACACATTACAAAAATGACATATAAAACCATAGAAACAAAGAAGTTTAAGTGACATTTCAAATCATCGAAATTGACTTCTTGTTTCTTGGGTTTTAGAATCTTCACACATGGAATTTATATATATATATTTTAACTCATCTGAATATATGTACATATATTGTCAAACAGACACACATACACACATTTATTCTATGGAGAGAACAGATAAAACGTATCGGCGTAATGTTTGGCGCAGATGAGAAATTTATTGATCTCGAACGAGACACACTATCAGCGAAATTGTTCGCAAGGGCATTCGAAGGCACATTTAAGGGCACAAATTTGCATAAGATCCGTATCCAAACTAATGGTGGGCTATTAAAGACACCTCGGATGATACTGTCGCGCAAACGACGCGACTCCGCGATGCAACTGTCATACTTATTGTTCGACCAACTTACACTGTTCGATTACGTAATGTAATAAGTATTATGTGACGACTGAATAGACCGAGGGGTATAAATGACTTCACGGTGATTTCGAGAAAAGCGCGCTCAAAGTTGAACCTACATGTATTAGAAGGAGGTCGAGTGATTTGATGATTATATTAAGGCACACGTTCCGAATTCGTTTATATCCTTTTACCATCAAATAAATGAGCGTACATAGAAGCGATTCCAATGCATAACTCAATTTTGGCAAAAATATCACTTGTACCCCTTTGGTTTTTTCGATCGTCATATGCAATGGCATGTCCACACCTAGGCCGGCGACCTTCATCGGAAAAACAATATACAGTATTTTTTTATCTACATGCATAATTTATTTCATCTTAATCTAATCTATGTAAGATAAGATCACGATAGATTAAGGTAAAGTGTAGTATCTATGAAAAAAAATTTTTTGTACAAAATTGTGTTATATGTGTTTTGCAAACAGTTTTTAAGCTGAAATCATTTCACTGATCAAATTTAATGTTTTAAAATTACATGCTTACGTGTAGGACTTGATATATCTATCAAATAAACGGTTTTTAATTGGTAATTTTAAAATATTCAAAATGACAAATTTATATGTATTAGATCAAATTTAAATATTATTTTTTGTAACTATGTTATAAAATGCTGCAAGAGCTAGAGAAGCACTAGGACTAGATTCAACAGAATATAAAAAGCACAAAACATTTTTCATATGGGAGACATTTTCCGGTCGAAACGGCCAATACAAATCACTGGTTGAATAACCGGCTTTTTAAATCCGCAGTCTCACTATCGTAAAAACCCCTATACTGTACAGGGTGCGCCCGTAAAACCTGACCGAATTTCAATAATACAGGCCTGTGCGAAAATCCCTTGGAAATTGTAGTGTCCGATTCCCAGACAAAGAGAAAGTTTATATTCATCTCGTGTCCATTCCGGAAAATCCGGAAAAGTGTTTTTAATAGATTTCGGATTCTGTACTTATGGGGTGTGAATATTATATTTCTTTCTTTATATTATTTCACGAATAGCTTCTGCGACTCGGAGATGCTTAAGACTGAAATTTTAGTCGATTGTGAATTATTAAAAGCCACTACGTCAAATTTCAAATGTTCGTCACCCTATCGATTTTAAAATATAAAAAGTAATGATGAAAAATCTTTCCAAGTGTGACTCAATACCTCTGAAATGATTCATCTTGATCAAAAAAAAACAGTGAAGAAGCATATAAGGTACAAACATACTACAAACATACATTCCTTTTTATAATATTCTATTAAAACTAAAAAAGTCTAAGGGTGAATTAATAAAATAAAATCCAACAACGAAAGCGTCTATTTTTGTCGATTCGAAAATAATTGAAAAGTCTCCCGATATACCGAAATAAACAAAATGTCGGCCATACATTGTGTGAAAGTCAAACTTTACAAGCGAAGTTTGCTCTGAAGCAGTGAAATATTCGCGGCAAACTTCGAATATTGTTATGTATATGACTATTGTTCAATTGCAATGTGACCCAAAAATTCGTGCTCCATTTCCGCTAATTCTAACTACATCTAATAAAATTTGTTCTGACATAAAATCGAACTGATAGTGAACAATGGTTGCAAATATAATAGTTGCACTGATTTCGAGAAATATCGAAAATTTATTTTTCGCGTTTCATATTAATTAATAATTTAAATATTAAAGAAAATATTTTATTCTATTGATATTAACATCGCATTAGTTACAGTTATTTTTATTTCAAATAAATGCATTTGTAAGTGTATGCACTCGATATGACTAAAAATACTAGACTATATGAAGTCGATAACAACTACGATTACTAGGATATATGCAGTCGATGCGAACATAAATATTGAGCTATGTGTAGTCAATTCAACACGATAAATATGAATAATGAAACGTGCTATAAGCTATTATGTGTCTCATTCTTCTTATTCATCTATGTATTCATAATTAAGTACAATATTATGAAAAATAATAATAAAATATTAGGTCTTTGTTTTGGATAAGCATGCTACTGATTGTTTAGTGCAATATTTCTGAGGTGCACAGCACAAACGCGAACACACACCCAAGCCGAATATTATTACCGAGGTTTCGGTAATTAAATCGCAGAAATTCCTTCGCGGAAAGTGGCTTTTCCTCCGTCTTTCTTGCCCCTGCATAGTTTATCTTTTTAATTACCACTTTGTATCGCACATAGATACACACACAGACACACGTGTCTTCTCGAAAACACCTCGTTCCACATGTAACGAGGGGCGGCACCCCCTTAATCCGCGTTTCTGCGTTTGTTTGGAGCCGCGAAATAAATGAGATAATCCAGACGTACGGTTTCCACCCCCTGAGTTTCTGCCCCTCGAGGGAAATTGAAATTAACCCTCACACTAGCCATTAACATGCCGGATTACAAGTGGGCAACCTACCGAAAAATCGAGAGGATTTCCGCACACCCTCTTATAGCGCGCTCTTCTACAACGCGCTTTTGCCGAATCGAATAGAAACCTATAAATTATTCGGATTACGACTGACGCATATTCGTTTTGTATTATATTTTTCGTATTCGCAGGTATGTTCATGTACATGAACGTGCAATTGTCGAACTCTCTCAATAATATTGAACGAAATGACGTTTTTAGTTCATCAATAATGAACTCTCTGTGTCCTTTCAAACTGTCATGTTTCTTCAGCAATTTTTCGTTGTAAAATCTGTGTCAATTTTTCGGGTTTTTCAAGAGCTTATCATGGTGGTAATCTTAAATCTTCCTAGAGTGATTTTCAAATAATGAAGTCTTTATGTACCTACTCGTACATAAAAATTTCATTCATTCAATACCCCATTAGTAATTTAGTTTAGTTTAGTCTAGTATTTTCTTGCTGTGACAAAACACTGACCTAAAATTGATCTGAAATACTTATTATTAAAAACTACACTTGTTTTTTTTTTCTCATCTGAAAATCCAATCTAGAACACGAATCCTCGCAGAAACAAACATCTGAACTTTCGCAATATCGTACAGTTCAATACAGAAAAGCGCACGTACCAAAGACAGAAGCAATTTCTCGGCCATGTTCTTGAAATATCCTCAGAATTTGTCTCCGTCCATTCAATATATTTCCAGTTCGGGGTCAAGCCAAGGGCGAACCGGCGCTTTCTTCAAATAAGACCGCCACGATCCATTGTTCGTCTGGGATTCGATCGGTTCGCAGTGCAATTTAATAGACCGCTCGGTATGAATACGTATGAGCTTCAGCTGAAACTCGCAAACTCTACTCTTTCACGATTCGAGGGTTAATTGAAAGCGATTGAAACGAGTCGCAGAGCTTTCGATTCGAAAGATCGTTCAATTGAGGATTTCGATTCGTTCATTGCATATCTTTTAATATTGTTTTTGATTTGTTTAATGCAAAAAGTTAAAGGTACTGCCCTACACACACATCTATCCTAATCAGATTTTTTTTCCGATGAGTCATAAAAAATACACAATTAGGTGTTTTGAAATTTACGGAGGTTATTAAAAAATAATGAATTTTAACACTGGCCATTAATTTTTAGGCGAATAAAAACGGCGCAAAACATTCACACTACAAAATTTTGAGTTTTCTCGTTTTCGTAGATTGTTCTGTGGCCAAAAAGATATCGCTCCGTGTTTATATTTAATTGAAAGTAGTGCCGCGGCGAGAGCGCGATTGAATTAGTTTCTTCCGAACAAAACACGAAAGAAAGAGACAAACTTAAGCTATGGTATAGCGTGAAATGAAAACAGAGCGAGATGGATATAGGAAAAGTAGAGGAAAGTTGCCTAATTCCATGATGTCCTTAAAAATTGAGTGAATGTCAGAAAAAGTTTATTTATGAACACTGAGAATTAATATTATCGAGATATTTGTATTGACTGTATGATTTTGAAAATTACCAATAATAATTGAATTGTAAATTTAGTTACCCTGTTTTGGTTTTCGGTCAATATGGTCACACTAGAATGAATCTAAATACTAGTAATACCAGAATTTTTTTCCTAAATATAGAACATGCACCATATATGGAATACCGCGACATTTATTACTTACAGTTTCGACAATCTGCTAATTATGCAAAAAATCAGTCACTAATAGTATTATTGTTAGACTTCAAAAAGAAAAACAACAATATCGACATTGAGTCTAAAAATATTGAGGATTGAAATTTTAATAGGTTTTTTTTAACAATATCAGCTATAAAATTAAAATGTGACGTTTTTTTAGAATATGTTATGAGATAACTGCTTGGCGATTTGTTAGATCGAAAACGCATTACTTTTAAATGCAATTCAGTATTCCATATTTGGCACTCATGAATATTTCGTATTTCAAAACACCACCGTTCCATATTTGAGACACGTATGAAAAATAACGAAAAAATAATTTTTCAAATTCGAGAGATGATTTCTTTCTTTCACTATAATCAACACATAACTTAGTATATTCGACCTCAATCTATTTCTTAAGGATGTTAATTAATTTGTGGAAGATACACGCTTAAAGCTTGGATGCTTCCATATTATTCCTCTAAATCGAATTATGACTACATGCAGTCGTTTCGGCTGCGAATACTACTGTGAATCATAGGATATTCGCACTTAAGAGTCAAATTCGAATGGATATGAACGAAAGTAGACGAGGTTCCCCTTTTAGGTATAGACAGGGGCGTCTGGCGGTTTTAATTGAATCCGGACGCGAATTAACGGAAGCGCGCACTTTCGACGGACGCACAGACGGACGGAACTTTTTCAATTTTATCGTCATAAATATTCATACGGCTGCGAAAAACTCCCGTGGGATTTTCGGCGACGATCCACTTCGCCTTATCTTCCCCTTATCTTATATCCCGAAGGGGATAAATCACTCGGTCGACTATGTGTTTCGTATCCGCGTGTTCTTTATTCTCACTCTTTCTATTTCGTAAATATAATTTGAATGAATTTTCACTGTTGAAAAATATTTTTAAAAGTGTTAATTTCGATTGAAAAACCCTCAATTAAAACGTATTGTATTGAACAGTGGAGGAACAAAAAAGCCATCGCAATGTTATTTCAACTTAAAAATGAATTAAAAGTAATATTCACAACCTCCTTTCTATACAATTCGAACATTCATCTTTCGAGCTATAGAAAAGAGCAATTTTGCAATAAACTCTTGTTTTTATTTCCTGCGATGGCCCTGTCCCGCAAGCTGACGTTTCTCAAACTTTTCAGCTGAATTTTACAAATATACAGACACACCGCAACGCGAAACATTCAAAAATCCAAAGAAAAAAATCGGCCGAAAGCGCAGATAAAACGAGCAAATCCGCCGTTGGATTTTTCCGAATATTTTTCGGAGATTTTTTTTTTCATTTTTTGTCAGGTAGTACGGCACTGACTTTACTATATTTTCTATCAACTGAAATACAGAGGCTGCTTTTAAGTGCTCCACTTTGTTGCGATATCAATTTTAAAAATGAAACTCTCGTCGAAAGCACAAAATAAAAGAGCAGTTCATGAAATTTTAACGTTCATACGTCTAGGTAATAGCATACAGCCCGTTGAGTATCAACGACAAATTTCTTCTAAAGTGTTAAAAAATCATCCCTGTACCTATGTACATATTTATATACTAAATTAGGTTCTTCGAAATTGCGTAAAAATCATATCAAGACGTAATAATAAATAAGAAAACATTGGAAATTCAGCGAAATTCAATTTGGCGAGGAAGCGTTTCCTTTTCCAGCTTTTTCAGGTGGGCTCCTTTTACAGACAATAAAAAGTTAATAACACACAACAGAGTGTCCCCTTTCACCCCATTAGCACCCCTTTTGCTCTTTCAGAGGTGCCACGGAAACTTTCAGAAGGACCGCTCTTAACTGAAGCTCTCAGACGACTTTTGTCTCGTGACATCGTTGCTAACTTTTAATATAAAGGGTTTGTCCTTCTCTTAACTTAAATTGTTATGGTTGATCTTCAACTTATTATTTATGTCAATCTATTGTTTAAATAGATTATACAATATTTCGCTAGTCGTTTTGTAGAAAGACCTACCATCCTATCTTTTACGTGCACTCTACTCTATTTCAACGTGTTTTATTTATATCAATCAATTTTAAAACGGACTAAAATATTTTACACGCGAACTACTGTAATTTGACATTACTCAAGGCTCTTTGGGTTTTAAGCTGATTGTAAATTATTGTATACTAATTCCCATCCATGTTGTAAATCCCGTTAGATATTTGCTACACCCAAGAATTCTAAAAAGTTTCGTGATGAAAAAACCGGCCGCTTAGAAGTTTATAAACAACACATCTACTTGCATTCGTTTTATTTATATAAATAATTATAGATATGTCAAATTAATATTTAAAAAAATCTGAAAAAAAACGAATATTCTTATTTCTTTTGCATTTGAATACATATTTATGAATTTCCGAAATAATGATGATATAAAATTTCACCTGGTCCCGAAAGAAGGGTGGATTTTTTCGATATGATCCGAGTGGTGTGCGGCGATAGCTCGACCACACTTTCTATGGAAATAAGCTAAGCTAAGCTGAAAACTGAAAAAAATATATGCAGAGCGGATATCATAAAACTGGCAAATCTGAAAAATAGTTTCAAAATCAAAGAAACTTCGAAATAATTCAGTTTGAGCGGATATATGTACATACACGAGTCGAGTTTTCTTTAAATTTAATAAATTGAGAAATGTTTTTCAGTTTAAAATATCCATATAAAAAGTTTTGAATATTTTTTCTAATCGGAATATATGTATTGCCATTATATGCAGAATTGCATGATTTATTCAATTTTGGGATAGTTTGACATTTCATTGTAGTTGTTAAATATAGACACCAGACTATAACTATTTTCATTAAAGTGGGTTTGATTCAATTCCGATTTAAAAAGTAAACATTTTCAGCGGCCGCAACACGGTCATTGGGATCTTCAGAAACGGGAAAATATCTATGGGGAAAATTGCGGAAAAAATGGGGGAAAAAATAGGAAAAGCCTCGACGGCGAAAGCGCATTTAATCTCGCCGAGGGAAAAGTATTAATCTTAAGAGAAAATGGACCAAACACTCAGGCAGCCTAAATTAACGTTTTTTTTTTACTTTACTCTGTTGCGTTTTTCTTCAAGCTTATAGAAAGAAATGATTTAAACCCTTTACTCTAAAGAAAATTCTATCAGAGACGTATTTTGAATACAAATATGTTGAATATCAGCATTTGTTTCATAAAAATACATAGTTCTTACATACGTACACACACTATTTTTTATATTCCGAACACTTTTCCCGACTAATTTGATACATATTTCATTTTCTCGTAAAATTTGTACTAAATGGGTTTATTTTCTTTTATAAGTTAGAGAGGGGTCTATCAAAGTTCTCAATATTGCATTTATGTCCATAATTCTTCAAAATAATATACAAACCTAATACACAATGATATATTATACCGCTTTTTATATACATACATATTTTTATTATTTTAGAGCATTTAGTCAGCACATTAATAGCAATTGTCATTATATGCATTCAAATGGACATTATTTATTTATATTATTTCCATTCATATAGAATTACACAAACTAACAAATTTCCATATATGTATACAGCATCCATTCGAGTCGCGAAATCGAGATACGAGTGTACTTTGGTTCCGTTTCGTACTGAAACCGGAATTGCTTATAGAATAAACAACAAACACGATTTAAACGATGTTTGTACAGTGGCGATACGATTCCGCGATTCTGAAGACGTTTACGCAATACACATTGAAAACGTTTAAAACCAAATTGGATGACGATGATGATAATGATCTGACGATTTTTCAACTCAATTTTTCTCAAGATAGAAAATTAAATTTCTAATTCGATAAAATTTTCTTAACTTACAATAAAAAAAAATTTTTCATCTGTGAAAATATGAATTAAAGTATGTCACTTATAAATACCTATTCATCTGATTCTTTTACCGTAAAACTTAACCGAATTATTGCGTGCATATTTTTGAAGGTTTCTGGATAATTGCATTTTTCAAATTTTAACTATTCAAGGAGGGACCCTAAGCATAGCTTACATTACATATGCAACGGAATTTACTACTGAATTTGAAACTGAAACTGCTAATACCACACAATAGTTCGCAATCGGCATAAATTCTAAAAATTCCCAAGCAACATCAAGTATCAGAAGCTAGTATGAAAATAAAATTTGATCTGAAAAGAATGTTTTAATTTTATTTTCATTTTTTTTTTTTTCAAAAAAACGGAACTTTCTCGACAAACCGCCTTGCAAATACATATAATAAGATCGCTTTATGATATTCACAAATCCGTTAACAATTCGACGATTGTCTCTAGAGGTGAGAGCACACAATGAACCCGTAAACAATGACATCCTCTCAGCAAAAGCTCACAAGGATCATCGTCGCAGACGGCATTACGAAAACAATCTAAGTTTTCCGACAACTCTGCGCTTCTCAAACTTTTCCGTGCGATGAAAAACGCCTGTGTGTGTGTGCACGTGTGTAGATTAAACTGGGTGAGATTCTAAAAAGAATCTGAAAATTCTTTAGGAAAATCGTTTGTCTTTTAAAATTTCTTATACAGCTAACAGGGAATATTTTAAGGTACTTTTAAATGGAAAAAAATGAATCAAATATAACATTTATTGTATTGAAAAGATATAAAATGAGTTAATAAAATTTCTCGATTACAATAATTTATTAATTGTACATCGTTTTAGAGAGATAGCGATATTCAAAATCAACCTTTATATTGAGTCTAGCTGAAAAATAGTCACAGATACGAATAGGTATACCTATTACAATATATTTAGATTTTTCTTAACAATTTCTTCTTAAATCAGTTTTTTGTTGTTGAAGAATATATTTCATAAATCTTTCGTTAAAAATATCATTAGAAATGGAACTAAATTTGGAAGAGCGTGCTGATAAGAGAAAATTTATCTTTCTATTGACAATCGACGAATTACATATTATAAGCTCGTAGTAATACATTTTCTCCGGAATCAATTTATAGTTTTGTAAATACTCAATAAATTCTCATACAAGATAAGATTAGAAAATAGCGTATTATACATTCTTTATTTATACCGTTTTCAATATTACTCATCTTTCAGTATACATCTAAACGTGCATCAAGCAAGTAACATTTTTTTTTTCACAAATCTTATGATAGATAAAGTAAAATTTCATCTAAATATGTAAACTTAAATATATTGTTCTATACAAAAATTAACAATTCGAAATAGATAAATAGTTCTTATCGAATAATGTTTATTTACAGAATCTTACAATTAGCAAAATGTCTTCAGAAACCAAAATATCAAATGTAAATATGCACTCTGGTAGAGATGCCAGTATTCATGTTACTAAGTAATTATAATATCTTGATTGTATTAAAAATTGTAACTATCTTCAAAAAAATTTAATACCTCTATTTTAACATTCAGTTTCACATTTGTAAGTTCTCCTTCAAATGATGATAATCCAAGCAATGATAAGGCAGTGTTAGTAAACATTTATGTAAAATAATTTAAGAATATGATGATTATAAGTAAAATATTAATCAATCTATATTTTGAATCTTATATTACAGAACCTTAGAACCGATCGAAAAAACTCAAGCTGAAATTGATCTTTATGACTTTCGCGATAAAAAAGAAAAGAAAGGTTGGAAATAATTTGATAATAATAGTTTTAAATGTATTTAAACATCATTAGATATTAATGAATACCTATCTAATGAGTACCTACTATCTAATATTTTGCAAATGGAAATACACATTTGTTTCAGATTTATCTATAAATCGTATTCGAGATGTAATCAAATTAAAATATTCAACTGCTGAAGAAGAAAAATTGCTCGAAGATTTCATTGATTATCAACTAAACGATGAAAATGTTTTTGAAATATGGAAAATAGTTGAATGTTTCAAGAAAAATTCGCTAAAAAATTTACCCATTCTCTATGTTGCAAAAAATTTTGAAAATGTAAGTCTAGCGTATTGACAATATTACATTTAAAATTAATAACTGTTTTTGTTTCATTCAAATATCTAGATGATAGTTGAAGAAAAAATTTCATCGATTGAAAACGAAAAATTAAAAGTGATAATAGATGAAATCAAAACAATTTCGACTGAAAACCTTATCGAATTGATGAAAAAATGGAAAGAAAAAGATTGGAAAAACAGGAGGGAAACATTTTGCTATTTTTTAAGCATTTTTAAAGTAGAACTTTTATCAGATCAGGTAAATTTGACAATCAATTGTGTTATATTATATACGATATAATATATATGTGCATGTATTTTATAATAAAATTTTAGTTCATCGTATCGAATTTTGTCAATGAATTAGATAATTGCACTACGTGTGTCAAAATGTTAAAAGAAATAATTCGATTGAAATATCGAAAATGCGATTGTTCAAAATACAAACCGATGTTGGACTTATTACTATTACAATCTTCCAAGATTATGATCGGTGTTACTTTGGGTGAATATAACGTAAATATCTGAAAATTTAAATTAAAGTTATCTTCATTCTACACGATATATATTAAATCTAAAATTGTATAAAATATTCAAACTTTCAGAAGTATAATGAAATACAACTATTCAATTTGGAAAAAACATCATGGGAAACATTTATGGATATATCACAGTTAGATATTTTTGGTGCATCTATGATCTTTTTTAAAAATTCCATATTTTTTATCGGAGGGTTGAACGAAGATCGAACAGTCACTAATAACGAAGTAACCAGAAAAATATGTGAAACGCATATTGATTGGACAAATATTCTCAAACAAATACCATTAATTAAAAGCATACTAATATTATTGAATTTTCACGAAAAAAATCTTTTTCAGTTACGAAATTCGGCTTACTGACTCCTGAAGGATTATTCCACACTCGTAAAATACTCCTAAAACAATATCAATTACGTTTATTTTCGATAGCCCCTCGTATTTGTCCGGAGAGTATTTGTCCTGATATCAAAATTTAAAACATATTAGAAAATTATTCAATTGTACAATGATCGAGCAAATATTCGCTGTTGCAGTCTTACAAAATCGATTTATCTACAAAACAAATAATTCACGTGGAAAATATGACTCACAAACGATTTGCAGCTGGTTACACAGTTTTCGATGATAAAATATACGCTATTGGTGGGATCAATGAAAATAAACAAGTATTTAAATCGATTGAATTGTAAATATTTAAAATTTCATATATGTACCTATATTCAATATTATAGAATTTAACATCTTATAAGTGGTGAAATTAAGTCGCACACACTGCAAATATAATACTAGGCTTTATGACAACGTCTGTTGAGTGCACATAGCTCAGTATTTGCAGTCAATACGACTTCATATAGTCGCATTCAATCATATATTTTTTTTAATTTATTTATTTAAGCTGGGATTTTTCTGCAAATGAATGGCGATATGTGGGAAACTTGAACAAAAATCGATGGGGTCATGCTGTTTTAAGTCATTCCAATAAAATCTTTGTAATGGGCGGTTATGATCAAAATCTCAGTTTTCTGGACACACACGAAATTTTCGATCCCAAAACAAATGAATGGAAATCTTTCACTGTTCGTGGAGACATTGAAAATATCAAGGTTAGCTTCGACTCCTATTATGGTATATTATAAAGATACATTATTTATTTTATATGTACATCTCGACAATAATCTCAAATGCATTTATCAAATTCACCAAAAGTGGTAATGATAATATATAAAATACATAGATTAAATTAAATTAATATAAGATTTTTTTTAGATTTTGTATACTATAAAAGCCACTGTATATAGAAAAGTTATGTATATTTATTATCCTTATAAATCGTCGAACGAAGAAGAGCATCACATTCTTAGTATAGACATCATTACTAGAGTTTGGAATCAATTACCTGATTTACCCAAACCTCAATGTTGTCGAAGTTTAGTGACATTTCACAATAAAATTATTTATTTTGGTAAATTTTTATTACATCTTAAAAATATACTTTAAGTGAATAATTTCAGTTTTTTTTTCAAATCACAGGTGATTCAAATAATTATGAATATGATCCAAGCACCAAGAAATGGAACGATTTTACATACCAACAAACATCGCCAAATATGTCGGTCATCTGTGAATCTTTTTCAATTTGAAGAACTCCATTTCATTTTTTTACAATTCGTATAATTTAATTTAAATTTCTATTATTATAAAATATAATATCATATAATTGTACAGAAATATAATATCACTCAATACATTGCTGTCAAATGTTTAGTGCACACATTGAGCTCATTGTCAGTGTTTCAATTTTGATTCTAAATATATCCCAATTTAATATAAATTCCACGACAAATTTAAAATTACGTAAATTTATTCAGAAAAGTGATCAGAATTAAAATCAACAGTGAATATTCGTTGAAAAATTGAAAAATATATTTTTCGGAAACAAAAAATAATGCACAGCTTTCAATGAGTGGATTCCCTCTTAAACTTATTTCAATTTGAGTTAACTCATTGTGATAATAAAACATTGCTATTATCACATTCAACCCCGAAATCAATGTAATTTGTGATAAAAGAAATAGTTCGCATCCATAGGTTTCATTCGACTGTAAATGAAAATTAGTATGAAAATGGATTGATTTAAAATTGATTTTCCATGAAAAGCGTAAAAAATCGGTAAATATAGTTATAGTAGATAAAAATCATGAGATTACTAATATTGATTAATTAAGATATACTAGCAGTAGGCGCATGTGTATCAAAATTATTCGGAATTAATGAAATTCGTATTGCCATCTATGTATGAAATAAAAAAATAACGAAAAAAATATTTAAAATTAAAAAAAACGGTAATAACGGGGGGGGGGCGATTGAATTTTTGACTGGAGCCCGCTAAACCTACGATATAAATGCGTATATTTAGATGATAAAAATGTAGGTCTCGGACAGAAGTCGAACGCCTTATGTACGTAAAAAGTGACGCATTGCTCGAGTACGACGATGGCTTGGAGTGAACGACGCCGGCCAATACAGTGCACGCTCGATAATTTGAACTCGGGTACGGCTGAAAATTTCGAGCGTTAGCGTATTTATAATATAGATTTTAATAGGGTCGAATAATACAAAAATCTTCCGTTAAAAAAAAGTAAAAATGACGTCCCCGGCACGAGACGCGAATCTGAAAACTTTTTTTTCGAAAAGTGAGTCCGCATGCATCAAACAGTCATCCGATGCACTTCCATTAGAAGCAGGCGCCATTGACGTCTCCGTCGACGCCTCCATTGTTCATCGGGGGCCATTGTGGTGCGGGCCCATTAACCGAATACGCCCCTGGCCGCGCCCATTGTTGTCCCGCCGTTGCAATTTATGCCCGGGGACCGCTTAACACTCTCAGGCCCGCATATTTTTTGACACTTCGCACTTTTTCTCGATCGGTCAACTTTGACAACAACTCGACTCGACTAATTATATCGAAAAAATATTCAATTAATCAGATTTTATGTATTTTTTTATGGGGTTTGATAGTTGCGAATTCCTCGCGTTAAACTCTATACGAAACAAATATAAGTTAATTAATACAAAGATTACTGACGAGTGATTTTTCACTTGTTAGTCCTTATTAATTTATAAGCAATCACTCCGTTGAAAATATCAATGCATGTTTGCTTCGAATTAACTTTTTTTTTTGTATAAGAAGAAGAAGAAAAATAATTACTCGTGCTTGACAAATAAATGACATTTGTCATTACAAACGTTTATTAATCTGGAGCGATTACGGATTATACACGGAATTGACCTATTTTATTACCGAATACTTAATACTTACGATTAAATAAATTACCGAAAAAAAATCTTTAGTAACTAAATATAAATGACGACTGAAAAGGCTAAGGGGAACAAGTGTCATTTTTGCCGTAATTGAGTTATGTACTGGAATCGCTTCTATGTACACTCATACATTTGATGGCAAAAGAATATGAACGAACTTGGAACGTATACCAAGATAAATCATCAAATCACTCGACCTCCTCCTAATACATGCTAAACTTTGAACGCCCTTTTCTCGAAATCACTTGTATTCCTAGGCCTTTTCAGTTATCAAATTTACTCTATAATTATCTAGTCGTATAATACATAAATATATTTTCACTCTTTGGAACACTATTCGATAACGGAATAGAGTCTGTAATATTATAATAGAAAATAAAATAAAATCCACAATTTGACAAAGCATACACTGACGCATGTAAACGCTTCAACTATAATATTGTACAGCATAATAGATTTGAAATAAGAATTTTAAGAGGAACCGGCCTGAACGGGTTAATCCGGCCGAAGCGAGATTAATCGCGCGCACTTTATTTATTCCGGTTTTTCGCGGGGCCTTTTTAAAAACGCCGACGATTAAAGCATAACAATAAATTGTGGCAGAAGCGATTGGCAGCTCCAGGTGTTGTTACGTCTCGGGCCAATTTGGTCCGAGACCAACTGCTGTGGAAAATTCGACCCGGCGCAAATTGGACCGTATACAGCCTTATTTCCATCACGGAAAATAAATTTATTTATTTTACCGACTTTTTTATGCATTTTTTCTTTATGAAGTTGAAAATCTGCGGGGGCAAGTCGACGACTCGAGTCGGCAACATTTTCATTTACATCGTGTGGATGTTACATTAGAATTGAACTTTTTTTCTCTAAACTATTGTAATTTGACCAAATTTTTTTCATATTTAGATATTTTCATACGATCTATTAGAATATTAAAACATAATATATTGATGCTCACAATTTTGGTTTTTATACTTGTTTCGAAAATAGCTAATTGTAAGAAAGTGACATTAAAATTAAAGGCATAAGATCAGAGATGAAATGAATAAATATCGATTGAAATAATAAATCTAATTGTATTTTTATAAAAAATTGAAAACCACTTAAAATTAATATCAACGGATACAAATATAATTCATATTTTTATCAGTCAGATAATCGATATTATTTTCAGTACTAGCTATTTTTATGGCACGCTGAAAAAATATAAAAAATGACTCATACACGTTCTTTATCATTTTTAAACTTTTAAAAATATTGTGTTTAATTTAAAATTATTCATTTAGCCACTTTCGAAAACTATAAATTCTCAAAAGGGAGGGTATTTTTAAGGCCAATGTGTCGCACATTTTCCGCGCCATATATTTTCGGAGCAGCGTGTAGTCTTTGTTCCAGAGGATAGATTGCGTTTTCGCGAACGTAAAGAACTTATTTTAAATACTGCAAAGTAAGGGGTCTTAATATATCTAAACTGCAAACCTATTTGGTGATTTTTTTTTTTTCGAAAAAATGCAACATTTCTCAACTCCTCACGAGAGCAGTATTGTGTTGAATTAAATATTCAATTATCAAGAAATCAGAAAAGATCCTACACATCCAAGCGTCCGATCAATCGGATTGTAAACTAATTGGTGTAAATCAAGTTAAAGAGTAGAATGCTCGAACCTGTCTCGACAGATTTCAATAAAACTTTATTGGAATAGTGTTAAGTGTAGATAACTGAAAAACTATTAAGATTTTCGTTTTCTTTGTTCATCATTATTTTACGTCTTTACCTAAACTGAGTTTCTGCCGAATTGATAATATAATACTCGTAATAATGCACCCCCTTGTGTGGAAAAAATCGTATCCGACTAAACAAATTAATTGAACGAATCACAATTAAGATAAATAATCACTTTTTTAATTCGCATTCCTTTTTTCATAACATATCTGGTCCTACTTAAAAATTCGTGACATCTTGAAATTACTGAATAAAATACATATTTTGACTCTAAATGTTATTTTCCTGGTTCTGAAAACGGAGAGGAGCATTTTTCTCACAGTACACATACGTGATACGTGTTTTAGATATAAGTAGACTTTTGTTCGATGATAAATTGTGCTTTTAGCGTGCGAGCGAATTAAGTCGTGCCTTGGAAGTATCCGTATATCCTTATTAACATATCCGACACGTCTGATTAATGTGTTAATTCAATTTTTAAACGAAAATGTAATACGTCATTTACACTATACAATATTCAATTTACAATGATGCATATAATTGCACTTATGTTTTTTTTCACTCTAGTATATGCAAGTGACAACCTATTTTAAATACCTGTATAAATCGTTTTGACATGTTTACAAATGAGTAGAGGTATTTCTTGAAAACACAATCGATTCTATCAATCGGCGATATGAAATACAAATAATTATCGGAACCAATCGAACGTTCACACAAATGACGTATTGTTTATTGAAAATAAATTAGATGTGTGATCGTTCATTGTTCGTTAGTTAACTGACAATTTACGGGGGAGCATTTTCCGAATACACACATGGCTAATGAATCTGCGCGTTTCGAATAACGAATAATGGGTTAAAACAGTTTACTTACCATCATATTACACATTGATGGTCAACCTTTCAAACGCATTATGGACGAGTTCCGCGCTAAATTGATAATTTTCAATATTTGTTTCATTTAATTTTACAAGTTATAGAGGTGTGAGGGAAAAATTATACCTTTTGGGACATTTTATCCCCTCTTGTTTTTTTTTTATCACTAACTTCCAGAAAAATCAAGTCTCCCTTAAATATCACTTCACGAAACGGTTCCAAAAATTGATACCTCGTCTTGTTTGTATCGATTAAATTAAATCAATTTTAGCGCCATCTTTCATATTCTGTATTTTCTTCATAATGCTGTTTTCTCATTTCAAAAGTAAATAATCAATTGAATTATTAAAAATAATACCTGTTGAGAATGACTGGACTGTGTCAAACGTATATGTGATGATAATACAATACAGTGCAATTTCGGATCGAAATGAGTTTTCATCGCATTAATTAACAGGAACAAACGACGTTAGGTTTATATAATAATCTATGTATTCGGTTATGATACATGTCAAATTTGCTGAGAGCCGTCAAAGCATATTTTGTCTGCAATTGACAGCTTTTGACACGACAAATGAACCCGATTTCGAACTGAATTTCAGATAAATACACTAGTCATGTTATATTACATTAGTGTATAAACTTAACCCATTTAACTTATTCCGAACCTTTGCGCAAGATTAAATGTTAATCTTGAAACTTCATAAAATTGTAATGTATTTGAAATAATTTACTATACTACTTTTAAAAAACTAATAACTATATATTTGTCATAATGAAGTTATACCTTTGTATCTAATCATTAAAAAAAACTTGTTTTATTTTTAGGGTTAATAATCAATATTAAATTGAAGTTATTGGACTAATAAATCGTAGAAGGATTTTCAAACTTTGACAGACAGTTACGGACTTATTAGTAAATCAAATACGTTTTAACACCTTAAACCATAGATAGATGATATCAGGGAAACAAATAAAATAATTTTGTTTTTATAACTTTATCAATTTAAAGATCTAACGCCCTTAACGAAAACCCCTATATTTGCAATGCACCCAGTTTTTCTTGTACACGTGTTATACGAATGGGTACGCTCACACCTGCCAATATTCAGAAACCCCACCAGGATATTATTTTAAAAATTGCGTATTTTTCAGGTTTCTTTTTTTTTCACCCACATTCCATATAAATTTCACGATCTTTCGCGCTCTGATGAGCCGCGAACTTTTCCCTTTATTTTATTAAGTCGTCAACGCGGGAAAGTTTCTGCTGAAATTTCCTTTTTTTTTACTCTAAACGAAAATGTTCGGGAAAACTTAGAAATAATATTTTCTCCCAAATTTTTATGAAAAAATTGCGTAAATCATAACATTTTTTTACTCGATTGATCAGGTGTACAAATTTGAGAAAATGGCATCTCAACCAACCAGAATATATAATATAATATAATATAACCTATTTTTATTTAAAAAAAATTGAAAAATTGAAAATTCACAAATAGGATTTCTGCGAATTTATATTTTATTTTAACAATGGTTTAAGTCCAAAATTTGAAAAAACGGGATCTCATAGTTAATAATAACTCTTTGCACTCAATACTTTTAAAAAATAATATGAAACATTGATCATGAATTTACATGCGAATGTAAAGAGTTAAATACATAGGTTTGAATGAAAGTGGACCCACGCTTTAGGGAAAATTTATTTACAACCTATGTATTTAGTGAAAAAAAAATCAACATTTATCAAAATCAAGTGTCTTAAATTCCTCACAACACTGTTTATTCGACATTTCCTATCAACACGAAATTCTATTTAGTTTTTCGTATAATTTTGAAAATTCACACCTTTGAAATTTTGGAATTTATTCGCTTGTCGATAAGTCGGTTAAAGGGGCAGCAGGTGTTTTCGGTTAATATGCAACCATCGATGTAGCTGATTTACGACCGTGGAACGTTAAATTACGTACAGAAGAGTTGTAAGCTTGCTAACGGTCAACAACTATACAACTACAACAACTCAACAACAACACCGACCGAACAACAACAACAACAAGAACGCAAGATTGCTTGTAGTCGCACGCGGCGTTTGGTCGAATACAAACAATCGTTGACATTTCAATTCTATTCAGGCTATAGATTTTCTGTATATCTCTGATTAAATTGACAGTATTTAAATCCTATTTCGATCATTATATTCAAGCATAATAAATTTACCATGTATTTGTATTCTATAGCATTACCAAAATAATCAATCGAAATATCCGTACCTACCTATAAATAAAATTTAATTGCATCTGTATGTACGATATGTTTGTTATTTATAGACTCCTAAAGGATTAGCTTTCCATTTTTACAAACAACCGGATTTTTATCGTTTAAAAATTCTCAGAAAAGCCTATTCGTAGTCCAGATGTAGCAAAAATTATGCACGACCTACACACGGAATTGAACTTATTAATACCGACCACGATAAAACATTCCAAAGATATAATGTGCACATTTGGGAAGGTTTCAATAGTAATATTTTTAAATTCATGGTATTGGATAAATAAATAAATTATATTGAAAGAAAAAACATATAACTTTGTATCTATGAGCTCATTCATAATTATGCATAATATTATATTTATATGTGAATAGACCCATATATATTCAGCACTAATAAAGCAGATCCTTTCATCAAAATTAATTAATGAATTCGCAAAATGGATCGAATCACCATTACTCATATAGCTAACTATGTACATCCACACAACTTAGTCAGTGGCGTAATCAAAATTGATGAAAAATAATATGATTTTATGTTTTAAAGTATTTCAAAGGCATTTAATACATATCTATATCGAGAATCAAATATAGTATTTACATATTTAAAATACAAAATAAACTAAATGCAAAATTTAATTCAAAGCATGTTAAATTACACCGTGTGTAATTTAACGTTCGCTGCATCTAAAAGTCTACGTCTGTTGAATGTCAAGTGCTAGAAACCCTATCGATTGTAAAATATAAAATGTAACAATTCAGAAACCATAAAAAAATATTTAAAAAATGGTAGTTATAATAATAATAAGAGCTCTGAATTCAAATGTTTCCCCCATTGCTACAGCACTGCTTGCATTCGAGATGGATTCACTGTGAAAATCAATATCAATATTAGTGTCCGACAGAACATGCTTTAATAAATCACTGTGGCGGTACGTCAGTGATCGGACAGCTCACGTGCCATATATAATTATAATTAGTTCCCATTCAACGTGTAACTATTATACGATGTGTAATCATATAATTGGTATGGGGTGGATCGAAAATAATTTTAATGATAAGCATTATGTTATGTTCATATTATTGACAGGGACCTATTAAATAAAGATTTTTTTTCCTGAAATCGAAAATTTCTTACTGAGCAGATGTAGAGTATATTCAGTAATTTTCAGCCGCAAACTGAGCAGTATAATATTTGAGTTAAGCGTTGCATTTCGCTTTCAGTGCACGTACTTGCAAGTTCGATTTGATTAAAGTGCAGCGGTGTAAGTTAATTTTGCAGCATGCACGAAATTCGAATTTAGCGCCGAAAGCTTCCGTTTTCCGTTTCCGCCAACAAACTGGCCGCTTTCTCTGCACTTTCGACAACTTTCAATATTGATTCGCGAAAAATTAGTTTTTCGAATCGGTCGACTTTTTTAACATATCCAGACCCGGTATGCGTTATTATGTTCGTCAATTTTGAAGCCTCATAAAATTATTATTTAATATTATATGGCATACCGCTTTTTTTTTCAAAGGATAAACCAACTACATAATTATTTTAAAATCATCTTATTCGCGTAACATTTATGACCAACGATTATCTACATATAGATAATTAAATTTATTATCATTTATGAACGAACTTATACTTGAAAGAATAATTTATATTTCAATCTAAACTGAATTAATCACTGATATAACAATTAAATAACCACCATTGATATGTATGGAATAAATAGAATTGTAAATAACATTTTGGATTTTGTGTACTATTATTATTTTTTGAACGCCCATTAATTAAAATCCACATTTTTTTCGGTGCGTGCACATTCGGGTAACGCAAAATGAAAATGCCCTTTATGAAGAATTTTAATATTTGCCGAAAGTGTAATTTATCGTCTCTCGTACAACACGCGAACAATGAATGTTCGTTTCGTATTTACTCGAAAATTCGAAAAACATCACGCATGAAAATATTAATTTCGCTTTCATCCCGTTTAATTGTGCGCTAGGTGAATGTATCGTAAAAAAATATTATATTTCGCGAGTACGAACTTCACGTTTTTATGTTGTGGCGTGTCCACACCTAAGCCGGCGGCTTCCGTCGGCAAAGCTCAATTTTTTTTTAATATTTGATCCATTTGATTGGAGAAAAAGTGATACTTTAACGCTTTATGAGACATTTTCCAAAAATAGATCACATACCTTAACTGCATCGATTAAATTTGATAGATTTAGCATCACTTATTGTGCGCTGCTATAACTGTACAGAGTTTCTAGCCTATTTCGTCACTTCAAAGTGTAAGATTAACTAAAAAATATGAAATAAATTGATTTGCAATACCTTCGTCAAATAAATAAATAAGTTTACAAACAAACATTATTAGCGAAATAATATAATACTAAACGAGACAAATGTATATCGAATTTATATTTGCTTTTATATCCGTTGATACTCAACGCGCTACATACTTGTAAATTATAATCATGCAATGAAGTTAAATATAATTATACAGAACGCAACTGAATATCTCTTTCTACGCGTCCAGTTTGCACTCTCAAGAGAAAGATTCGAGCAATTTATCAGAACCAAGATACGGAAGGAGTCTACACACACTCGTGTAACCATTCTATACATCGAGAGTTCAGTGTACTTTTTTGCAATGTTTTCTAATCTTGAATTCCTCTGATTCATGAGGTATTTAATCAAGGAGCGTCCAGGCTAGGAAAGAATGCGGTATTTATTTTGCACACAATCCCCAAGGAATAATCTTGCGGTAATAAAACATACGAAGCTTTAACACATTATTAGTCCTCGGGGATGTGAATTTTTTTTTGCATGGCTTTGTAATATATCGTGACGTTGTTTGCACTAAATTACCATATGATATTCGCTTTTTACGTATTATAACTTTTCGCAGTGGAGTTAACTTAGTTTTTGAACCGTTGCACTAAAAAATCCTGTCATGCATAACTTGTATTACGATAATTTAAATTACGAATTAAACATTTTAAATTAATTTGGAAAGAAAATATATATAGAATGACATAAATAACTACCGTCAAATGATGAAATTCGTAAGTTTATAATTGCGGACATGTGTAATAATGAAGGGATTATTTAAAAACGCATCAAAAACATCTCATACTTTTTCTCGACATCTTTTTTTATGACGTCAATCACGTTGTGCACTTAAAGACTCATATGCAAATCGATAGAAAAAAGTTTACATTTAGTCTCTACATACATATTTGTATAGATACATCAGGTGTTATAGTAGATCCAGTGTGGACCCCCAGAGTGCACATAATGCCCGAGACATTTCGTAAAATTCCTCGAGATCTATCTTTCTTCGTAGATACCGCGTAACAAAAGGCCGACATAAAGGCGAAATTCCGGAAAGTACACCGCCGATACATCTGCGCATATTTCACCCAGGTCTCCCTTATTTTTTTATTATTTTATTCGACTATCTTCCGTTGTAGACATGAAAGTTTTCGAACAGGATCAAAAGTCTATCTTGCATTCGGAGATCATGTTTCGCGTCTTCCGTCCTATGCGAAGCTATTTTCAATATTTCTCGCGGAGGGAAAAAACAGGTACGTGTCGTATCGGAAATACGCAAGCACGTATAATATGAGTGTTGCGTGATACTTTTCGAAAACACACCGATACTATCCTATTTCAATCTGTTGATATTGTTATGACTTTTTTCTTTGATATGAAGAAAAACTAGGTGTACTTCAATACAAATACGGTCGATCATTCAACAACTCGTGATCCATACAAAATTTTATATAATCCAGCACCCATCGCTTCCTCACTTTAAGGGCCGGTCTTTTCACCTCAGTATATGTACACAGTGCAAGTGCCCATAACCTAGTATTTGCGAGTGCATAAACGGCCACGTCTGACATTTTTCCGAGAAGTTTTCCACGGCGAACTTTCCCGTCCTCGAGGAATCCGCGCAATCTCGAATATGAAAATAAGGAGCAGGTCCAGGTGGTGCGCTTATCCGTCTTCGTCCATCAATCAATTACCCTGAGTGACAACCGGCATCCAGATCCTTGCACGTATCGGGGTAATATGTTACGCAGGACTTATCGCTGATGCTGATTTGACACGCGGATCCACCCGAGGATAAAGCCGCAACGGAAGACTCGCTGGCGTCAATCAAACTTCCCAAATTCGGCATGAGCTCTCTTCTTCCCAGGATCTGGTGCTCGGAGAGGCTGTCTCTTGCTTAATCCTGCGTCCGGATTCGAATCCTTCGTTTCTATGATGAGTGCTATTTTTTAAATCTATGCCTCTACAATTAAAATATTAAAGATTCTGGTACATTGACTACACCACTGCTCGTATAACTGATTTGATATCATATCTGAGTTGATCTACTCAACAACACCAGTAGTAACGCATATTGTCTGATCTCATATTTTGAATTGATTACTAGTACCTACATGAGAGTTTTTTGAGATTATTTTTTAAACTTTATTAAATATCAACTTAATTTTGAAATATGTACAATTTATAATACCGGCCAGTGAAATACAATCAACGCAACCTAATTGTAAATTTCTATTTGAATAGATAAAAATATGGAAATAGAAATAATAAATAAGATGTATTTGAATTAATAAATTTTAATAAAAATAAAGAATTGTTGAGGTTAAATAAAGCGAGATGAAAATAATATAGGGAGTTTTGAAGTTTGGCGGATATATAATGTAGGGTCATCAAAATCCGTGTCGGGCCCAAGCCAAGGTGCGACACAAAGTGAACCTGGGCTCATTTAATTCCCGAATAGGTTCGTTTACGACAATTCCTGCCAAGATTAATTCGGCCCGATCCGCATAACGAGAAAATTATTTTGGCGGGAAACCGCGGAAATTTCAAGTTTTCACATTATTAAACAGCGATTGCGGGGGACGCCCTAATGAAACCTACGTGCAAGAGAATTTTACACCGATTTTACAGCTGCAGCCCACGGCTTGAATAAATTTACCCAAAGACGGTCCCCAACACAATTACCTATTATCGTACGATATTCTGTATAAGTAAGTAAGCACTTTTGCGAAATGACCTTTCTCTCACTCTCGCTGAGAATTGAGAAATTTCAGCACCGCCGGATAATGCAATCATAATTTTAGATTTTCCAATTTTTTTGGAATGAAATAATCAGAGAAAAACTTTGTCACATGAAAAACGAAAATATTAATTAAGGCATCAAAGTGGTTTTTCAAGTGATAATTTTCGCTAGAATCGTCTGCATCGGATACTAAGGGTGGGTACGTTACCTAGGTACTTGTTGGGGTGGCATCCCCACCCAGAATGTAGGGACTTCCTACCATTAGGGGATTATTGTGCTGGGCTCGCGAGACGTTACATTCGGATACACGGTTTGGTACATGAATAGCCACAGAGACGGATCACACATTTTATTCAAATCACCTGTGACGATTTTAAATTCTTTATGCAGTTGTATAGACTTTACAAGCATTAATTGAGTCGTTCGGAGAAAAATCTGATTAACTTCATAAAGCCGATAAAATTGATGAAACGTGTTTGAGGCGTTTTTCAAATTTTCTTAATCATTTTATTTTTCTGAAATTTTAAAAAATGCATGTACAAAGTTCGTTTATAATAATCTACAGATGTAGTCAGTTCAAATTTGAGTACAGAATCAATTAAAATGGCATCTGAAAAACATTATTACTCAATGGCCAAAAAACTTATCTTTTTGTCCCACAAAATAAGAACCTTTTCCGCAACTATCCTACTTTTTTACCCCATACTTTGAGGTCTAATTTTCCCTCCTTGAAAGAGCCACTGACTTTTGAATGATCTAATCAATGACTTGAATTTTTTAAATCATTTTTCTCTTTTAAACGAGTCGAATTTTCTTTATGGATTTTCTTCATCTTTTGCTTATCTCTATCCATATCACACCAATCTATATTATATTACAATTTATATTGATTGACCTATGGCAAATTTATGATAAATTTTACAGAGATAAACACATGCACATAAAAAAATACATACAACTATACCAAGTGCATTGAGATTTCGATATTTTTTTTACAAATTGGAGTGAATCACGTTACACACAAAACAAGTGAATTGTAATTTGAGGCAATCGAAAGTTTTGGAGAGCCTGGTCCGACTCTGGTGGGCATGGGGTTGTAATGGGATGGGGTTGGGACACAGACAGAAGTGTCCCAGACAAGCGGATGGATGGCGCAGCACAACAAGCGCTGCGGGACTCATTACCATTTTATTGTATACACGCTAAGTTCCTTGTACGCGCGCACTGTTACTTGACACCTAACCTAACCCCGTCTGCGAACCAACACCTTCTCTATCTATATGCTCATACACTTTTGTCGACAAATCGAGACACTTTTGATACATTTTAAAATCTTTGAATGAGTTTGTGGATTCTTTAATCATTTGAAGATTGATCGAGTATGTTCTTAATATTGCATTTGGTATTGAAATTTTAAATGGTTTTCATAGAAAAATTAGGCTGAAAGAAAATATTACTCGGAAGATATAAAATGTATCTGTGTGTATAAAATTTATATTTTATTGAATAACTCTTGATTTTTTTTTTATTATAGTGTACAGTTTACAATCAAATATTATTATTATACACTCAACAACTGCTGAATAATCAACCTATCCAAATAATGTTTTATTTTAATCGAATCATTCCATAAAAATTATTCCTAATATCGGTTTCGAATGCAATATTAAGAATTGCATTTGATTCGTCTTTATATTATAAAAACTAGTAATGCCACAGTTCGGAATTAATCTTATGTGTATTGCATTGTTCGGAATTTTATAAAATTTCGTATTGCCATCTATGTGTGAAATAAAAAAATATTTAAAATTAAAAAAATCGGTAATAACGTGCCGCGATTGAATTTTTGACTGGAGCTTCCTAACTCTACGATATAAATACGTATATTTTGATGATAAAAATTTAGGTCTCGGACAGAAGTCGAATGCCTTATGTACGTGAAAAGTTACGCAGCGCTTCAGTACGACAGTGGCGCGGAGTGAACGACGCCGGTTAATAAACTGCACGCGCGGGTTCGAGGCACCGCTGTGGTTGAAAATTTCGAGCATCGTTAGCGCATTTACATATAATATAGATATCATTTCCATTTAGTGAAAAAAAAATGTACCATTTATCAAATTTTCCAAAAGTGTCCAGAATTCCTCACAACACTGTTCGTATACACGCATTAATTTACATTTTGACCGTTGGCACCACTTCCGCCACCCTCAGAACCGAAATCTTGGTGTGCTACTTGTTGTTGTTGTTGCTACTGCTACTGCACAACGACGAAACTCACGCCCATTGTCGTCTGTTTCGGTGTTTCTCAAACTCTTTTCTATCCATGTATTTAAATAAAAATTAATATCTCTATTTTTTTTCACGGGCTCCTCAACAACTTATCTTTTCGCAATGAAACTATCCCGTGTTATTGCATACGTGTCTGGGATAGTTTCTGCTTTATAACATTTTACATTTTAAAATTTTACAATAAGATTACAGTGCATTTCGAGCAACGCCAGTAATAGAAATTAGTGACACACAAATATTCATACGCTGCATACATATTTTGAACGTTACTTTTGAAAGATTTAACGAAATTATTGCATCATTTTTGCATGAATTTGCACAATTCATTTTTTTTTAATACGTGGGTATTCTACAACACACCAGTGTGCTAAAATAGTATCAATATTATAATGTTACTGTTTCGAAATTATTATAATATTTTCTCACATTAGCATATTTGTGAAATATATGTATTGTATGATATAATATGATAGAACTTAAACTATAATAGTAAACTTGCAACGTAGTTACATCGCGCACTAAGTCTGTTAAGCAAACTTTCAAGACTTCCACGGAAATATTCTAATTAATGTTGACTAGACTTTATAAAAAGCTTCAAAGACACCCTTACTTTTTAAACGATTTAATAACAAGTTATCCTTCCATTAATTAAGAGAAACATAATTATATTCGTTTTAACTAACATTTGAACTTGATTAAAAAAAATACTAATAAATTCTTTATATTATTTTCCAAAATTGAACATAATTTACGAAAATGTATCATACAATACATATGTACCTTGAGGAAAACTGATAATTTGAAATGTATTATGCAAAAAAAAACGTTTTTCCGAAAAAAATTTGAAAGTTTACAATCTCATTTGCCGTAATAGTAATACGTTTTGATGGAAGTATTAAAAATGATTTTTTACAATCTTGCACATCGCTAAGTTATTTATCGAGTCACAGCCAACTGATTTTCATAACGGACTTATCTCCTTTTCGAACTCTTATAATAAGTTCTCAAACTGTGACTTCAAAAGTAATAATAAATAACTACCGAAACTATTTGAAAAAAATCCGAAATTAATATTCATATTTTTTAATTGCTGACACTTTAGAAACCATCCTCCTTACAATAAAACTATGACTACATGAATCGCCTTACTATGTATGTTTTCTCAAAAATAAAAGCCCGTCTTATATTAATTTTGCTTCAGATAACACAAAAAACATATTTCAAACGAATTTTGATATTTTGAAAAAATGTGGCAGTATGTTTTCACATGATGTAAATGATAATATGATTTAATACTTTTTCAGTCGAAAAAAAATATGATTCATTCATCTGACTGTGAATTAATTTATTATGTAATATAATGGGTTTATGGGGTTGTTAAGTTTGAGAAGCTTTTTTGGTGCGTATTTTTCCTTCCTATCGCTCGGTTAATTTAATCGAGGGTACGTTGTTATTTTTCTGAACGATTTGAATTTTATTAAGCGTGCCGCGAATTTATTTATCGATAAAGAAGGAAACGCTTTCAACTTAATTTTCAGACTATTTTATAGGAAGAAAGGTTTATAATAAATCAATTGTTTGCACATGATCAATAATAAATATTGCAAGTGTAGGTATTATAATAAAACAGATATAAATTCACTATTATCAAATAAAAAAGAAACATTTTCCGATGTTGTATCGACGATTGACTGTAATAATATAACGGATGAGGCATATGTATTTGCAAATTCAGTTAAATACGGTGTTTTTTTTTTCAAATTCAATTTTATTTTTATATGAAAGAAAATTTTCTAAACAATTATTACTTAGCTGTTAAACATTTTCAAACAAATCGTCATTGTCAACAGAATTTAGCAGCAGACACTTTTCAAAATATAAAAATTAGTATTTTGCTACAGATATTGACAGAAAACTTTGACAACTGGATCGAAAATAAAATTGAAAAATATCTTTTAAGATGAACGAAAATGAAATGAAATGAAAATTAGTGAATCATATTTACTTACGTGTTTTTTCAAAAAATGTCAATTTCGTTTGCGTCACATTGTACGTTCAAGCGGTACGTACACTATTGTCAGGAATTCTGGACACTGTTTTTAACGAATTAGAGAATGATGAATTTTCCGGAAAATCTGAACTAAATGGGTTTATTTTTCTTTCGTATTTTAAAAAGTGATGAAGTATAGTTCTTAATATTGCATTTGACTCCTACATTTAAAATGATTTTCATCGAAAAAAATCAATCAAGCAAAAACATTTTTCGAAAGAAATTGTTATGCAAAAATGATCAAATTGTATTAAAATAATATATAATTGTAAGTTCTATATTTCAAATGATTGATACAATTTATAAAAGCACGATTTATTAAATAAAATATAAATTTTATACATTCCGATGATAGTTTCTTCCAAGTAACGTTTTCATTTTTTCGAATTTTCCCATGAAAATCATTTTAAATTTCAAATCAAATGCAATATTAAAAATTGTACTTAATAACTCTTCAAAGTATATAAAAAACTATGTACGAACCCATTCATCGAAAATAATCAAAAGTGTCCAAAACTTTTCACAATAGCGTATGTATATCAAATATAGTCTGTTCGCGCACACAGGAACGCCACATTCTTTTTTTTTCGAACAGAGTCGGTTCTCGGATATATATTTATTTTTTGCCAAACCGTAATTTATATTTCATGGCTGAAACTCAAAAAGCTCGAGGGCCGTAAAACACGCCCGTATGTAAAAATACGTGTATGCAGAGCGAATCGGCCAAATGTATGAATAAAAGCCTCCACACCGGCCATATGGTGCAAGTGACTAAACTTTGAGCTTTCCCCGCAAAAAATACCTGCCCGCTTATTTTTTTCCGTCGGCCCGGATACTTTTTGCGCGAAAGCCTCCCCTTTAACCGTCCCTTTAATGCGAGAGTTTTCAAATTCGCGCGGCAAAAAGTATCGGTCGTTTGACGGTTTCGAACATGTACGTTGGATACACTTGTTTCGGAATAAACGGTTCGAATGAGAATGAAATTTTACTTGTATAAGTATTCACTCCTCTAATCTTTTTAATTTGTCGATAATATTTTCAAATTTCTCAATAATCATTCAATTTAAATTGATAAAGCAGTAGCTTAAATTAGAAACTTCAAAGTTGCAAAAATCTTCGTAAAAAAAATCGTACTTTTCGAATCACGTATACGACAATCAAAAATGACATATGACTCTTGCCAGGATCGATCAATCGAATCCAACATCACGAGATACTGATTTCAACTCGACGTGCACTAACGATTTATAAAACTGTGCTCAATATATTTACACGAAAATATACTATTGAGGAAAAAAATGTTTGTAAATTGAGCACCTAGAAGGGGGTTCTTTATGCGGCGCCGTTTCCTCTTATAATGGAAGAAGTCGTAAACTTTACTTAATACGTTCAAGTTTGTTTTGCTAATTGACTTAAACTGAGAGTTTGCATCTTCCTTAATTACGTTGTAAAAATGTATACGTACAGCCTCTGGTAATATATTTGTGTGCTTATATTCGGTCGACATTGTTCCTATTCACGTAACATAATTGTGTACCTACTTATACATTTTTCTCTTATTATCTTTCAGTATCAATTTCATCGTCATAATAAATTAGTTACTGTAATATTTAAATCCAACATCAATCCCAGGTTCGCTGAATCGACTCGAAATACACAAACGTTTTATGGCACTGCAACATCAGCTGGCAAATAAAAGCGCTAACGTTACATTAAAAAATATAATGCTATTTTTATATCACTTTAAATGAGTTCTGTTGAATAAATAATTAATGAAAAAGTCAGACATTATTCGCAGAATCAGTAATCTATGTATGTATGTATGTAGTAATAATATATGTATGTGTAGTTCATTTTTATCAATTTTTGTTGAAATATTTTCTGAAACGTTTAAATATTAAATTTTAATACATTTATGTATGAATATGCAATTGAAAGCAAATAGATGTCAAATGAAAAAAAATGTCTATTTGAATATTTTCCACATACTTTAAATACATTATGTATCTATGTATATGAATAATAAATTTTTCATTTAAAAAGCAAAATGTTATATTACAAATTAAGTGAATAATATGCATTGTTTAATGAAATATACGAATAGATTTTTATTACAAGATTTGAAAGAAAAATCAAATGATACACTTTTAAAAAATTAAAAGAGAGGATAATGTGATTATTAAATATAATCGGATGATAATTTTTTTGAATGGCTCATTTACTTTATCAATTACGCGTAATCTCGACCGCTAAGCTACTTATTTTAAGATAACGATCGATCATTTTTCCTCTTCGATGTAATTTATTTAAAAAGTTGAAGTTGCCGTTTGACTCTGCTTAATTTATGACAACTTAATGTCGGAATCTTTTTGTCGAAATTTTCAGATTTTCTTCCTTTAATTTTTCATCAGAAGCTTAATATTTTCAATTTTATTCAAACTATTGTTATTGTACACTATTGATTTTCATTCTGGAAAAAATATTGATAAATTCGAGATATGTTGCATTTTCTAACAAAATTTGTACTGAATGGATTTATAGTTTCTATTGTAAACAAGTACGGTTTTTAGTTATGCATTTCATCAATAATTTTCAAATGTCAAATGAAATATAAATAACCGTAATCAATCTTCAAATTATAAAAGAAACTAGTTACATAGTTATCTAGGATGGATTTTAATTTTTTTCAAAATATTAAAAAGCAAATTTTCGTTAGATGAAAAGTTTGTGGTGAAATATATTATTTATATAAAAGATACTCGTATACAAATGTAAGAGGACAGAAAGGGACTAGAATCCTGCCAGTCCGATCGACAAAATTGGTTTTCGAGAGGAAAGTGAGAAAAAAGATGTGGATTCGAAAGGTTGGCCACTTCTGGCGTCGCCGAATATTAAAATCGCTTTGTGCTCGACGAGAGGTCCCACATTAGCATGCGGTATGCGATTTTATATTACAAATATACGCTACGTCCGTACCGAGGGGAAACTCGGCTTATTCCGACATATATTTCAATTTACAACTGTAAATCAAAAAAAAATCACACGCTCTCCATACTATACATAATAGTTGCGATTCAAATATTTCATCAAATGACCAGTTTCCCGTTTGTGATTTAGACAATTTAAATATGAATAGGAATCAGTTGCATTTTTTTCAATAAGGGGCGACTCTAGTCAATTTTCTCGGGGATTTTTTTTTCAATTTACTGCCAAAGGATTAGTCTTTAAGGAGTGTGTAAATAACATGCAGACATACATAAAATTTTATTAATATAGAATATTTTTTGAAATAAACAGAACTTCCTCGAATATTTTCGTCTGTAAAGTATCGGATCCGTTCGATTCTTTCGGTTCAACGGTTGTGGAAAACGTTCACTTTGTGACAACGTAACGTTAGGTTTGCACATATTCAATTCGATTACATTTAATTAACGCTCGATCACATCCTGCGGTTCGACATTGCTTCAAAGCATTATTAATTTGTATCAATAATGAATCCATTAAATGAATCAGTTCTAATGTAAGCGCATTCGTCATCGATGATTTTTAATTAAATTGATTTCAAAAGCTCAGCGGGACTAGCTGTAATACAATTGAACGTAGCGAAACGAGTTTCGATATTGAATTTGTATTTTTGTGGAAAAAAACGTTACTTTAAAAGTGGGGAAAATGTTAGTTTCTCTATTTATTTTTCAATCTCTTTTGTAACGAGAATAATTTGAACGTTGGGAATCATCTTGAAATGAAATTTGGTAATAATCCCAATTGAATGATATCAATTGTTATATTATGCCCATAATGTAAAATAGGAAAAAGTTGAAAAATATTTTATTTTTTTGACATAATTGCATCAGTCTGATTTTCATTTCCAGTGATTGATCAAAATATTTTGTTTTTAAATGCGGTTCTGAACATGTTAATGCGGTGATGAAAAGCCTATCCTTTTCGATGAAATTCCTGGGGGATGTGTTCGAAATAACTCATTTAAACTTGGGTTTATTTGCGTAATTTTACTGACGCTGTTGCCCTTAACGAATGCATAATTAATCGGCTGCAAGTACAGCATGTCTAAAAAACATCACATTTGATAGATTTAGTACAGTGACAGTGATCACAGAATAAATTGACTATATTTACATAACAGTCGAAATGTAAAACTACATAAGCAAAAGATTGTTAAAATGTTTAATTATTGTTTCATTTCATAAATAAGAAATGTTATATTTATTTAACGATGTGTTATATGATAACTGCTTGGCGATTCGTTGGATCGAAAACGCATTACTTTGAAATGAAATTCAGTATTCCATATTAGAAACCCTTTGACTATTTCGTATTTTAAAACACCACCGTTCCATATTTGAGACACGTATGAAAAATAACGAAAAAAACATTTTTCAGTTATCGTCGTTTTTTTTTCAAATTTGAGAGATTATCTCTTCCTTTTACTATAATCAAAACATATCTGAATATATTTGACCTCAATCTATTTCTTAAAAACGTTAATTATTATTAATTTGTGGAAAAAACACGCTTAAGGCTTAGATGTTTGCATTGCATATTTAGGACAATTCCTCTATACACTGTAAAAAGTAAATCTTAAAAATGTTGCATACTGGAATTTCTGTTTGTCTGAAATTGAATTTAGTTGTTAGTTTTACGAAATTGGCTCCCCATTGTTGCTCTAATCGCGAGCAACCCTACCCGAGCTGAATTCAATTGCCCATAGGTAATTTGAATTTTGAACTGTCTGAAAAACAAACCGAATTCAGGCTGGTATTAAGATTTTCTTTTTACAGTGTATCTATAGTGACCGATTGTGGTAATGGCAGGCGTTCGTCTCAAGTGTGAACAGTGCTTTTTACAGCCGCCGGAGCACGTAGACGGGCACTTTTGCAAATTGCCGGATCGCGATCTGGAAAGCCTCCCGTTCCGCCCACAACTCCCCTCGGTGGAAGAGGAAGGCTTTTAGCATATGAACGCGAAAGCACCGGAGCGCTCGCTGACCAATGAAAAATTTATGAACCCGTCGATAAATCGCCTCCGGACAAACAGCGCTTTCCAAATTCGAACTTGCACTTTTTTTTTCTTATTATTCATAATGGATTTTAAAATGTCTGTGTTTGTTTTTTCCGTAAACGGCGAAGAAATCAGCCCAGAAGCCGATGGTGGATTGCATACATTGAATTGCTTAGACATCAGCTGAAAGGGCTGAAACTAATGCAAGGATAGACTAAAGTGAAATTATCAAACGCAACATTACGTTACAGGGGTTTACATGCTGCCTAATCTAGCTATTTCATTCTAATCTAACATTTTTTCGAATAGATATGTGAAAAAGAGCTAGATGCGAGCGTTAAGTGGGGAAAGAGTGAACCTTCAAATGTTGTCAACTAATGTTCACACTAACTTGACATCAAATAGGTTATTCACATTAGTAATCTACTGTCCTCTATATAAAGTCAAAGTATGTTCGCTGATTTTCGATTCTGTCAGATTTAACCTGACTGTAACTAACAAATTCTTTTAACTTAAATCAACGTTTGTCGTTTACATGGTGTGAACGATCCATAAAAAAACTTTCTTCAAGGTCCGAAAGTTAGATGAACTATTGGAAAATTGTGTTATAAAAGATTTAATATACGAACATTAATTGATAAGTGGCATTTTGGTTTTTGAGAACGACACAAAGCCATATTCGATCAGCTTTAAAGCGGCTTGTTACACCTCGGGAGCACAGGACACAGGATTGGTTGTCTGGTTTTCAGAAAGCACGTCTCAATTTCATAGGCAATTGGAAACGGGTGCACCGTGACGAATGTGCAGAGCTGGAGACTCTCCAAGCTCAATAAACGTGATACGTCTTATGTTAGGTTGCATCCACACCAATTTGATGAACTTTCGATAAAGTTGATTAAACGACGTCTTTAATTCAATGCTAAAGTTTCCGACCAACTGTTTAAATGGGTTTTAATCACTGGCCCCTTGGATTCAAATGTCGGCATCTTTGATTTAAAATTTTAGATACGTTTAATATTATACAATATTTAAACAAATAAATATATAACTACATCCCTTTCATAACGCATTGTATAAAAGAATTTAATTCATATTTTACGAATCATTAGATTAGGGTAAAGTACGAAAAAAAAAATGCTATATTGGTATAATGTGTTTTGCTGAAAATAACACCGTTGATTATTGCCATTATTTAATTTGATATAACTTAATCAATAGAAATATGTTTAATATATTGACATTGGTATGATAAAATAATATATAGTTTTTGTTATTTATGATAATTTCAGGGATGAATGCACCTTTATGAAACAGAGGACAGAAAAAGCGTTTCCACTATGTGTTTGCGAATAGCCACGGTTTGTTTAGTGCGAATCCTCAAAGGGTTGGTCAGTGTCATATTTACTGGCAGTGTGGTAAGTAAATGTTTTGGTTTCGAATACTGATCGTCACTATTTTTCATCTGTGTGAAAATCATGGTGTTTTATTTTTATATTTTATCGATTTATGATGGTTTATTCTCTCTCTTAAATGTCTGTATAGTATTTTGGATATAATTATTATTTTGTTCGTTGAACATATTTGATTTACGTTTCATTTTAGTGAAAGAAAGAGAAGTATTTCATCATATGGTATTTTATGGAATCCCAAAAACCATCAGTTGAATTTCCGCAAACAGAACAAAGCACTTTTATATGGGTTTTTCACAAGTGCTATATGAACAGGGCTGTGTCACAAATCCCGGTGTTATTGAAAATTTATTGAACACAATATTTTTTTCAAAATACAATTCACAATTCACTTTTTATTCATGGTATCTCTGAATAACACTATTATTTTTCGATGTAGGAATTTTATGCATAAGAAATGCAATATAAATATAAATATAAACACAATGAACGTTTTGTTTGATCAATCATACAACTGCATATACTCGCATCGTGTGTAATCACTGAATTATATGCACTCGATTCGATATATATTACACATGCATGTACAAATACTCGGCTATATGCACTCATTTCAGTACAAGCACGATTCGAACTATCCACATCCTTTTTTTCATCGCACCCCAGATATTTTATATACGTTTAGACTTTTATACGAGCATGCACGGGTTCGTCATGGCCCTGTTGTTTGTCCTATACGCATTTTGATTTATCGCTATATTTTCCCATTAATTTGGGTCCGATAAGGTCGAAACTCGATTTCCGCAAGCTCACGGTGGACGCTCTTGACGCGTACAAATGTACAAACTTTCCCGCGCAAATTTTAATTTCAAACAAAAGCCTCGTACCTATGCTATGTTATATTGTGCAACAACCTACCCGTGGAACGTGATCCGAATACGCTAATTTAATATCGCGCGATTCTAGCACTAGAGTTCACGGCCGGTCTAGGTCGACATTTTCTACTCGTCTATTCGTCTACTGAAAAATATACAAATTCATCTTACGATTAGTTGAAAGAAAATGGGTAAAAATTTCAGCAAATGTCACAGATGCAACGAAAATCTTATAAATCATACGTGAGTTGTATAATGTATGATATAAGTGACGTCGTTTGTCGAATAATAAAAAAAGTCAAATACACCTAGTATTAAATCCAGGTTTTCGAAAAAATCGTTATATTGCACTTGTTGAATATTCAATATTGCAAACCTTAACAGATTTACCATGAAATGGTCGACACTTTCTCGTTTTCAGAATTTCGGCAAGTTGTGTCGTTTAATTATGATACGCGTTCAACTATGAGCGTGTTTTTCTCGAAATCACCGAAAGGGCGGTTGTGCCCTTTGTGAAATTAAGTCGTCGAATAGTCTTTAAACAACATACAGATATATATTTGTTTTTTATTTATAAAAATATATTGCATGTCCGTGTATACATATGTGAAAAAAACATATTTTTTCAAAAAATAAAATTAATCAAATCCATATGATGCGCGTGAAAACATTCCTCTCGAACTTTTAATGAAATTTTCACAGATATTTTGTGTGATTTGCGATAGGTATTATTAAATCCAAACATTTTCCCGCTCTTTTATTAAATGTTTTACCATATTCTTTTGATTTGAATCGGTGACAAATTCTGATATGTTTGAGTTTTAATATGCAACAAATTGGATTTTTCCGCAGCAATTAAAACTTTAAACCCACATACACATATTCTATCAATTAAAAATCGTATACGGTAATTAATCTTATGTAAATATCCTATAACACAATTTTTCAATTACATTTTTTGATTTTTCGCCTAATTAATACAGATGAAAAAATCTGACATAGTTTTCGTAAGGGAGCCGATCACATTTTTTACTGAATAGCTCATATGAAAGTTGACTGTTTTTAAACGGAGTGGCTTATTTTTCAACAAGACAAATTTATAGAAAAATGGCCGAATATTATGGTTCAAATATATTTCGTGACCTCATTTTGAAGAGTGTAAGAAGTTGTTTTCGGAATATATTTCTGCATCACGTAGGGTGAACTATTTTATTAAATAATTCCAATTTTTTATACCTATAAACTTTAAAATATCACATTTGATTTCTTTAATGATAAGATATATATTTTTCAAAAAAAATCACAATAAAATATCAATAAATCAATATGCATATAAAAGCATTCAAAAACTATTCATAAAAAGAGTTGATACAATATTTGCTCTTAAATTATTGTAAAATAATAAAAATTCAAGCTTTCATAAATCTAAATCGCATATATTTTCATTGTCACATGTATCAAAATCCTTAAATAAACGAATTACCAAAAAGGATGAAAAATAGCAAAATCCGAGATAATTGATTATTTCTACGACATTAAGGGTGGCGCTAATAAAAATAATTAGTGGGAAGGAAGGGTCACGTTCTTGTGGGATTCCATAAGGGATTTCAGCACCAGTGGGCATTTTATATAGGATATTTCATGGGTCAGAGTCAGGGTTGTCGAAAACTTTTTTCATAGGAAACAAATTTTCTAGTATTTAAATACATATGTGTATTATATGTACATAATAAGTCAGTGTTGAAAACCCAACTGATTAATTTTACACTTTTCGATTACATTTAACAACAAAATTCTAACTAATGATTTTTATTTATCGCCAAATTATAAAAATGTGTATTAACTTTTTTTTAATTTAGTTTATTCAACTAAATAACCAATTTAGTTTTAGTTTTGTAAAAAGCCAACCCTTGCCGAGTCGTCCAAGTGGGAACGACGACCCAAGGTGACAATGCCTCGGGTTGTTTACCCCTGGAAGGAAAATCTTCACACGTGAGATTCTTGGCATACGTTTAAACTACGTGAAGATAGCCCAAGTGAACTTTTCGATTTTATTGTAGTCGGTCGACGAAAGCGTTCAACCAAATAAACAACGAATACTTTACATGTTTGCATTGCACGAAATCGAAGCAATATTTAAGAAAATAAAATGGTAAATTATTTACTGATTAATTTATTTAAATATTCTAGTCAATAAAATAGAAAATTCAAAAATTTCAACACATATTTCTTTTTATCTTCATAGAACATTTGGTAAACCGCGAATGAGGTTCGTTCACGTAAACGTACGACAGTATGTGTGTATGGGACGTCTGTCCATCATTGGGTTTATATGGGCTGAAAACGATGATGATGATATATATACGAGCGCGTGAAAACACATAAAAACATATATCATTGCCAAGATAAAATCGCCAAGGGATAATACGTTTTTGATGCGCGAGCGACCCACACACGTTCCGTATCGAACAAAAAATAATGCAATAATAAAAAAAATGTACAAGAAATATTATTAGCTATAAATCCGCATTAAACGAAATCATATGTGAAAAATATTATTTTTTTTTTTACCATTTCCATACAAGTCTATAGATATAGATTCTGTATTTTTTATAACCTAATGACACGTTAAAGGATGTTCAACTGTATTTCATCATAAATTCTAATTGCACTGATGTTTGAAAAAAAAAATTAAAATCATAAGAGATTATAAAACTGAAAAGTGTTCAGTCACTAAAACAGAGTGCTTGAATTTAGCGATGGAAATGGAAAAAATAGCTCACTTGAAGTATATTTATTTTTTTGTGAAGTCGCTTAGTAATGGTATCGAATGTTCGACCACCTGTTACTCGTTTTCAGCTGAAACGTTAAACTTGCGTGCTTTAGATTTTCACACGCGATTCTATTTGGCTTATTAGGTAAATATACCATTTTTCGGTTCGTTTAATTGAATAATGTTGTTTCGGTCGAAAAATTTGACTTTGAACGCTAAAACTTAAGAACTATTAAAAAGTATATAAATTATGTATGATCTACTATTATACAATACATTTTCAATATTTTTCAATACATTCTTTAGTATACCTGTCCCTAAATATTAAATGGAATATTTTATTAATAACATGTCACATTACTAAAGTATTGACTGTACTTCGAAAAATTCTTACAAAGTGTTGGCCGAAATAGATACATTTAATTTTAAATATATTTTTATTATTTCAACGTTCACCTTGGGATAGGTATGAAATAATAATGTGGGATTTATGGCGTTATCACACACGTATCACTCAATATTTTATATCGTCAATAAAATATTTTATAGTGAATTTTATGAAAGGTCGCAATTTTACGACATATTTTTAATATGAAATTCGAAAAATCGTCTATGAACGTGTATAAGTGCTAAACACATAGACTCAACTAAAATCACTTATTTTTACAAAATTTTACAATATAACAATAGTATATTTTATAAATTCAAAAATCAACTCGTGTCTATTAAAAGAGTCGAATCATTTCATGGCGACTTTTGAAGACTTTAAAGCTTCAAAATATGTAAATTCAACAGATCTACTATGCATCCCATAATATAATATTCATAAACAGCAGTAAACGTGGTTTGTTACGAATGAATTAGTTAGGAATTATAATTTTTGTTTTGCAATTTTTAACCAATCCGGATTATCGAGTTTCTATTATATATTTTGAAGTAAATTATTTTAGGAATTCGAAAAAAAATTGAAATAAAACATGTAATATTAGCGTGAAATAAAAATAGGGGAGAGCTGGGTAAACGTAGTCGGTGTGATTTGGACGAGTTGAAAACGTCGAAATCGTCTTCTCTTTCAACCATGAAAGGGCTGAGGGATATAAGGGTCAAGGGGGTGGATATTGGGTTAGAATCCTCTCCCTGGAAGCCGTATATCAAATGCGAGTATGCGAACATTCAATAATACCGGATCAGCGTCCGTTACGAATGTCTTACATGCGAAATGTGTACGTTAGATGTGTTACAAATGAACGCAAATCCCAAATAACTTTTTTTTTCAATAAAAATTCCCTAATTTTAGCCTTTATTCTGATTGCGTCAATTCCATCTGCATATACTAAAAAACTTCGAGAGTGCACCCAGTCCTTGTTTCGGTCGAAGTGAAAAAATGACAGATATTTATCGGCAACACACAGAAAAATATAAAACAAAAGTTAAAGGCACAGTCAGCTCTTTTTAATTAAAGACCCAAAAAAAAATACCTATTCGGAAAAACCGAAAAAAAAAGCAAGTCGTAAAATTTCATTTCCAATCACAACAGACGGGCAAACCAAGGGCGGCAACCGCATTTAAATTTCAATAATAATGTTTTGGTGTCGGGAGGCTTTCGCGCCATCTGCCCCGCATACTAATGCCTACAGCGTGACCCGGCACAATTGCCTTTTTTTCGGAAACCTCGGATTCCCCCAAGTGTATAAGTTTCTGGCAACCACTGTCCAGATTTATGCGGTGGATGAGTTGCGCGAACAAACTTCCGAAGTACATAGAACCGAAAATAAGACCTAGTGAAGAATGTAACCTTATATTCATGTTTCAAATGCAACGTTTTGTGCAGTTTTCGGCGTCGCGCTCCTTTTGAGGGCGCCTTCTTCTTGACCGCGAATCTATGTTTTGAACCATGAAAATTTCAAAATGGCGGCCTTACGAAATTCGGATTTTATTTAAATATTGCTTTTTGTAATATTAACTTTTACAGTAGTTCTATAAAAGACTGTATAATAAGAGAGTTTAGTGTATTTTCGTGTATACGAAGCGATATTGTATTAAACGATTATCGTAATCGCGAAAATTCGACGTATCGGAAAAGTAATCGAAATAATGCAGAGCGAGAGCTTTAAGGTTTTGTATTGTGATCGTTTTCTGAAATTAAAAACATACATATATTCAATAAAAAAGATGTATTTTAAATTATTATGTGATTCAGAGTTGCCAATTTCCGAGCCATATACTTTATTTTACTCAGTAACGACATTAAATATTTTATAGAAAACAAAGTCGTTAATCAGTATATTGACAAGTACTCGTATGTTGATCGACTACCAAATAACCTCCACATCATTTACATTTTACAATTTACTAGTATATTTAACTATCGATTTGAACATTTGACATTTAACGGAATGGATTTTGTACACCAAGCCATAATAAAGATATTAAGAACGGCCTACACACAAAACATAATTCAATATGTTTCGACATATGTCTGTATTATTTTTGCAATCACAAAATAATTTTATGCACTTCTGGAATAGTTTCTGCATCATCACATAAAACATTTTACAAATAACTGAATTTCTATAATTTTCAAGGGATCCTTTTCGTAGTACAGTCGTAAAAAATACTATGCATGACCTACACAGGCAACGAAATATACTGCGTAAAAGAAATAGAAAATACTAAACAATAGTTCACAATAGACTAAAAATCCAAAGAGCCTCGAGCGATGCCGAGTTTCAGAAGCTAATTCTAAATAAAAATAATATTTCATCGACGATAATTCCAACACGACAGTAACGTCTCTCGAGTCTCGCAATAATATTATAATGCCGAAATGGGCGTTCCTCGCCGGTTTGGTTTATGGGCTACGACTGTGCAATTAACATCGTCCCGTCCCGTTTTGTCCCGTCCCGTTAGTCCCGTTTTCCATATCCGGAAGAAATAGTGGCTCGACCCTGGTCACAGACACCGCCCAGATAGCGTCGGCAATTGTCGAATTTAACACCGCGTTAATCAAACCGGGTGCGACCTCTTCTTTTGCACCACCTTACACTTATACACATAAAACTATATTGTATTATATTATAGGGTTCTAGAAGATGTGTGCTGTCTACACTATTGATTTTTACTATAACGACTTTTCTCAATAAATTTTGCATGTATTTGTAAAATTATATTTAACGGGTATTGTATTAAAAAGAGTAATCAAGTATAATTTTTCAAATATTGCATTTGATTCAAATATTTAGAATGATTTTCATGGGGAAATTCGATTGAAAAAAAACATTACACATTTTTAGATTATTTAAAAGTAATATTTTATTTTGAATTTTGCGTCTCGAATAATTTAGGAAATATAATATTATACATAGAAATAAGAGTTATCCAGCAAATCAATATAATATTCTGCTTTCAATAATTCATCAGTAATTACATATTTAAAAATCATTCTACATATTTTGATCTACGTAAAAGTAAGATTTTTTTCAATTATTTCAATATTTTCATGACACAAATAATGGTTCAAAGTTTGAAAATGATTTAAAATTAAGTTTTCATTTCGTATTCGAAATTGGACAATTGTTTTCATTTTGAATTTCATAAATTTGAAAAAATGTATTTTAGATTTAAAATATAAACCTGCAAAAATATCCTTTATATTCATATAATATTATATTCCAAGTAAGTTTAAGTAATAAACGCACCTTTACGAGTCGTAGAAAAAGACCTTTTGTTTTCTTTTTTTAATACAATTCATCCACGTGTAAACTTTGCCGAATTTCGTTACGCCGCAACCACGGACGAAATAAAAAAATATAAATGAAAGAAATTTTATAATCTTGCGAAAAAAATCGTGATATACAACTTTTTTCCTAGGTGCAAATAAAAATCTTGAGAACCTGTTTTATTGCGCCATTTCAAAAATATGACGAAACATTTTATTGCCGCGAAAAAAAGCAATTTCCCAAAAAAAAAACTTTTGTGACGCGGTTGAAATAAGCACGTATTTAAAAATTTTACTTTGATTTTTAATTCCAAACCGTTTCGAAAGCATAATTATTTATTCATCAATTCGAATAATGTCCGTATCATAAAATTCGAATAAGTACAATAAGTTTAGTATGCATGTTTTCACAACGTGAGCTGAAATAAAATTAATAATCTAACACTACTGTCAATTTCAAAGCACACAAAACTTAAAACATGCATAAATTAAATATGAAATATTTTTTTCTGCTTTCGAGATCTTCTTTTTTATTCTATCGATGATCAAAGAGTCATAAAATAATGCTCATTATATTATATTGCGAGAGATGATAACTTTTTTCGTTATTAATAGTTAAACGGTGAAAATTTTGCCATGAAATTATCAAAATAAAATCGCTTCTCTTATATCGAATTTTCCGATCGAAATTTGAACAAGGCAAGCAAAGGGTTGAGTTTGGCGTAATTCAAAATTTTTCTTTTGAACCTAGAGAACCTTGAACAATAGTCGTTAAAGTTCCAAGAGGGAAGCTTCCCGAAATAACAGTATATAACATAAGCCTCAACTCGAACAACTTCACCTTAAATTAATTTACAAATAACCATCGTTACAATAATGTAAATTTAATATACCTACTTCTAACGATTAATTATGAAATTTTTGTAATTAATCACAAAGTGCACTAGAGTAAAATCTTAATATTTGAACTTTTGAAATAGAACAGTTTCACAATTCGTAATTGATCAGTTTCAAACTGTCACTAACGGTTCGAAAATGTTTTAAATTTATTCAAAGACTCGTTTAAAATTTTCCTCGAATATAATACAACATCGGCGAAAAATTTACAGCACCATCACATCCTCGAATAATATACGTATTTAAAGGGAAATTTCCACAAAGGCAAATAAATGGCACGACACCATTTACTACAATATTTATAAGGCTATTAGCGAAGCCGAACCTCCCATGAAAAATTCAAAGCAAAAAACGACCCTGGTTATAACTACGCCTATACACGCTCCAACTGAGAAAATCTGAATTCTCATATCGAGACGAATCTTCAAATGATTCAGTTTTTTCTTTTAGAACATAATTTATTCATTTCTGACTTACATATTTGATTTTGAGGAAAAAATATTGAATTGTTTTAATTGATTTTCATAAAATTTTGGATGAATCCAAATATATTCTGTAGTGAGAAAGAAAAAAAGGAATGGTTGAACCTCAAACACTTTTGAATCTCCACAGAAATGGTTTTCTACCTCTTCGAACGAGCAAAAGAGAAAATTCTTCTTTCCTTATCCACTAGTCGAAGAAGGTTCTTCACGAGAAGACCGGACACAAACAGGGTTATTCTGACTGTCGGACTGTTTGAGAACCTTTGTCGGTGGCAGGATAACGAGGATGCACCTCAAAAGCCTTATACTGAGGTGTGTCACAACAGCCCAACTATGCTATTGAATTCGAACATTAAAAGATTAGAAAATACATACCTATATAATTTCTTCTATCAAAGAAGTTTTTAATTGATCTGTGACTTTTGAAAAAGGCATCAAAGTGTGTATCCATACCAAGGCCGTCTACTTCCTTTAATGATGATTCAATTTGATGATTTAATTGAAATTTTGTCAAATCGACATTGCAGAAATTGAAAGATTAGTTATAAATCCCTTGACATCATTTCAGCGAAAATTTTCGGCTCTTTAATTTGATTATTGCAAAAGAAACAAAAAAAAAGGTAATTGAAAGAGAGGATTTCACGACGCGAATGAAAATCGCTTCGTAAAACACGATTCGTCTCCATTCATACATTTATTTATTTTTTTCCCTTCCGCACTTTGTTTTATTTATTTATTTTTATTCTTTTTCCGGGGAGGATCCGCAAGTTTTGTCAATTTTGTTCTCTCGTAGTAAATCTCGCTTTCAGGCAAATCTCTTTCTTTCGAAGAACAATAGTGCCTCTTAGCGGCTCTGTTTATGTTGCCTCCTCTTTTCTTTTTTTTTTGTTAACCAACGAGTTTATTATGTCGCAACTTTCCAGAAAATATCTATACACTTTGCTAAAACCGTGAATTTTCTGAAACCTCTGAAAATAATGGATATTTTCTTTTCGAATCGAATGAAATATTCAACATTTTATTGCTTATAACGAGGTCGATATGAAGCAATGCAAGAAAGGGCATCTGTCCTATTCCTTAAATAAATTCCTTCAAAGATGAAAGTGTTGAGTAAGGTTTATGAAGCATGTTTTGGTTTTAGCATCAATTGAAAATGAACTAAAGAGACATAAGTGCGATATATACATAGTAGTACAGGATGCACACAAAGCGGCCATTGAATAATATCGCAAGCTTTACATGCATCCATGTGGATAAGTGCATGGTGCAATGGTCAATGTTGCACTATGCATGCACGTGCACTTTCCACTATGTAAATGTTTGAACCGGTCAATAATGGTTTCCTTATGCTGTATTGTAAAATTTCGCATATTTATTTATGTATTTTTTAGAAACAAACAAAATATTTTAGTGTTAAATTAACTTCTGTGATCCGGTATCGATCAAGATTCTTTGGACTTTTAGTTGATTATAAACTATTGTGCCTACAGCGTTTCCCGTTTTCGTAGTAAATCTCATTGCGTGTGCAGGTCATTCATTATATTTGCTACGGCTGGGCTGCGTAAAGGCACCTCTGAGAACTGTCAAACGATAGAAATACTTTTGTTTATATAATTTTAATAACAAGTTGAAAATTGTAATGATGCATAATCATTTCCTGGCTTCTATAAAATAACTCTTGAAATTTTCATTAAAAAAGAATGAGCTGTTATAGTTTATAAATAATATACCTACATACAGACAAATGCAAACATTCGTTTTATTAATGTAGATTAATTTTTCGTTTCGCACAATTTACATCATACAAAATTCTGAACATTTCATAATTTCCAAAGACAAAAGGCGTTTGCGTTTCTATTCATCATATTAAAAACACAATAAAAAACACGTGAGCCCCAAACTTATAATTGCTTTTTTTTTCAGCAAACTCGTAAATATCGCACGTTCGATGCGATAAAAGTTGTACACGGAATTAAGCGCAAATTGTATAGAAAACGACAAAGTGCGATAAAGTTTTTTTTTTCAGAATGTACACGGCTAAAAAAAATACAAAATGGCTCGCGACAAAAACGTCTCGCGTTAAAAATTTCATACAACGAAAATTTCTCACGAGAATATCGTACAAGCGCGATGAAAATAAAAATATCCGTTTTTTCAGCTGAAGCGAAAAAAGCTACACGCTGCTCACGAATGCCACAACTTCTCAAACTATTACACTATCTAAATACATTTATTTGTTTACTAACTTTAGTGACTCGACATTGCTTGAGATTAGAGCTTCCAAGCAGATTAAAACCGGAATCGAAACTGGTTATCTAATATTTTTCTGAAAACCGAAAATTGATTAAATTTATTTCGATTAATCTTTATTTCATAAAAACAAACAATTTTTCCTTCATTTATAATAATTGCATATGTTCTGCAATATAATATAATCTTAATTTTTGCACTAATCAGGAGCTAACAATATTTTACCTTCAATTACATATTTTTTATAAATTTTACATTTCAATGAGAAACCCTCAACCGTATTAAATATATCCTGCATACGCAACGGGAATTGAAACTAAAACGAAAAATACATTATGACAGTTCATAATTGACTTAAAGTCCGAAAAATCTCGCGCAACGCCGGGTCACAGAAGCTAGTATGAAATAATAATATAATATCGCGAGGCCACAGATCGATTTTCGCGGAAACAGACAAAGTTTCCCTAACATGGCGTACCTCACATAATAATAAACGCCACACAAAAATGTACTTTTGCGCTACTAGACGATACGCCGATAGACATACACGTGTGCATTGTGTTATATAGTGTGTGGACGCCTTTGCACGGGACTATTTGCTTATCGGAAAGTACGGTATCGCATTATCTATCGATTTTCACGATGCATTTTCCGCTTTCCGGAAAGTTTCGCCTTCGGAAAATGGACCGTTTTTCCGGATTGCGAGTTTTCCGCAGGTCACATGCGGAAAATTATCCGGAACGAGGCGACCTCGTTATAAAACTGTCTATGCTCCTGCATTATTTCACATCAGCTTTTCGTATAATACTTTTTATGAACAACTAGCATCTATAACCCGGTGTTGCTCGAGACTCTTTGGACTTTTAGTTGATTGTGACTGTTCTCTTCCTCTCTCATTTTGCCGAAGTAAATCTCGTTGTATTGTAAATAATCTGTATATAATATTTTAGATTTAACGGTTAAATCTATTTTTCTGAATGTTCTAGTATTTTCCATACAATTGCGGTTTTTTGTTTTTTCTTCAACAAATCGATAATTCGTTTTATAACTAACTTTCTTTTAATTAATATTTAATGAGTTACATATATGTATACACGTTTTAACATAATTAACTTAAAACAATTCGTACCTGAATAGTTGAAATTACTTTTGAACAACGGAATTCATACAATTTCTAACGGAGAATATGAAAAGCGTGTATGTTTAACGATTCAACGATCTAGAAACGCCTTAAGTGAATCGTTAGCGAGTAGATAAGCACGAAACGAAAATTAACCGTTGAATTTTCCCGGGAAAGGTTCCCGAGATTTCCCGTTCGAATATTTCAATCACTTTGTCGCAACTTGTTGAGCTTTTGTTAATTAATTCCGCACGCATGTTTCGCTAACGCATTATGTTGATTTTTCGTTAACAACGGAATCCGTTAATCGGAACTCGTGTCGTTATAATGCCTGACGTTATTTCGAAACAAACAGATTATATGATCGTTATTTTGTCTAGCCGACTTGTTTCTATAAACAAGCCGATAATTGGTTTGATAAGAAACAAAACTAAACAAGATATGTATGCGTTTACATTCAACGGACTGATTACTTGCGTACTTAATATAAATATTCACAACGGCTATTGACACTCATGCTTATGTAATACTCGAAATATTTTGAGATTTTCGCCTAATTTTTCAGTTCATGGGTGGGAATTGGAAAGAAAATAATTTGTTTATTAGGAAACAATTTTTAGCCAAACACAAGAGATTGAACGAACCGAACCGAGAGTGGATATGATCCAAACCGAACGGTGGCTTTGCTAGACGCCAATTGAATACCAATTGCTTATCCTTGTCAATTTCAGATTTCCCTTCGAACATACACTACACAACGAAATACATGCCATTATATGAAAGGGATGCTATACCAAAATCTGCATTATACAAAAAAAAATATAAATGTGAAGGGTTTTTCGTTTGCCACACTCGAGCTTTGACAGCTCGTTATAGTAAGTCTATAGTTATCGAATTTGTCAAGAATACTAATTAATCGATAGCATGCTCTAGCAGTGTTTTCGTTTAACCAAATATAGAAAATCTAACTAAAGTTACGTTTGAGCTTCTGATCATGATTTTTTAACAATATTTTTATAGAAAATTACAAAAACGCAACATTGCATATTTTCTAAACTATAATATCTCTAAAAAAATATTTGATTTTCTAAGATTTTGCGAAATGAAGTAACCCAACTGTTAAACTAACAAAAATTGCCAGAACTACCGATAAACGCGTAGACAATTTAATTAGAAACTAATATAGTAATATTAATATTATATGATAGACAATGAGATTTATTCAAGAACGTGAATTAAAATGATGCATATATTTACACAAATTATATTAAATGCGAGTTTTGGTTCAAAACTCTTTTCGTATTAGTGTACTTACAATGTTATAATACGAGTATGCTATTTTGTATTATAGTCGATAACGTAATATTCGTACAATGTATAAACATTATAATTGGATATGTTCATATACATACATATATCATATCGATCTAATATACTATTTATTCATCAATATTTTTTAAATTGAAAAATCAAAAACTCTCATAAAATATAATATTCAAATACAACAATATATAATGATAATATAATGCTCCGCTTATACAGCAATTTTATGTTAAAACCCTTTATGGTTATACGGTAATTTTATTAATATCAATTATCACTTTTTGTCGAGTAGGTATGTAATTTACTAGTTAATGTATACAATTGACCCTTTGACCAAATTAATTCTACATTCGTTAGCATATTTTAAATCAGATACAGTTAATATAAATTTAGAAACATACATCTTATCAAATCTAATACAGGATTTTTCATTAAGAGCGCTTGATCTTCGAAACGAAAAAAAAGTTGAACAAAGCCATATTTTTTTTTTATTATCTGATCTGCCAATAAAATTTAGTTAATTGATATGCACGTTTTAAATTTAGTTAAACTGTGGATTTACCAATATATTACTATAAATAAATGTCGAAATATGAGCATACATATTGAAAAGCCTGAACACATATGTAGGTTAAATAAGTAAATAAATATGTAGAGAGATGTTACATATATGTAATTACATTGAAATCTTATTAAAATTTAATTTATTGAAAATTTAAACTATTGTATCCGGTTAAATTATAATTGCTTTTCTTTTTGTTCACATTAAAAATTTTCGATTGTAAATAGATAACCTCAGTTTGAATATTTAAATCGATATGTACATATGAATGTTATCAGTTATTATAAAAACTAATAAATATCACAAATCGAGCTCGTGTTACTAGAAAGAACGTACACACAAAATGCATTATCGATAAGAGAAGCAATTATGTATTTCACCATTTTAATTATTATTGTGAAATATTCAAAATATCGATTCAGTTTCAGTAATTGATCTTTCGAGCAAAGACGTAAAGAGTATCGTAATTCGGTTTTTTCGATTTACTCTAAAATTGATTTCGTAATCTAATAGTAAGTGGATCTCATCATTACAAAAAGTGTTCTCAGTGAATAAGTGAGTGTTTTAAAAACAATGTAAATAGATAACCTCAGTTTGAATATTTAAATCAATATGTACATATGAATGTTATCAATTATTATAAAAACTAATAAATATCACAAATCGAACTCGTGTTACTAGAAAGAACGTACACACAAAATGCATTATCGATAAGAGAAGCAATTATGTATTTCACCATTTTAATTATTATTGTGAAATATTCAAAATATCGATTCAGTTTCAGTAATTGATCTTCCGAGCAAAGACGTAAAGAGTATCGTAATTCGGTTTTTTCGATTTACTCTAAAATTGATTTCGTAATCTAATTATAAGTGAACTCATCATTACAAAGTGTTCTCAGTGAATAAGTGAGTGTTTTAAAAACAATATAAAATCCTACCTTGAACGCCATAAGATAAAGCCTTTTTTCTCGATTCACCACAACACTCGCGTAAGTAAAACAAATTCAATTAAGTATCGTTATTGTCACTCGAAATTTTCGTTAAAATTGTTACAACTAATTAAAACGGCCGATCGCGACAATTGACTCTTATCAACTGATTGAAAATCGAATACAATATTAAAAAAACATGACCGACACGTGCAAAAATATTCGTAAAAGTACAGTATGGTTAATATAAAATTGTGTACAATATGCATGCACATGTATTTAAGAAACGGTAAAAAATATGCTTGCAGCGTCTCTTATTTTATCAAAAAAATATTTTCATCATAATGATCATCTATGTGCGTATTGACGAAAATATTGATAGTTTTTGTGTCAATATTACAATTCCATTTGGTGTTTTTTTTTTTTTAAATCACCAATTATATAATGTACTCGTATCATGGTTCTGTGTGGACTTAAATATTATATATTCTGTATTCAATATATGTAGATCCTTAATATTGAAGCGATATATTGACAATTTTACTGATCATGTAGGACACACTATACTTCAGACAAAGGACAATGATCAATGGTCAGGCATTAAACAACGTGGACATTAAACAGCAAGAATAACTGCCTGGCATTATCATAATAATCTCGACCCAGAGCAAGGGTTGAAGAACTTCAAGGGTGCAAGAGTTCAAGATCTCTGAAAAAGCCATGCTCACATTTGAACCGGACAAAAAAAGGTAATTTATCCAGTTGAGTATCAACGTTTTTTTTTTAATAACCCGCTGAAAATCGTTTTCATAATGTGAGCCTAATGATACATACAATAACTTATCGTTAGTTAATATATTTGTTTGTACTTATAATTGGATTCATTGATATTATTTTGATACGGTGTTCATATTCTGTATATTTTTTTTACATTATTCACGTGTGAAATATGTTCTCGATCGTTTCATATTAATTATAAAACTTTTCAATAGATACGTTCGAACTTCGACGATTAATTGCGTCTATATTAATAAATCTACAGCTAAATCATATTTAAATCATAGATCGTTATATATGTAAGTGAATTGAATTTAAAAAATGTGACAATGTGTGTTACTTATACGACTTCACTCGTGATTTAAATGATTATTTCACTGTAACTATAATAATGTATTAATCGTTCGGCTCTAGTGTGTACGGAGAATTAGAGGATGAGACGATGGTAAAGATGAACAGAGGAAAGAGCACATCCTTAGAAAAATAATAGGAAAGATACGGGCGGGAAAATAGAACCAGAAAAATGTGTACTCTTCAAATTGTCTTCATATCTCAGCGCACTAGCCAGAAATATGGCCGCTGTAACGTCGCTCGGATATAAACGAACCCTAAATAATATGTAAATACGGTCACATCTCGATTTTTTGAACTCAGAAGTGTCACTAGATTCATTTCGAACGTATTCATCGTCAAAACAATAATATTACTCTAGAATTTTCTTAATAATTATCCGAAATTCATTGGTTTTAGTAGAAACAAAATGGCGGCGGAATCGATCTCAAATTAATATTTTATTTAAAAAGAAAACATGTTGATTATTATATTATAGTTTTGATTATAAATCGAATCAACACAAATGAATAATTTATTTTGAAAACGACACGCGTTCCTTACATTGTTCACACAAGACGTTTTTACAAGGTATTATTCAAATATGGAAATTATGAAATTAAATAAATTCATTTTCGTGTTTCACAAGCACAATGAATAATCTATTTATTTTTTAAATTTATTTTTTTATGTATAATAAAGGTAGTACATAATGTCCGTTTCCCGTTCTTGTAATATAAAATTATTCGTACTGCGTAGCCGAACAAAGCGACGTCCTTTCGAAAGAAAGACGCCTTCGCGAATTACGACTCGAAATTAAAGAACACGAAAAAAATGAGAAAAGAGAACTTACAATAAAACAGAAAAAAATCAGAATCTCGCGTCTTTCTACTGGATATTGAATTTTTTTTAACATTCGAAAATAATAGATTTTATTTGATTTTTATTTTAAAACTATTGAAATCTTATATTCATATGTATGTATAATTATTAGCTAGTGTTTTGAGTATAACTGTGAAAAAAAAAATGAATTGATGATAACGGAAACATAAAATACTTTTGATTACATTTGCATTTATAGGTACAATAATTTATATCGTTACTAATTTATTGCTTGTTCGGTGATTGAAAAAACATAGTTACACTATTGATTTTAATTCTAGACACTTTTTTAATAAATTTAAGAAATGTTGCATTTTTCAGTAAAATTTGTACTAAATAGGCTTGCAGTTTTTTTATAACTTGAAAACCAATCATATTCAAGATTAAATTGCTAAATACTCTTCATTCAACACCCATTCCCATTTATCGATGTTATGTAATGAGGAAGTTTCTTATTTAACCAGATATGTACTTATAGTGTTTTTTTTAATGTTTACGACAGAGTTAATGATCCAATCGAACATTTTAGTGCAGCAACGATTTTCTTTGCGTCATAGTGCGATAATCCGATTCAGAAGTAAAATACAAAGCCCGGTTTATAGCCCAACGGGGTGAACTCCGCTTTTTATCCGATCATAAAATGAAGCAAAATAAATAAATATAAAAAAAAGAGCAGAAATAGGAACTAGGTGAAGCGAGAACACGACAAAAAGCTTCGCTGCGAATTTTCCTCCACGTCTCGAGCTTGTTTTATCGCAGATCGTATACTATGGTGAATACTATTTGAGGAAATTCGAATAGTTTCGATTTTTATGATTTTATATATTTTAATAAAATTTTGAATCATAGACACCTTAATTTCAAATCTTTTGTCATTTAAATTTTCCAGAGTAATTGTGTGCACGTCTGGGAAGGTTTCTGCACCATTATATTTTTCAATTTTCATTTCCATTTCACAAACTATTGGATTTCTGGAATTTGAATGTTTTTAGATGGGAATTTTTATAGCCTTGCCGTATTAAATGTTGTAGACGGTTTACACATGCAATAAAATTCAATACGGAAACGGAAAGTTGATTTAGAAAAATGTGAAAAATATATAGATTTTTTTTCGATTTATCATTATAGATAATATTGATGCAAAATCTATTTGTAGTAATTTTTTTCTAATACATAAACATTTTTTTTCCAAGAACCGAATGAAACTAGTAAGGTTTCCCCATGCCATATAGCGAAAGAGTACGCAAACTAGAAAACATCATTGCGGATTTTCGATACTCGTCGAAATGCGTAACAAAAGAAAGTATTGGGACACTGAAGAGATTCAAGGTGCTGTGTTGTGGTTTTGGTGTCGCCTTTGGTATTGAATTAGTATTGAATTTTCGCTACTTTGGTTTCATTCAGATTTCACACTAGATTCACGATCCACTGACAAATTCTTACGTAATAAATATTTGGAAATGATTGAAAATTTATCATAAAATAATTTTTGAGCTAACTTTATAGTTGAGTTTATTGACCTCGTTTCACTGCATTATTATGTTTTCGTCTGTTTGTTCGACTTCATACAAAAGATCACTTTTTATTACTATTTTCTCTTTGTTATTCAATATTTTTATGTTATTGCACATTTTATGAACAGTTCTTGTTGAAAAGAGCATAAGTAGGTACAATTGTAATTTTATTTGTATTATTTACGTATGTATAACATAATTATTTTTCTGGATTACAGAAAAACGTAATTTTAATCGATGTTTCGTTACAATTTTCTATTAAATTTTCAATTACGTGGAGAAAGTATCACATTTTTATATCGAATATCGAAAACCAACTCGTATTTTGATAAAATGAACAAAAAAAATATATAACGAAAATTCTCTAATACGTTCACGACAACAATATTCGGTTCGGTTTCTTTGTGCGGACTTTTCTGAGAGTTACAACTTTTCGCCTAACCTTTATGTGTAACCATAGAGTCGGGTTTAAAAAGGGAATTTTCCATAAAGAGTGGTCCGGAATGTATTATTGTTATTGAGCACGTACTACACCACGCGCTACGTACGCTGAATTAGAGAGAAACTGTTCTTTGCTCCTTCGAGAACAGTAAATATGCACCCAAGTATATGTGAAAATGGACTCCTTTCTTTATTTTTATTTCATTTTATTTCTTTCGCTGAAATTTATATATTTTTACATCAATATCGATATTAGTTAATCGATACACTCTGAACAAACCATATGAAAATTCATTTAAAACATCATTTTTTTGGTGCGCCTAACAAATATACACAACTACTACAAAACATTTCTACAAATTTTTATCAAAATCGGTGAGGATTTTTAAGCGCAAATTCCTTATCGGTGAAAAAAATAGTCACTGCGAAAGCAATTTTCGTCACAATACAAAGCGATCTAGCTTTGTAATGTTTCATCTACTTTAACCACTCACTCTTCGGACAAGCTAGAAAAGACAAAATAAGGAAATAAATAAAGCAGAAGTGTGTCTCTTTAAAAAATGTAGGTCAACTTAGCGCGAAAGCTTATGCATTATTCGCACTATCAAATGGTGGGTAAAATTCGAATTTATCTTATGGACCTTACATACCATGTGGTTTCAGCAAAAACCTCATAATTATTTTAGCTAACACACTATTCTGTAAATAAAACATTCATGGATAAATCCTTGAATAAGAAATGCATAGCCTTTCCGTACTTTCATTAATACAAGTAATTCTACGATAAAGCCATTGGGCCATTTGGACCAGATTTTTTTTTAAATAATATTGTCAGTGTCACGAAAATCTCAGAAATGGAATTCAAATGTTTGCAGGAATCGACTCTGATAATTTAATCAGAACTATACAAATGTAACTTACAATATTCCAAACAAATATGTTGCTTTTTTGTGTTGAGTTCGACAGTAAGCAACATTCGAAAGTAGTATGATTTGCAACCTTCATAATGTAAACATTGCACGAGAATACTTTCACAATTCGTTAATAATCGCCAGTGATGTTGAGAGTTTCGTGTAAAATGGCCCTCGTTCAGCACGAGAATGGCTTATATTATAATCCTCGTTGTAAGGGACTAGGGCTCGTTTAAATATTTACGCAGAGATAAAACTTCGCTCATCTTCGCGGCTCGAAAATTGCATGTAAACAAATTATGAAGAGCCGCTGAAATATCGTCGATCTCGCTCTTATAACTAAAAAAATATATATTCATACTGTGTACGGTGTGTTCACAGTTTATGCAGATATCCTATCAAACGGATATCTGAAAAGAAAATTTCATAAAAGTCCCCACCAATGTCATTATCACAGGTCGAAGTATGACAGGTTGTAGTGCACTAACAAATTAATATTTAAATGAAGTTTTTAGACGGTTTCGTATAATCGTGATATTTATCTTCATTGACCGAAAACACCTTTAGGGTACGCATGTATTTTCAATAGAAAATTATGCCTTATTATCATGGGTATACATAAGATCGTTATCTCTTCAACCTCTTATAGACACGACCAAATGAAAACACATAATGCAAATAATTTGGCGTTGAAATAAAATTGGATAAAAAACGAAAGCGTGTATTTTATTCTGCTATATTATACCATTATTATACAATATTACGATCTGAATAAAAAAAAAACAAGGCTAATGCACGAAAGGCTAAATAGACTGGAAGATGTCGACGTGCTCGAACTCGTCTTGGTCTTTTTAAGCTATTTTCTTTTTTTTCTGAGGTAAGGAAGCCGTCACGTAGACAAAATCGAGTTTCATTTTATTTTGAGTAATTGAATTCTGTTTCGCACAAAGTGTAATGATTCAAAGTGGACGAAGAAGAATCTAAGAACGTGTTTTCTTTGATTATTATTCGCGCAGGTAGCACTGCTTCCGAACGCATAACAATACACTGCTGATTTTGATTCTAGAAAATAATCAATGTGAAAAATTTTTCGTTTTTCTTAATACTTTTAGATACTAAACGGAATTGAAATTTCTTTTATAATTTAAAGATTGATCAAGTACGGTTCTTAATATTGCATTTGGCATCAATATTTTGAATGATTTTTATGAAAAAATACTAGCTTAGAGGCTGCTTCTTTACTATGAAAAGGTGAATAATTAATTGAGAAATGTAAAAAAAATAGTAATAATACTTGTATCGATAAAAAATAAATAACGAAAACGTAAAATTTGAATCTAGATAGAAAAAAACCCTCACAAGCAATATCAATCACCAAATCGACGTTTGAAATATTGCACTAGCTCAATAACTAGATATTTTATTTATTTTATAGGCATTTTTTTCCACATTTGCGAGAGTTAATCTAGCGAGATAAAGCCAATATTTCACGCGGCATACATTCGCTGAACCGACCCTATAATATGTACAAGTTCGGAAATGAAAAATGTGCAAATCCTGAAATATATTGCACCAACGATAATTTCCGATATGATTTAGTAAGGATTTGAATGCGATTCCGATATGCGATAAAAATCGATTCAAATACAATAATTTGTATTGAAAATATTTTCTTTGTTATCGAAACGCTAGTCTTTCAACCGTTAGTGTGTATTAAATAGTTTTTCTATCACCGAAATCAATTTGTATCACATATTAATACTTCAAAGAAACAATGGATTTTAACATACTGAAAAAATAATAAATAGATAGATATGTTTATTATATAAATTTTCATAAAATTCCCGAGAAAATAATTTCTCGAAATCCGAGATAGAAACAAGCATTTGCGTTAAATTCAGCACAACCTTCGTCCGATTCAATTTTAATTTTAATGTAGGGTCACGCCTATAGGATCGAGAGGGCGTAGAGCTTTTGGTTTTTAATGAGACCCCAAAGCGGCCGTACTCCTTTTACAGCCATTCTCTACAAACCATACACCATGGTTCATGATTAAGGCACCAATTCTATGTATGCTATATAATAGCTCATAGTGTCTGGCGAGAATTTTTTATCCATCGTGTAATCAACGTACGAAATTTGGCGCTAAAATCAATTATTTTTAGGAAATGTCATTAAGTTGAAATTAGTTAAGCAAATATTGAAATGGAAAAAAAAATTTGATTATTCGACAGAGTACTTATTATGTACATATACTCCAACGGAGCACTAGTGCTTCGCAGAACACCGTTTAAGAACCACTGGACTATAGAAGGGCCTTAAGTAAACGGTACACGACCTGCAAAATCACTATTCCACCTTGCATACTAATTAACAGAACCTTAATGTGTCCTACGTGTAGATTTATGTTTGTGAAATGTCTGGCTTTTTCACTTCTAATTCCAAACAGAACTTTAACTATGACAACGACTCAAGTCCACCTTCTTTCATTCCGGACTTTACTTTCTATTTGATTATAATATATTTCAATATACATAAATACATACTATAATAATTCATCAAGTAAAGTGTCCATAGATAAAATCAAAGTGATTATTTTTTCATATTAGATGAATGTCATCTAATTATTAATTTTCCTAATAATCAAACTCAAAACAATGTTATCGATTGTCAATTTATCGAGTTTATAGAATCGATTACTTTTAAAGCGATTTAATTTTGTACGAAACTATTGCGATCAGTTTGAGAAAAGTCATTCAATTAAAACTTCTAGATTTGGTGAATTGAAATTCGACATTAATCGTACAAAACTTTAACACTCTCTGTGATCCTTTCAATCACACGTAATTTTTCTCCGTGGGGATGAAAATCCATCCCAACGCACTGAATTGTAATCTCTGTTATAATTTTATAAGATTTGTTACGTCTGTCTTTCTCACAAGGAATGTGCACATATAGGTCCCCACAAATTTTGTTGAAACTTTGCTGAACTCACAATCAGTTTCAAATCGTATACGGTTTAAATGCATTTGAATGTACTCGACGACGAAATTCACTTCTACCGACCGCAATTCTATATTCTACAATATTTACCACAATTTGCAATGGGTACATACGATAGTAATTACTTGTATGACTCGAATTTGGTTGACACAACTCGATTCCAGTTCAAATCTGTGAAGATGAGTTTACTCAGCAAATACAAATACATGTATTTTAGATTTATTTATTTTTTATCTTATTGCATCAACAAAAGTAAAAATCTTATTTTTATACTCACAAGAAGAGGCTTCATACATTTCCTTACCGATTTCTTTGAAACTTTATAGAAATGAAATTAAATTATGTAGGTACCTATAGTATGAAATAGTTGTAATGATGGAAAAGGAAACGCTCAATATTTTTTTAGTAATTGTAGGTCAAAGTATATTTTACATGAAAAAGTATTTCTTCAACTATTATTTAGCATACCATAGTTTTCAAAATTACTTGTATATTGAAAGAATTTCTTCATTTATTTTTTATATATTTTTACGAATATGCCTTGTATATTATTAATATAATATCAGTGTTCATCGAATTGTAATCGTTCTTCTTTCCGTTAATACTCAACGGAATATATACATAGGTACTAGTTAATTAATAATTATGTCGAAACGTCAATTCCACGGAATTATTAAAGATGAATCGATATTGTATACGATATTGTTCATAGGTATATGCCTAATACGTAAAATACATAGAAGGAGTAACAACCAAACATTTGTCATGTGATATTGAGGGGGAGCGATATTGTGCATTTAATCACCGGGATATACAGTATTGTGAGGAATTATGGACACTTTTCTTTTGTAATTTAAAGAGTAATCAAATGCAGTTCTTAATACATATGTATAGCATTTGATATCAATATTTGGAATGATTTTCATGGAATAATTAAATGAAAATATTACTCGAAGAATTATTATTGGATTGTAATAATCATATTTTATTGTAAATTCTATCTCGTATAATTAAGGTAATGTACCTATAAAAAAAGAGTTATTCAATAAAATATAATATTAATATTATACACCCCGACAAAGTAATGTCGTCCGAGTAAGAAATGTTTTCGTTTGATCTAAATTTTTCATGGAAATCATTCCAAATATTGGTATTAAATGAAATATAAAGAACTTTAATTGATCAATTTTAAAATTATAAAAGAAACTACAGTCCAATTTGGCGATTTTCATTTCGGAAAATGCAACATTTATCAAAATGAAAAGTGTCCAGAATTGTTCACAACAGTGTACAGTGTGCGTGTGTTTCTATTATATTATATAAAGCACATCGCAAATTGTACAGGATGCGTGCGATATATAGCGCAGGAATTTCGGGCAATTTTCGCCGCCATGATAAATTGTGGCGGCGTGCGGACCTCGGACGTGCGGGATTCGCGAACGCGACTCTTTACGCGCGTTCGCGACCACCATCCCTAAATGGACCGAACAATAAACGCCCATAATCTACCTAGAAAAATAGAAATCCAAGAAAATTTTCTTTTCCCTGAATAATACAACACTTTCAAAATATGTATATCTATGCATTATTACAATCTTTATGCAATCAATCTATACATATAAAAGCGAATGTATGTATGTTAGCTATAGACTCCGAAACGGCTGATCCGTTCGCCGCGAAACTTTCAGGGATTATTCTCTGCATGTAGGAGAAGGTTTAGAGATCATAAAATTTTGATTTTGAGAAAAAATTTTTTTTCGTAAGTTTTGACATTGCAAGGGGGGCCCTTAGACATAACAGTCAACATAGGCAACGGGATTTACTAAGAATCCTAAACGGCTGATCCGTTCGCTGTGAAACTTTCAGGAATAATTGTCTGCATGTATGGGAAGATTTATGAATCGTTACATTTTAATTTTGAAGAAAATAAATATTTCTCATATTTTGAAATTTCAAGGGAGGTCGCTTAGTTAGACATGGCCAATATGCAACGGGATTTACATATTTTTAGATCTCAAAACAGCCGTTTCTTTCGCCAAAATTGTAGCGGGAACAAATATTGAATCGGGAACGAGAAATAATATATTCACAATTCACAATCGGCTTAAAGTCTAAATAGTCACGAGCAACGCTGGGTGACAGGAGCTATGTATTATAAAAAAGAAATAATTGTTACAAATCGAACGCGCGCTACTGGAAAGAATGCGCACGCAAAATGCATCGTCGATAAGCGAAGCAATTACATGTTTCACTATTTTAATTATTATTATGAAATATTCAAAATATCGATTCAGTATTTATGTTTGTTATTGATCTTTCGAGCTGACAATGAGAAGTTACAGTATCATAATTAGGTAGTTTCGAATTTTGCGCCGTTGGTAAATAAATTCGCCATCTAACAATAAACGAGTCTCATGATGACGAAATTGTGTTCTCGATGAATAAGCAAGTGTTTTAAAAATAATATGAAATCCTACCTTAAACGCCTTAAAGACGAAATCTTTTCTTTCGATTCTCTATAACACTCGCGTAATCAAAACATATTTAAATAATAATCGTATTTATCACTCTAAATTTTCGTTAAAAATATTAGACGAGTAATTAAACGGCCGATCACGACAATAGACTCTTATCAACTGATTGAAAATCGAACACAATAATAAAAAACTCAACCGATACGTGTAACAATATTCGTTAAATTGTAACGTTGTTAATAACAATTTCATTAGTTCATTCATTCTTCGTGCGTTGATATTACTCTTCAGAGTTCATACCCTTAGTGGTTACTTTCTTATTTTAAAGTAAGCGATTTTTTTTCAACGGCAATACAATTCCGTTGAACCTGGTCCATCCATTTTCAGCAGTTTCGTAATCATGAATTCTTTTGGCTGAGAGTGGTTAGCTCTTAGACCATCGTTTTCTCAGAGCGATAATTAAAAAAAATGCTGATTGCTGATATATGTATAATATACAATTCGAGTATTGTATATGTATTAAAAGAATTCGCTTCCGGAAAAAAATGCGAAATTGGAAACGAGGTGTAGATGTAATGGAAGGGGTAGACGTTCAACAGGGCCGCCAACGCAACGCTTCCGTAAAAAATCACGTTCGCGCGCTCCGACTACAAATATTGACATTAGGCCTCGGTTATTGTTGGCCCCAAGCGCCCTTAACCGCCGCCCATGCCCGTGTCACGTCCCGCGTTATTTCTCGTTGCGAAAAATTATCGAAATTAATATATAACGTGTAATGTGGCAACACTGGGTCTTGGCGGGGATGAAACGTGAGGTCATGGCCGGCAAAGGCGGTGTTATTAAATCTCGTTCGAACCGGCTTTATTGTATAACGCCACACATGTCGACCATGGCTTCTATTGTGTGTTACATAAACCGAATTGTCGTAAATTCTCTTATAGACAACATTAATGGGACACGAATATGTGTTATTTTTGCACGTAGGAGAATTCGCTTTATTGGAAAACGGTCAGTTTATAAAATATTAAAAATAAACAATTATCATTCCATCAGACCCATATGTGTTGACGCAATACAGCTAACGTTTTGTATCTATTTCATTTGAACAACTCTTTCACAATAACATATATTTTCATTTAAGCTCGTATTCATTGATTGCGAACATTATTCGTGTATTTTTGTGCAACGATAGTAAAATAATTTAAGTGTACGCGAAACTAGACGTAAAAATAATGTTCAGGAACATTTTTATTTCCTCGCAATAAAATCGAACGATCGTAAAATACGCGCGTTTAAGCTTTTTATCTATTTATTTTAGCTATATACCTATACATAATTTTAAAACATTAAAGCTGTTATTTATAATATAATATTAAACAATAATTCCTTTCCTTACATGACTAACAAGGAGAGGCTTCATAAAGTCCCCCACCGATTTCGATGAAAATTTGAAAATTTTGTGTTTATATTTACATACTCATAAGTATTTTCACAGATTTTCATCGACATTAGTGAGGGCCTTCATAAAACCTCTTCCTATAAGAATAAACTAAACTTTTATGTCAATTGTTATTAAAATAATGTCTACTATCATTTCGCGATATTAAAAGGCTCGAGTTTAACTTCGATAAGTATTGGAAGTGAAAATAATACACCGAATAAAATGATATCGATAATAAAATGAAAAATGAAAGATATTCAAATATCATTTTCATTCACGGTAAGATGAAAGCGAGAATAGAACCGATGAAAAAATGATTTTTTTTTCACTTCGGGCAACATTTTCATATTTTCGCATGCGTGTAATAAAAGTGTGGGTCAACTGTACAGACAAAACAGAACAGAACACTGAACAACTGAAAAAAAAACGTGAAACGCACAACCGGGGGAAACATAATAATCGCCTCGGGAAAACAATTCTCCGTTTGAATATGTATGATATTCTGATCGCGGCAAAAATTCCCTTTATTTTTACCGTTGAAAGCTACACAAACCAGACGTATCGGGTATGTCGATGAAAATTGACCTTATTTTTTTCTTTTTGATAATTTTAAGCTATTTCGAAAATCTTAAGGAATTCAAAATGGACGAATTCGTCGTCTGTCCTGAATTATTTGCAGTCACATCATACTATTAGATCGAATGCATATAGTGATAAGAATTCTAGAAGGAAGATAAAATCAGTTCATAGCTACATAACAAGTTGACTAACTTACGATTAAAAGTTCGGACCTTGATGCGTCCTGATAATTCAAATAATTCAGGACAAACGACGAATTTGGATCACCTAATAGGGAAAATAAAAGGAGTTTTTCGTCGTTGGGTGACCTGGTAGCATCGCGTTCCGTTATTATTTTATCGTCGAATCTCGCTCGCTCACTTGCGCGCGCTTTTTCGAAAAAAAATATATAAAAGCACACAACAACAAAAGGCGGGAAAATTCCCGATTCGCCCGTAAAAGCCGGCTTTGTTGGCAATCAACTTTTTTTTGGTCGGCCAATAAAATCCGGCGCGTTAAGCTGACGAGAGCCAAGATTGCCAACGCGATTTCAAACTGTACCATTTGATCTATGGATCGTTTCAAGTGAGATCATCGAAAAGCTAATTCAAGGAAAATTTCATTGACAACGAGTTAAAGTTATATATTATCCTGTAAACTATACGTCTCGAAATAATGTATAAAAACAAAAGTTTAACAATAAAATGTTAATTTTATACACCGCGAAAATAATCTCTTCCGAATAATGTTTTCATTCAATCGGATTTTTTCATGAAAATCATTCCAAAATTCAGTATCAAATGCAATATTAAAAACCAAACTTGATCAGTTTTCAAATTATTAATTTAAAATTGCAACATATACCAAATTTATCGAATGTTCCTTCACAATATTGTGCAGTTTCACACTTACAATCGTTAAATATTTGTAATTTATATGTAATTCAATCGATTAACAAGATAAAACAGTTTGAAATTCAAAGTGAAACTGTAACACGGTGTTCTTGTATAAATCAAGCGGCATTAGCCGAAATCGACAGAATCTCTTCATTATTATTAGCCAGTCGTAATGGGAAGTGTGTAGATGGTGAAGCACATACATAACATTTGTAGCTGGCTATCGAGAGCAAGAGGGACAGACACTAGAGGTTTTAATATACGACCGGGTTCTAACCCCATTTCGGCCCCTTATCTAGCTCGTTCCCAGGCGACGGTCTTCCTGCGTGCTTTTATTGCAACCCTCACCCCGGTACAGTCTGCTCCCGGTAATACTTCCGCCGAAGAGCACTTCCTTGCACCGAGACTTAACTGTCCTTTTTATTATTCAGTTATGTCGAGGAAAATTCGTCTTCACACTAAAATTCTTACCTTATTTATTTATTGTTAGATGACGTTTAAATTAATCTACTAATTGTAAGTGTAAACAATCGCAACATAATATTTCTCATTTCATCCACATAGTGCAAATTATCGATACGAACGGCAAACAACATTGATGGAATGAATTTTGATAATTGACAGAACCAATGGCACTGCTGTAATGGCGTAGTAAGTCGCTCGATCGAACTGTATACAATCATTTTTCCATTTAAGAATTGTCAAATATAATACATATAGCGGCGAAAGGTAAAGATGGGTGTTAAGTACATACGTCCAGCTTTGTCTTACGTCGCTCGCTCAGATATTTGACAATTCGTAAACAGAGGAATAAGTAAGTAGGTATATATGTACATATGTATATTGAAATGAATGCGTATTTGTCTGTCGGATACTCGCTATAAAACGAGTGCAATTTAGCCGCGAGGCTTTTCCCGTGGGCATTGCAGAAATGCATTTTATGCAAATGTTGCGGTTCGAGCCGCCAATTAACGTCAACACGTGCTACTCGTTATATTTTGTACGTGTACACGTTTCAGCATTCATGGTAATTTTTCAATCACCATACATACACACGAGCGTCCACAATATATCCATTTATTTATTTACTCGCTTAAGAGACTCGGTGTTACTTGACTCTTTAGAATTTAAGACGATTTTGAACCGTAGTATAGAAATTCCCTTTCCAGTAGTAAATCCCGTTAAGTGTGTAGGCCGTGCATAATATTTATTACGGCTGGGCCACATAAAGGCCCTACTAACAACTGTCGATTGATAGAAATCTTGTTGTTTGTAGGATCCGTTTGAAGAAACCGTTTCGTGAAGTTCAAATATTTTTTTTTTGTAGTAAAATATTCAAAAAAAAAACGATCGGATCGAGCCATTATATTAATTGAGATAAACGACTTGTGACTCTTGCCAAGATCAGTCAGAACTCGAACCCAGCATCACGAGAACACTGAAACCCGACGCAGCAAGTAAGTAATATACAAACATTGCCTCAAAACTATCAGTTTTCCGATTTCGATTTTGTTTTTCACGATGAAACGGCAGAGTGAAGGAGCATATTTAAAAACGCTATAGCATCAAACATCCAGAATAATTTATCAGAGAAAAGTGGTCGTTGGAGTGCGTACGCGAATACATTTAAAATGTAAATTCGACGCTAAGTTCGAATAAGTGTTTCGACGAGGTTTTCCACTCGGCTCAGGTCTTTTCACCATACTGGACTTCCTCCAGTGCTCCTCAAACGTTTTAATCTTCGCCATATAAATATTCAACGTTTCTATTTGCCTACTTCCTGACGATTGATGGATACAATAAATGCTGGAAGTGTCTATTCATTCTTTATGAATATAATATACTTGTATCAATGCAAATTCATTTCATATTGAAATACATATTAAACCGACTCCGTACCTATGGATATTGTCAAATATTGAGTTGTCACAGCAATATAGCATTACACCGGACACACCAAATTATACACTGACACACAGATTATGCTCATATTATTTTTAATTATTCATATATTTAATATAAATTATATAATCTCATGTTGTAGAAGGATAATTTGTATTAGATATCTACCCTACTTTTGTCATATTTTTCATCAAAATACTAATTATGACTAATCGATAATATGCAAATTGTAAATAAGGAATGGTTCAAAAACAAAACATATTATACCAAGTCTAATAATGAATAACTACATTTCCATATTTCCATTTTAATGTGTTTCTGGAACAGACACACACTATGAATAAACATGGTCGTACAAATGTATGCAATTTCGGATATGAGCTTATAAATTTATTTTCAGACAGTGCAGTGAAATGCCTATTATTGTTTTTACAAATAAAATATTTAGTTTTATTACTGTGAAGTATTTTCCATATTTGGCATTTCAAAGTTGTATCTTCATTCAATCCTGCACGAAGATGAGAGCCGAAAAATTTGTTTCATCAGTTAAACTAAAGTATATTTCAAATTGTGCTAACAAATACATAAAAGGTTTCTATAAGTGATGGTTACTTTGATTGTAATTACACGATACACTAATTACAAATAACTTTAATTAGAAAAAACTTTAATGCTTCATATTTTAATTTGAAAGCTGTGGAATTTTATCAATTAACCTTTTGAACCTAATAAAACTGAACAAACCGGCGTACGATATACATAGGTATAAATTGAAACATTTTCGCGCCCTTTTTTGTGAAATCGTGGAAAACGATCCACGCCAAGTGGTCAGAGGGCGTAAAATACCCCGAAGGGTTTTTTTATTGACCAGAAATGTATACAGGCTGTTTATTCAACGTGTGTGTGTGTACTTTCATATAAATCGTTGGATGAATGGATCTGGTTGTGCCCCATTTTATTTGAAGATTTTCAAAGTTTCGATTTTGACGTAATCCAAACCTTCCACAAAGATTCCATGTCGTAAAACGATAGTACCTATACACACACTGTTTTTTTTTTTTCTGGGAAAATAAAATACAATTTAGGAATTTTTCTTTGAGGTGGAGAAATAATAACAAAAATGATAATATACTTAATGATATTTTTATTTTGGCGAGAAACTTACAATGCCTATTTTCCAATAAAAAAAAATCATGATTCAAACAAAAATTTTGTGCTTTAATTTTTAGACGATATTTGAGAACGGTGTCGTTAGAATTATATGTATAATATTGGATACATATGTGCGCATATAATATGTTAGTGATAGTGGTGTTATTCACTCACAATCAGTGTGTATCGAGTTCTCGTAAGGGAAGATGCTGTGTTATTTTGGCGATATTTATTCTAGGCTATTTTTTATATCGCCCCTTTTCGGCGACTGCTCCTCTTTCTTTTCGGTCTTATCTTTAATTCTGTTTGTTTCCCGCGAGGGAAATGTCCCGAACGAAACAACAATTTCGATGCAAATCGCACTATTGTCACGACGAAATAAGAGACCACGAATCTGCGGTTCGCGACTAAACATAAAGCAACTTCACACATCAAAACCACGTATTATATGTACACTATTACCTATATACATACATGCATAAAACCATACATAGATAATGTACCTACTACACTAACCATGTAGTATTGGACGTATGGCAACCCTATTCTAATACAATAAAACCTAAGTTCTTTATTTGAATTCGATTTTTATTCATTAGAGATCTGACAATTTTATAATAAAATTCCGTTAGTTTACTTGATAGTATTTTGTTAATAGGTACCTGTACTTACTATAAAAATATATGACGATTGAACAGTGCAAAGGGTACAAGTGACGTTTTCGACACGAGTCGTTCAGAGCTGAACGTGATTATCTTCATAAAACAAGAAACCGAAAAAAATTGGCAAACGTGTTTCACGCGATTTTCGAAATTTCCTTCATTTATTTATTTTTCAGAAATTATAAACAAACAAATTTTGTTTGTAATAAATTATGGATGAAGTCAGTTTTCATGAGAGTACAGAATTAATTAAATTGGCTTCTGAAATTAATGATTAATTATCAGATTGCCAAAAAAAATTCGTCATTTGATGGTGTTTATTTTCGTTATTCAGGGTAGATATTTCGTACATAGAAAATTATGACTGCCAAATACTGTGATGTTTAAATATAATTTTTTAATGGACTTAATCACATTTAGCTTCGAACTGCTTATATGTATATGTATATGGGTAGATATGTATATATTTATGATATAATATAATATACCTAATATTTGGTGTGGGAAGCAACTAACGATCGTCATGGGATTGACACCCGTCAGATAAAATGAAATATCAACTGCTTTTCACATAACATGACAAGTCGTTTCTACGGATGTGGGAATGTGGAAAATCGTGTTCGAGTTCGAAACGACTGCTGGAAAAATTACCCATATAAAACTCCATACGGAAAAAATACCGTTAAAATAAACTAAAGAGTCGAATTTTCATCGTTGACAGGCCATCGACTTTCAGCTGAAACGAATAGCTCTATGAAATAAATAAACATTTGTCACACATGTTGATCGATAAACAACATCATCGTAATTCGAAAAATACACGCATCTATGTATATGTATATCTTTTATTATAATGGCGCTATTTCATAGATGTAACGTTCAAATTCTGTGACAAAACAATAATCCAATTCAATTTTCAACGACTTCTATATATGCGGCAATTCGAAATGGGCAGTGACGTCGAAAAAATCGCTCGACATGTTCACCGAGCAAAGTTTGTTTTGTTTACGCTAGAAAATTTCAAATTAATAATTCATTTTTAAAATTAATTCGATTTCAGTAAATTTTAAATCGAAAGCGATTACTTGTATTTTGTCACGACCGAATTAAATAATTATTCTATGAGATTTATTTAATTTCAGCCATATTCGAAATCGAACGCGACGATAGCAAATTTTGGTCTTTATATCATACTTTTTAAGGTTAGAATTTGCGAGAACTCGATGAATTTCGAATTTATCGTTGAAATTCATAGCCCGTCAATGTTCGAAAAAAAATAACACGTTGAGGACCGTTTTTTTTAAGATACGCGTAAAAGAAGGCACATTGCGAAATTCAAAGTGCGAATTTTTTTTTTTTTTAATGAAACATATCTTATACTGGCGAGAAATATCCCTTCTATACCCTAACTACATACATTTCTTTCCATCAATAGGTACTCGACTAAATATATCATATTAGTTATTTCTATGTATGATAACTCATTAAAATTAATGAACGATCATTCCTTTATGCATTTTTCTTTTAAATTTCAACAAAACAATGAGGATGTTTTTTCAAGCTGGTTATATATGTACATGTAGTGTGAACGTTTTATGTGAAACTTCCTGATTCTCATTATAACTTCACAGCGTCACCGAGTAATTGCACACAATCAATCTTGTTGCAACTAAATGCACTGCTCTGCATACAAAAAAATAACAGTTGCATAATTTTTTTATACCCTCGAGAGAGTTATATTCATATCTTTAAATATATATGCAGGTACAACATAACTATTTTCTCTCATCAGAAATCGTCTTATTGTTAGACTTATATGTATTTGGTGTTATACGAAGCACGTTTTTCATCAAGTTCATTTGGAAAAAGTACGAGTATATACAAACATTCTCTTCAAATCAATTTTATTTTAATGTGAAAGGACATTTTTAAATCTATGTTTCTATATATTTGAAAATACTTTTCGAATATTAGTCGTAGCGTAAAATCAAAATTTTATGCCTTCTTCGTGGAAAGTCGCTGCCAGTGAAGACAGCCCAGTTTAACACTGTTTTTATTTAACATAATCAATTTGGTTTTTGAAAATTTTGGAATCTTTACACAAAGCATTCTTATTGTTGACTGTTTTCACTAATGTCCTATTTATTTTTTAAGCCAAATCATCGTTTACAAGAGAAGACCTCCAATGTTCAGCAGTGACTACATATCAGCGTTAACCACCCATGAAAAAAGCAATTGATTGATTTTCCGTTATGACTAATGCTAAAACATTATTCCAAATATGTAAAAAAAAAATAGTTTAAAAATGATATTTAAGAAGAATTACTGACGAAATACTCAACATCAAATTAAAATAATGATATGGGGAAGATTGGGAAACTTGATTCGCCATTTGTTTTTCGCCTCTAGCTTCCTTTTGGAAAGTCGCATAAAAAAATTGTATCAACACTCTCTGAATTTAATTAGATTTGCTTTGACACAATTCATTTTAAAAAACAATTTTCCAAAAGGGAATTGGATTAAAAAAACAAAAAAAGAGATCAAGTCTCCCCATCTTCCCTTAATGTTAAATACAAAGAGATATTTTTTCTATAGATAAATTTAATAAAAAAATTAAGAATAAGTAGGTATATGTCAGATTTACGGGTAGGTTTAATAGGACAGTGAGTAACTTCCTCGGAACAAGTATGAAAATTTGAGTGACATAACAAATTATTCCAAAGACTTTGATAAATAATTATGGAGCAGTATCGACATCTTTTTAATGGGTGTTTGCGATAATTTCGTGCGATTTATTAGCTCCTCGAGCGTTTGGGGGATACTTGGGCTAAAGTTGGTTTCGTGGAGTGTTTTTCCCCCTTGCCCACGATATTAAAAACGAGGACAGTCCTTACGTGTGAGTGTTGATTTCCCCAGAGGGAGACGAGGACGTCTTTATTTTATACACGAGGGTAATTATTTAAAAAGGACATTATTCAAGATTACTGTGAAAAACGGCCGCAAATATTTCACCGGGATGTCGTTTACATGCAAAGATGTTGAGATGAAGAAACTGGCTGCACTTAGCGACAGTTTTCTGTTATCTAATACATACATATGTATATGTATATACTATTATGGCGAATTCTGGACACTTGATATATGTTACATATTTTGCAATATTTTCACTTAAATATGAAGGTTTATACCATAGTTTCTTTATGCCCAACATCCATTCATAGCAAATTTAAGCAAAGCAAACGAAAGACACCAATATGTAAGAGGGAGACTAACGTATGGCTATCCCTCTCTTATACATACATATATCGGTGTGTCTTTTATCCGCTTCACTCAGCTTTGCAGTGGACGACCTGCGTTATAATTTGAATGAATACCTATTAAGTACAGATCTTAATATTGCATTTGACACATGAAATGATTTCCGCGAAAAAAAAAGAAACTAAAAGCTCATTTAGTGAAAATTTTGCGAAAAATGCAACACTCATCAAATTTATTGAAATTGTCCAGAATTTTTCACAATACTGTTCATAAACTCCAATGTTTTGTTTGATGATACATAGATATCTATTAATCAGAATCAAGTGAAATTTTCCATACACACATACACAGTGTAATGTGAATGTTTCAGATGAAAATTTTCTGTCGCCAAGTTTTATGATTTTTTTTTTCATTCCGTGTCTTGCAACGATCGCAACTGCCTACGTTGAGTGGCTCGGTTCATTTTACCTCGTTAAAAATTTTCGAGTACTTTTCAGACACAGTATGCAATTAATAATATTATACCTACTCGTAAACATGATGAAATAGTGAAATAAATTACAGTCAACACTCCTATAAATACAAAGTTTGATTCATTGATATAGATCAGTGATTATCAAACTTATTTCTTTCACCGCCCCCTTTAAAAATAAATTATTTCCCAGCGCTCCCCCCCCCCCATTTTTACAAAATCCGGGCCCGGGTACTTTCATGGAATTGGGCTCTCCCTCCAAAAAAAAAATTAAAATGAGAAAATGTATGTTCCTCCCAACATATTTTTATTATACATATGTATATGAAAAAAAAAAAAATAGCGCTGCAGGCGAAAATTTTTTTCATAATTTTTGAAAATCTTTGAAACGCCCCCTGGGGGGCGCTAACACCCACTTTGAGAAACACTGATATAGATTCGAGGAAAAAAGCAAACAGGTGTGCATGCTATAAAAATTCGTACTACAGAATCTTGCACTATATGAGAAAAGTCTGTTTATTTTTTATCGACTCATTATATAAGAAATCTCGAGTGAATCTTATATTGTAAAAAAAATAAGAAAGTTGGAAAAACACTGATAAAATTCAATTAGAATATCCCTAAATCTGTTATGTTTGTGTAAATAATGTAAAAATGTCTCTAAGGTTTCACAATCAGATCAAAAAGCAGATATAGGTATACATATAGGTAAATAGGTATCTAATATGTATTATAATTTCATATGTACCAACCTACATATGTATATACATATATACATCATATGCATACGTGTGTTATTTCAGATTTATCTCTGTTGGATTTTCATATTCATTCGTCAGCTGGTGTCCAGGACATAGTGGAGGTTCAGGTCGTTTGTCCAGGGTTCGGGTCGCATAAACTTTCAGCATTATTGAAACACTTGACGATATTTTTTTCAGAGCTTTCAGAGCCGCTTCACATATGTTCATATTTTAAAATTCATCTACTGTACATAACTACATATATGCATGTACATACATATTCTTAAACATAATATGTATGTATGTACATATAACGGTTAAGTTGTTTTTGTTCATGAAAACATACATAGTTTCACCGGTGGAATTATAAATTCATCAATATTGATCAGACCAATGTACATTTTCCAAGTGACTATATGAAGGTATACCTACTCTAAATATTATATGTACAGATGTACCTGCACTAATGGCTATTGAAAGGTCGGCACGTCGATTAGCGAATTTCGAATAACAGTGCCATAATTGAATGTTAAAAAAACTATCAATTAATAAAACCGTCTGGGGACTTCAACTAAAGATTTAACTAACTAGCACGTTTTTGTAATATTTTCCGTTTCGGACCTATGGCTGACGGTGAGTTGGGCGTTTCGCTGTTAAGTAATTTTATCGACATTAAGGAGCCAATTCGCGCACGTTTCCACAAATTTTCTTACTAAACTATACATACCTACCTGGTGAATTTCGCTATTAGTACACAGTGTAGTTATTTAAATATCTTTGAAAAATAACCTTCTTATTTGGATGTTGACTGGGTGTAATATTAAGCTAAAATGCATATTCTTCATTCGATTATGTACTTTTTTTGCATTTTTAATACCAACATTTCCATAATGGTGCAACTAGACCAATGGTTACCAACGCAGTACCGGCGAGCAGATTTTTATACACCTTCCACTATTCAATAGCGACATTTTTTTAACATTGATTGAAAATTCGCACTACTTTGTAGAATTCTAAAATTTTGCCAAACACCTAGAATTATTATGTCTCTCTATAATCGTTTTCAGGTTTGATCTATTTGTACGATTCGTAGTTTTTAAATATGAATTTGATAAAAACAAAAATAAAACAGATTTCGACTTATCGATGAACATCTTATTGTTTAATTGTGTGTGATTTTTTCGAAGTGTTTTGCAACTCTGTTGGCTTTCAAATATTTTTTAAAATAATACATACATATACTTGAGAAATAATCTATAAAAATTTCACTTGCGGCGCCATTTTTTGTTGATTTCAATATAAGGCAAAATTAGGCTTTTATGACCACAATGTATATCAAAATGCGCTCTAAGGTATGAAAAGATTGGTAACCACTGAACTAGACGATAAAGTATTATAAATGTGATAAGTTGGTCGTTTGGCCGAAGAGTTTCAATTGATTAATCACAACACAAGCTACATTCAACAGAAAATGTTGACTTAACTTTTGTCAAAATAGCAAATGTACAATCGCGTGCTACAAAATATGTATGATTTTTAAAGAAATCTAATTTTTGCTAACCGCGTAAAATGGGTACCGCGTAAATTGAGGAATGAGTGAACACCCAACTCTCGTTTTACACGGTGGATAGGGACCAGCAAAATCCTTTCGAGATTTAATTAAAAAAAAAAGTAATTTTCATAGTTCCTTTATTTATATTTTAGCTATATACCTATTTTTGGCATGCTGTGTGAGAAACTGTATGTAAAAATACAATGATAAATAAGTAATATACAATATAAAAATAATAACGACACAGAAAATATTTTCATATATATATGTATATATATATATAATATAATAACAACAGTACAATAATAAAGAATATTTCATGGTATTGCTTACGATAAAGGTGCACAGAATTTTTCTCAATGCACTTGTGGAACTGAATTTTAGTTAATGTCCATTAATATCATTAAACAAAAATTAAATTCGGAAAAAAATAGTATAAATACATATAACATAATGTTTAACATTCGACTGTCAAAATAAATACCTTTGGGTAGTACATTTTATAACCAATGAGTCATGGCATTGTTAATGTTTTGGTTAACTTGGGGTAAAATATAATTAAATAAGAGTTACATACACATTTCCATATACAATTCAATAATATATTATACCTTTTATTTTTATTTTATATACAAGAATTATTTGAAACTTTTCATCGCAACAAAAAATATGTCACACTTAAATATTTTTCCAAAGCATTTATTGTAATACATATATCAATTTTTTAAAGATATTGCAAATAAGTCAACAAATGGCATATTATGAAATATGATAGTAAAGTCAATATGCTCGAATACAGTCTATAAAAATCAGCTTAATGATAAAGCCTGCATAATTATTTATATTACAAACAGCCCGAGGCACTGAGGTCATCAATATCCCCCAACATATTCGAAGATTAAAATTGGACCTGCTCCTCATTCAAGATGAATTAGTTATTCCCTAATTATATTACGCTTAGTCGAATAAATGAGTCTACAATAACATTTGTTAAGATTTGCCCAAGTAATAGACCACAGTACAATATATTACAAACACAACTAGCGTTTTATTCTTTTATATTCAAAGGATGCAATATGTATGGAATACATATGTTTGTATTACATATAACACAACATCATTTCTCGGTCAATTGACTTGTTAGAATATATAGAGGAAGAATGATAATTCAACATTTGTTTCAAGTACTTATGAATGTTTGAAAAAAGTTAAATGTGCATTATGTTTAACATGTGCTGTTAATATTTAAAAGGTAAAATAGGCCATATGAACAAAAATTAAGATTGTCACATTCTAATATTAAGTTTTGTCACTTCTAAGCACATTTTTTAAGTACTTTATATAAGTGAAGTTCATGTGAGATATCATTTTTCGCATGCATAGTTAAGATATTTTTTTAAGCACAAGACTTATATTTCCAAGCTCAAATTTTTCAATTATCGAAATAAGTAAGCAGCTAGTAATGTGCGGTTAATTTAATTGTATGTACCTAAACTTTCACAATACGTACTACATACATAATATCTCATCGGAAAAAATCTCTTAAATATTACATATTAAAAAATAATAAATGGCTTAACACCCACAATAAGGTTCAGCAGTATAATTAGATAAGAGTCTCTTAAAGAATACAAAAATAATTATTTCTTCAAGATATGTTCGATAAAAGATGGAGATGGAAAATACAAAATAATTTGGCATTTTATAAAACAAGCAATTTGAATAAATTTGAAAATTTATGCAGTTCTTAAAAATAATTTATGTAGGTACTTAGCGTAATAATAAATGCAGTTAGTTGGGTCCAGTAATAAATATAATTAATCATAATAAATAAGCTGTCTTCTTATAATTCAAATAAGAAAATTAAATCCAAATTAAAATCAAAATTAACTTTATCCTACTAAGAAGTTTGAAAGAAATAGATACCATGAAACCCCCTCAAATAGGAACACTTTTGAACTTTGAACATAAATACTGACAAGATCGTTAGATACATACCTACATATATAGAATTGAAACTAATTTTGTTTTATGGGTCTCGATGTGGTGATTAATTATTTTTTAAGTACAAAATGAAAAACATGATATTCCACTTCAGGACTCAAGTTCCCTCAACAAGAACAGGTAATATTCTTCCTGATGATTTCAATTACAAAATTCAATGAAGCTTAAAAAACAATTTTGAATAAAAATGGAATTCATCGAGCGCTGTAGGAACCTCATAATGTAGTGAAAATTAACTTTGCAACACTAGCGACTCGATACTAAATCACAATTTTTTCTCCCCAAATTGTCATAATATCTAAAAAAATAAAAATACTTATGAAATATTTAGGCATGAATTGAATTTGACAGATGTACATAAAATAAAAAACCGGGCAAGTCATATTTTCTAGTTAACAGTAAATAATATTTTTAATGAAAATTTTGCTCCATGTAAACCATAAAAACTAATATTTTTCTTGAAATTTCGAGTATGATCTTCCCATGATCAAAATATGTATTATCTCTGTACGATTAATTTTTGTACATTTTTGAAGGCTTTAAACTTTTACCGAAAGTTTTATTCCGCTTCCATGTAGTGTTCTCGTTTGTGGAGTTTTACGGTATAACATTAAAAATGATAGCTAGTACATACATAATGTTTAAGTGAAAAAAATATATGATGTGCATATGTACACTTTTGTGAGCCAGTATTTTCTTCAAAGGTGTTATTAAAATGCAAGGTACACAAATTTCAGTTTAACAACTCTATTAATGACGACTAACTTCTTTAATATTGAAACGAAACCACGCACTTATCAATAAATGCAATAGATTTATTCGAAATAAACTTGACTATCATAAAGATCCATATATACATGCAGCACACAAAACACATGCACACACACGCACACGCACACCAAACGACTAAAGGAAAATTGGAAAAAATCACAAAAATAGATCTAATTTGTAAAATATGTACTGGAACTATTAATTTTTTTTTTGTATCCTTAAAAAACATTACGAAGATAAAAAAAAATGTAGCTGTAACACTGACTAGCACATCAGATCTTCATTCTTATCACGATTTCAAAAGTTTCAAGAGAAACATCTAGTTTTTCAGCGTGGATTTTAAAATAAACCAGATCATTCAAACCCCTGTCGAGTTGTTTAAATTTAAGGAAAAAATGGCACAAAATCCATGGTCAATCAAAATATTAAAAAGTTTATAATAATACTGAAGATTTTTGTAATTGTCTATAGGTAAATAAAAAATGTAAAAAGCACAATTTGATCCTAAATAATATTTATGCAACTTGTGTAAACTCCAAACAACTAATTGTAAGAATTTGCTCTTATATTTTATTATTAATAAATAAAAATTATTCACTGGGATATTCACTAATTAAAGCATCACATTATTATGGCAGAATCTACAAAATGTTTTTCAGTGTTCACTTACAAAATAATCAGATAAATGAATATCAAATCATACATAATTCAAATTAAACTATTTATACATACAAAAATATGTGCAACTGTGAAATATATCAAATGTTTATAAAATAAAACTGTATGGAGAACCTACTTATATTGAAACAATATTTCGATACTGTTATAAAAAAAATAGCTTCACGATGCTCCAAAAGAAAAAAAATCTATCTAATGAGCTTTTAACTGCTGTATTATATTTACTCTAAACAGCAGTATGGTTACATTTTGATTAAAAACAAAGCTAAAAGCAAATTCAGACGTAAAACTAGATAATATTCGACATTTTTATCAACATGTATACTTAAAACAGTTTTCAAATAAACATTGGAAGACTTCACTTTAACCAAAGCACAAAGATTAACCTACAATTAAATTTCAAAATCAATAGTTTATTTGTTCAACGAGAAAAAAATAAGTATCTTTATGCTTTATTGAAAGATGAAGTAAATAGCATATTGAATATTTTTAGTCAAGCTGTTAATCATAAATATTTTGTTAAACCACGAAAAAACAATACGGAAAGTAATGAACATAATGGAAAAAAAGTAAATGAATCACAGCATATCCTTAACTTGTTGTGTGTCCATATTGAGAATCAGGCATCGCATGAAAGTCATTTCTTTACGAGCATTATCTAGAATGACTCGAGGATCTTGAGACGTACATCTCAAGCAATTCGGAGCGAAAACCATAGCCAAGTTGGCTGAATCCATTTTCGTTTGGCTGACAACATCCGGCGTGGAGAACTGTTGTAGAAATGACACCAAATACGTGAGAACCTGTAAAATGCATTTTCATAAATTAAGTGCCAAAAAAATCGTATTTTTTACATATAGCTTATAAATAAATAGTGTACCAATCTATTGATCCTCGGTAATCTTTGAACAATATCAAAAGCGTTTTCAGTATTATCTGGGTCAGCAACACACTCAGCATACAATGTATCAGGTATCAGAGGTTCATATAGTTCTCTGTACCACAATTTCAGTAAACTAGCCGGAGCATGAGCATCTGAAATTATTTTAAAACAAAATAAGAAAAACAACTCAAAATAAATTAGTTATGCCATTGATTGACTAGAGAAACCTGTAATATGTAAATGGTCCGGCAATTCCCAATTATCTAACCTAGACTTCAAGACATTAACTTCATCTACGTCTGCAGAAACACGAAAAATACCCTCAGTTTGTTTACCTTGTAGAGCCAGCACCTGTGAAAAATCAATAATAATTTTAAATAAAGAATTTCCAATAAAATGAAATAATAAGATTTGAAAAGTTTGAAGTAACCTGTTGTGACAATGCCACTTGAACCCAAGGAAGTTGCCGATTTGGAAATTTATCTTTTTGCAAAGCCATAACTTCAGTGAGTGTATTCCCAAACATGGAAACTCGAAATATTTGGATCTGAAAATAAAAACCTTATAATATACAATGGTTATCAATAAGAATTTGTTTCAAATTGAAAAAAATACCCTAGCTTGGTCTATATCTTCAGTGTTTGGCTTCTTCGGCTGCTTTTTACCACATTGCCCTATTCGTTCTAACCTCCTACAAGCCACTCCAGCATAATGAGAAACTTGCACATGTATGGGCCATTTACCTACCTTCAATATTACAAAAATAAAAAAATACATTTAACATTCATGTGAAGAGTGCAATATGATATTCACAAGAGTTTTAATATTATCATCACTAATTTTTCTTTATGGTGAAAACTATGTGTAGATGCACAAATAAAGATTAAATTCAAGTTTTGAAGTTAATACACCTATATACGATTGACGAACTGACATGAGAATTACACTATTCGACAAGGAAATTATCCATGAAAGAAATAAAACTAACAATAAGGGATCTTTATACTTTTCAGCATGCTTTTTCAATCAAATCCATTTTTGTCTATTGAGTTATCATCATAATATGAAACCACACCCACCACCATAACTATCATTCACTTTTGTTCTTAATCCACTTGGCAGCATTTATACACAAATTGAGTCTTTTTCAGTCAATTTTTGTCTGTATTATAAAATTACCTCTGGAAAAGTATCAGCGAAAGCAGGATCTCTATGTCGATTCATATAATTCAGCAGAGGAGGTTGAAATGCAGGTGAAGGAGGAACAAATGCTAAACTAACAGCTAAAAGCTCCCATCCTCGCAAGAGGCTATCTCTGTGAGGATTTTCGGTTGTCTGCCTACATAACTGCACATATAACTCATCACGTAAGCTGAAAACAAAAAAAAAAAACATTAAAAAAAATATTATTATAAATACTCCTTTGAAAAATACTCACGCTGGATTATTGAAAGCTGAATGCAATATGTCTATTGCGACTGAATTCAAAGTCATGCCGGGACGAGCTTTACGATCACCCATATATATTTGAACGAGTCTGAAGATTTCGGCTGCTGCTTTTTTGTGTGCTTTGTCGTGACGAGCACCCAACATCGGCCCACTTATACCTGATGAAGTCCAAGAGAGCATATCTCTAACCGATGCCTATTTAAAAATCAAAGACATGTAATTAGACATAATTCACAATCTGGAAAATGTTTGTGAGAAAAAAAACACTGACTTTCTTTCTGAATATGCCCTTCGAATGCAAATTCAAGTTATCTTGTGCAAACTTTTCGATATCGGTTTCTTTAGGAGTGTGATGCGAAGCTGGGTGAGATTTAACTGGGCTGTAAAGAGCTTCACAAATTGGTTGAGGAGGTACAGGAGGACCCATATTTGCACTAGAAGTGAAACCGACACCGGTACCGCTGGCAGACTAAAATTTTGTTGTTGTGTGAGAGAAAAAACTATGAAAATACAAAATATTTAAGTGAATCAAAAGCTACCCTGTGTACTCCAGGTGGAGGATGACTTTCTTTCTCAAATCCAACAAATGTATTGTAATAAGCCACACTGTGATTCATATATTCTGTAAAAAGGTAAAATTATATCAGATTTTATTAATTCTATCAAAATTACGTAAACAGATTTTTATTTACCATCTTCTCGATGATGAGTAATTGGGGCTGCAGGTGGCTGATGCTGAAGATAACCATCATTAGAACCAGATCGATCAGAATCTTCGTTGTCTGGTTCGTGTCCAGAGAGTGAACGAGCACTCGAGTCAGATGCAGATGCGGAAGAATGAAGCGAGTCAGAATCTCCAGATCCCCCTAATGGATCACCCAAACGGTAGCAACCTTATTAATATCACAAAATACAATTTAAAATGAAAAAAAAAACACTAAACACCCATTATTTTTTTAAAAAAAAAGCAAACCTGATAACTTGGCTTGTTCTAAAATGTAGTGTTGCAGCGGAAGTAAATGCTGCATATGCAGATCCCAATTAGAATATAACGGAGACGTATTTCCATTCTCACACCCACTATTGCTTTCCAGAGTATCCATATTGCTAGGCATTTCTAAAATAGGAATGATATATAAAAAAGATTGAACAAAATATAATCGGAGATTGAAAAAAAATAGAAAATTACTTTGTTTACGACTGCGTCGATGTTCATTTTCTGCAGTGTCATTATTTGATCTGTCACGATGCCTATCTCGATCCTTATGCCTTTCTCTCTCTCTCTCGAGTTCCATATTATGTTTTTCAATATTTGGCTTAGTTAAATAAGGCTCTAAAGATAATGATTTCATACCGTATCCTTTAGACATGAAAAAAATACATTAATTTTATGGAAGCTGTTCACACACATCAAATTAAACAACTTCAAATATATATACCAGATGCAATATGGGGTTCTTGCTGATGATAAGAAGACTTTGACGAATGACTATCAGGAGTAGAACAAGTTTGTTTTCCCGTTGAACTCTGTTTTGGCTTTTCGGGTTCGGCCTGTTGTCTCCTAAGAAATTTCATATTCACAAAAATTAGAAACGTGCATTGTGTACATAACGAATATGCAGATTTCTAACCTTGACATTTCCTTTGAAGTGTGCCAATTGATACTCGTTGGTGGACCATGTTGAGATTTCGATTGAGTGATCGGTCCTTGAGAAACTGAATTGTGTCTGTAGTCGAGACTAGTTTGTCTAAAGCTTTTATCAACATTGTACATAGCCTGTTTGTCAGTAGGATAACCACGGTCTAGATTTCTCTCTAATATGCGGTCATCTCTTTCTTTATCGAGATGTCTAAAAAATTTATTTTATTATAAATCCAAATTGATTCTGATTTAAATGATATAAATATCTAATGACTTCTTTTACCTGTCTGAAAAACGTTCTCTTGCACCTCTTTCTAAATTATAATGACCAGTTTTATCCCTATGTCTATGTCCGACTCTATCTAAACTTTGCTGCTGAGTAGGATGAGAGTGAGGTATATGAGAATGACCCAAAGAAGGATGATCGGTAGCGAGAGATATTGATGAAACCAGAGACGGTCTCGTAGGAACCTGAATTTTTTTTATCAATATTATTTTATCATACCACAATACTTTAATTGGAAAAAAACATGTAAAATATGAAAAAATCAAATTTTAAATTGAATGAAAGAAAAAGCTGCCTTGAAAAATTAAATAATCTAGACCTGTGGATGCTGCGACGTCGAATGTTGTTGCTGGGAGAGTCTCTGAGATACATATTGGTGTTGAGGACTGTCTGGACTCTGAGGAGAAGATTCACACGATGAGTTAGCACTGGCTGCAGTGTTGTGTTGTTGCTTTACCTAGCAAAAAGCAATGTGCAAGGTCGAAGCATGCAAAGTGAATAAACAGAGCATTTTCATCACAAAAATTAAAAAGAACCAATATGAATTCATTAGAACAAGACTTGCTCAAATTTCCAAAGTTTTATCAATTTAAATGACTTAAATTTTTCATAAGTTTGAAGATAACATAACATAAAACGTGCATGAAAAATATGAAGTGTAACTTGTGAAAAGTAGAGTGTAACAAGTATTAAAAGAATATAAAAAGTCACCTTACGACGCGTCAATGGTGTACTCTCAACAGATTTGAAATATTTTTCATGCATTGAATCATCAGAAGCATCTTTGCGAGGCGACATGAAACTTCCACTTCTATTCAAACCTTGAATTGAAAAAATATAGAATTTTGATCTTAAACGGTCTACAATTTGCTATAAATTTGTAGAAAAAAAACACATACCGGCAGTAGGCCACTTATCGCCTTGAGAATCTATCGAGGGTGCTTGTGCATGAGGTGATGGCTGCTGACTCTTCTTTTTCAGTTGCGGAGTGCTACAACTAGCCGGAAGCGATTGTGCAACTGTTGTTCCTCGCGAAATACTTCCGGTGTCACTTCCCAATCTGAAATTACACAATCCATTTAAGCAATATTCCAATATAACATAAAATAAGATAAGATGCTAACCTGGATTCAGAAGGTTTGTGATGCGAAACGGGTATTTGTATTCCGGATTCCTGATAAAAGAAATTGCTTTGTTTATATTACTTTATAAAATAGAAAATATGACTCAACGATAAGGATACAATGTACACTATCAGTGCGGTTTTGTTACATTTAACAGGAAATTGCTTATACAAATAATTACAACCCACTCTTTTCGACTAAAACTTGCAGAGCCTGAAAAAAAATTTGAAACCTGCAATCTTCGATACGGTTGTGCCGCACTGCTGATGCTGCTATCGGACGATCGTCCAGAATCAGTGTGTCGACAAACTCCGACCCCGCTGCTAGGTCCACTGGCAGACGATACGCCTCCAGAGTTTTGGGCTCCAGTGCGAGATCTTCTACTTTCACCACTGCACCGACTAACGCAAAAAAAAAAATCATCTACTAAATCGAAACGAGAAAAGGCTCAGAGATTAATTTTACCCATGATGATGAGAGCGCCTCGTTTGAAGAGGACTGGTTTGCGTTTGAGTCACTTGTTTGCTATTTAACGATGATATTTTACCGCTGCTTCCCAAATTTATACCGTTGGATATTGCAGACTCAGTTTTAGATGGAACCTGAGTATAAAAAATTTCATCATTCATGATTTGCAAAGTGTCTAAAGAAAAATAGGATTATAAACTCTGATATACGGACCTGACCAGTATTCGTTTGTGTAGAGATTTCTCTCCTTTGCTGTGGATCAGTGTTTTGCTTAAGAGTTTGCAACTTTGCTAAAGGAATTATATCGCAATCTACCGGACGATGCCAAACTGTGGTCTAGATTATTCACAAAAATTCAACATTGGATCAATATATTTTTTGTATAACAGTTATATAAAGTACACATAACTAACCTGAGTAGTGGCGTTGTAATAATAGAACCTATGAGTATTGTTATCGAACAGTTCCCACCATTGAGAAGAATCTGTCCTTTTAACATTGACACCCTGAAACAACAACTATGTATTCGATGGATAATATAAAATTTTCAACTGTGAAAATTAAAAATATAAACCTCGGGTGGATCCCACACGCACTCTCCGGTAGTGAGATTGGCATACATGTGCTCTTTCGTCTTCGGTTCGATGATTTCCACCCAGTCCACTCTGAAATAATTATGTGTGTACTTTTCAATAGAAAATTCAACATTTAATGTTTAAGTTCACAATAAACTTCTATATACTCATTCATAATGTTTATAACTTTGTTACTTGAATGATAAGGATCGTTTAAAATTATTCTTAAATAGTAAGTAAAAAAAAAATTGCACAATATTTAAAATAATAAGAAACGTCATAATACCAAATAATGGCATATATTCTCGAATCTTAACGTTATCACTTCAGGCATATATGCTTGTATTCACAGAAAAACTGATGTCAGTACGTAGACCGAAAATGAGTTAGGTAAGAGATTTATGAATGAAAGACCCACTTTTTATTTATTAAATCAAGACGGTGACATGCGTCTAATGAATAAGTACAACTTCACATAAAGTACACGAATTCTTGAATCTCTAAGTGTACCTATTTGATGAAAAATGTTCGAACATCGATTGATACAATACAGAGTTAAAAGTGAGAATGATAGCAATTGGTACATCTAAAAATGATAATGATAACGATGATGATGATAATGATAGTGGGGGCGCGGCCCTGTCAGAATCTCACCTGTCGGCTGCCATGGTGAGAACTGGGTGAGGCAGCGAGTAGGTGAAACGGTGAGAAAGGCGCTCAGTCGATTAGAATGGGCACGAACGGGAACGGGAACGGAAACAGGAACGGGAACCGCATCGGGAACGGGAACATGACGTGCCGCGACCTGACACCATGGCACCGTGACAGAGCAGCGCATGCGAGCGAACGACGCCGGGAACGGGATGCTACTGCTACTGCTACATTACATTGCATTGCATTGCTTTGCAGCGCCGCATAACACACTACGAACTTAGCCGGCTCTACACTTTGTACTTTTCTTTGACGATTCTTTCGATCGATTTTCTATTTTAACATTCAATTACCGAAACATAAACTCAATATATCTATTGATATTGAATTTATTCTATAATCTTAATGTAAAATATCGTTTATAAATGAATTTGAATCTTTAAACATATTTCGAAATAAATATTGTGCGATTTTGATAAGCGTTTACTTAATGCGGTATGACGAACAATTATACATATATGTATAGTAGTAGTTCAATTTTCGATTTGCTTTCAAACATACAGGCATCGAGATTTTCACACTCGCATTATGAGAAATGGTAAGAAATTTACGAAATCGAGTTTTAGTCAAGTACCTAGGAGAATATGGGACGACTTAATCCCTCCTTTTTGTTTTTTGCTTCCAACTCCGTTTCGAAAGATCGAATTATGGAAAAAAAATTCTCTCTGCTTATTTTAAATATTGAATTTGGCATTTAACGAAACCCCTAATTAACTTTATAATTTCAAAATAAGATCGCTATATCGAAATGAAAACTCATGTAGGTATTTTTTGTTTAAATAGTGTCAAAAATTAAATTGTCTGCAGATCGATAATCTTCCAAATTTGAAAAACCCATTGTAGCCACTCTCCATTATATGTATATATGTATGTTATAATAGTCTTCCAATAATGTTGATAATTGAAAATAATGTATCACTTTTAGTTTTTCTGGAATGATGGAGGATCAAGTCATCTGTGAGGATCAAGTTGCCCCATAATCTCCTATTTACCAACGTTTCGTAATGAATTTTAATGATAAGACAATGGTCATGATTACGAGCGTTAGGTTTACCGGCGAAGTGACAGACAGGTTACATTTTGCGATTGTCACGTCATCGCGTGTCATCACGTATAAATTGTAATTCTCTCTTTTTAACTATTTTATCTGAAATAAATATTGTTAAATGACTAACTTTTGTGAAAATATTCGATAATTTAAGCTATTCAATATTTTTTACACAATATATATCATTTTCCATTTAATAAAACACATTTATCGACATATCCATTTCGTATGAAATCCATTTGCTCAATTTTTTTAACAGTCGTTTTCTTCCAATATCACACAACCTTTAATATAGAAATTTGTATTTATTATATTTTAACCAATGACATATCTAATTGTAAATGAAAGTATTCATATGTTGTATGAATGCTACATATCCAACCTAACTTATATATTTATTTATGTACTGACACAAATATGTTAGTGAATTATTGTGGTTTTCGTAGACACTTTGAATTAGGTATAATCAAATTAGTTTTTTCACATATTCTCACAATGTGCCTATTAATAAGATTTGTATGTAATCATTTCTTCATCACTTGAACTTTCTGTATGAAAACAAGCGCAGTACTATATTTGACTCACTTAAAGCCCATCATACAATCAGATGAAATACCCTATCCTGTATCCAAATTGACTTATTTTATTTTCAAAGTGAAATATGTAGAATTAAATTAATAACATTTTACCATTATAGGAAAGTATTCCCTTTCCTTGGACAGCTTAGGCTATGAAAATTGTGGGTTTAATTAGCAGAATATTATCGAATGTTAAAAACAAATCATATTTCACTGGATATTTGTCTATAAATCAATACATACCACTATTTGTAAATATACATAGCAGTCGCAATCGTCGATATCTTCACAGTTAGTTCCCATTTCGTTCAGATGTCAGATATATAATGAATAAAGAATAAACCTATTTACTCTCTCCAATTCTTTATTAACTACTTATTCGCTTCAGATAAGATGGCTTCTAACAATGCCGAGTTCATCTTGCCAAACAAACAACCCGTTGTGGAACTGGACTGCACGTCTGCGTTCAACAGCTTAACAGAAAAAGAAAAAATGTACGCCCATCATCTCAGTCGGGTAATGTATCGTTAAATCACATAAAATCATAAAAAATAAAAAAACGACCAGTATCCATAATCATTGACCCAAACGTATTCTGTAATATGTTCAGGCTTGCTGGACTGGAGGCTTGATAGTTTTAGTTCAAACAAGTCCTGAATCTCCATTGATATTCTCCATGCTGCGTCGCATCATCACAGCTGAACCGATTGAAAACCTGAAAAATGTGGTTCTCTCGAAAAACATCACCGAAGAAGAATGGACCGTTAGTTGACTCGTAATATTATTCTGATTTCTGTTTTGTCTATGAAATAAAAAATATTTTGAAATTACAGTCATTTCTCGTCTATACGTGTGGCATTTTATCGAATGCTGGAAATTACAAAAGCATGGGAGACATTAAATTCATTCCTAACTTGCCTGAAGATAAATTGAAAGCCATCATTCAATTGTCTAAGGCTTACAAAAATAATCCAGAACATCTAGAAAACTTGTGGAATTTGTGTCATAGACAAATCTACGCTCTCTCTGACAGATTAAAGACTCTCGGAATGAATCCAAAGGTGGTATAAGTTGTATGATCGTACTTCTTCATTTTCCATTATGATGCCAATCTTTTTATTTTCATTTTCGACAGGGCATCACTACATACTTTTCAGAAAACTGCACTGAAGATGATGCCAGTCTTGTAACCAAATTTATGAGTTCAAAAAAGATCGAAGCATACAATAGCAGAACTTGCAAAGTTACAGATAATGGTAAATATATTTCAGTTCACATTTTAATAGGATATTTAATAGGTATAACATAAAATATAATTATGTTTTAGGTGAAACGATTTATTCCATTCTTCTTGCTAGTGTTGAAAAAGATGCTTCACCTCCAATCACCATGAGTGTGGAAACATTTGAAGGATCTAAATTCCAAGTCATCAGAGGCGATTACTCTCCTCTGTTGAAACTAGTTAATAAAAGCCTTTCAGAAGCCCTTAAATATGTCGCGAATGATAATGAGAAAAACATGATTCAACATTACATTAACAGTTTCCAAACTGGAAGCTTAGATGAACATAAAAATGGTAGTCGCTATTGGATCAAAGATAAAGGCCCTGTCATCGAAACGTACATATCTTTTTGTTAAATACACTATGTATTCTAATGTGTATATGTATTCTAACTTTCATTTTTCACGCAGATATATAGGATTTATCGAAACATACAGAGATCCAATTGGTCAAAGGGGAGAATTCGAAGGTTTTGTTGCCATGGTTAACAAAAAAATGTCTGAGAAATTCCAGAAGCTAGTTGATAACGCAGAAAGTTTCCTCACTCTTTTGCCATGGGGAACAGAATTCGAAAAAGACAAGTTTCTTCAGCCAGATTTCACCAGTTTGGATGTGATGACGTTTGCGGGTAGTGAAACTCCTGCTGGCATCAACATACCCAATTGTAAAACATGCATTTTATCTAATTTTTAGATGGACTTATTAGTATTGATATTTTACAATCCTTAGTGATGTTGCAAAAAAGTTCCCTAACAATTAAAGCACTATTCGTATATACCTAGTCATCATTTATAGATCCAATAAATAATATTGTAAATATACATATTTCCATGTATAACTTTTATTTTCATAGATGATGAAATTAGACAATCCGAAGGATTCAAAAATGTTTCACTCGGTAACGTCATTCCAGCCCATTATAAAGATGCTGTCACTCCATTTTTATCCAAAGAAGACTCTGATATGATAAACGAATACAGAGTGCGAGCATTCGAGGTAGATATTGAATTTTACTTTACTTTCCTTATGCAAAACTTCAGTAAATCGATATTGTTTACAATTTTAGGTACAAGTTGGCTTACATGAACTACTAGGTCATGGAAGTGGAAAGCTTTTCTACAAAAATTCAGATGGAACATACAACTTTGATTTTGAAAAACTCAAAAATCCTTTGACTGGTATAAAAATTAGACTTTTATATTATCATTTGATTATTATTTCTTCATTTATTGGTTGATTATTTAATTAAGTACATATGAATATCCTTCACATCTTCAGGTAAACCGATTACATCTTGGTATAAAGAAGGCGAAACTTACGATTCACAGTTTACAAGCTTAGGTTCGGCATTCGAAGAATGCAGAGCTGAGGCTGTCGGTCTCTATTTATCCCTAGACAGAAATATTCTGAAGTATGTATGCGTCAAAATATATTTTTTAATAATCTTTGATTATTTGTTAAACAATTTCATGATTTCATTTTTAGAATTTTCGGTTATGAAGGCAAAGTTGCTGATGATATAATTTACACTAATTGGCTTAGTTTGATGTGGAATGGAGCAGCCAAAGCAACTGAAATGTATCAACCAGATGCTAAAGCCTGGCTTCAGGTTACATATAATCAAATTTTTCATTAAAATATCTAATTTTGAGTTATTGTCATTCAATTAATCCATTTAATAGGCTCACGCACAAGCAAGATTTGTCCTGATGCGTCTTTTAGAATTAGACGGTGAAGGAATGCTTCAGATCACTGAAACTGAACCGGGTAAAAACCTTCTCCTTAAATTAGATCGCTCAAAAATTGAAACTATTGGAAAAAAAATTGTTGGTAAGTTGTCAATACATAGTACAATTATTATATAAATGATAAAAAATGACATAAAACTTTTTTTTTTATTATTTCAGGAAACTTTTTACTCAAGCTTCAAATTTTAAAATCTACTGGAAACATTGAAGAAGCACGAAAGCTTTTCACACACTATAGTGAACTCAACGGGTCGTGGAAGAGTTGGAGGGATATAGTTTTAGCTCATAAACAACCTCGCAAAATGCTCGTTAAACCAAACACTTTTGTTCAAGGTGACACTTTTTTCTCAAATGTTAGCATACATATGTATATGATTAGTGTATTCTATTTTTTCATTTAACTCAGGTGATACTGTGATGCTCAGAACATACGAGCCATCTTTAAATGGATTAATTCAATCCTGGGTGGACAGATTCCCTCTGAACGACATTGATGATATTTTGGAACAACTCGCTGAATCGGACAAAAAGCATTATCTAAAATTGTACTGAAAAAGTGAAATTGTATTGGTCTTTGTTTATTTTATTTTTTTATATTTTATACTAAATGAACAAAAAATGGATAAATATAACAACTAAAATGAATTAATTTTTGTATTCCATGTATTTTTTCATTTTCTGTATTTATCGATATGAAATGAAATTCACTTTTTATTTTCATTCTTCTTTTTGTCAGCATGTGTTTTCCACGATATGTACGTATTCCAAAACAAAGCGACGGTCTGCGCAAACAGTACTTGATATTGTAAAGGAACTAGATAAAAGTTGGTCAGCAAAACCCACGGCCAAACACTATAATTGCTTATCATTACATCTACGTAATTGGAACTCAAATCTTTTTTTATATCGTCATATTTTTTTCCTTCGATTGTCCCAATTGAAGTTAGAAATACACCGATGAAAATCGGAGCGAACATGATTTGATCAACAAGCACTTTTTTAACAGCAGTCACTTTTCCTTCTGATCCGATATACTTATTCAGTACTCCATACCATGTTCTCAAAATTGGTCCCTGTAAATTATTCTAAATTATACATAAGCCACAAAGGACATTGTAGACAAATTAACGAAATTATATATTTAAACAAGTATACATTATTTAAAATCTATTATAAATTTGTAAGAAATAATCGATTCAATATAGGTAGGTACCTACCTAAATCAAACTCATCAAAACATTATAGTTTCTGTTAATTACCTACCTATAATTATTTCATGATCAGTTTATATTTAAATAGATTATGCAATACATCAATCTATACATTCTATTTTAAACTATCATTGAAGGGTAACAAGACGACTGTACTTATGGTATTTATGATGAACTAAATGTATGTGAATATACAAACCCCAATGAGTAAACCTAATCCACCAAATCTAGCAGTCCTATACAAGTCCACACAATATTCTGAAGATTTTTTATCTGCGATGATTTGGAACGTGCGCCCTTCGATTCCAGCTTGGGCTACCAGATCTCCTATAGTCATCAAGATTCCTGTCTGCAACGAAGCCACTACCCTGGCCCTCCACATATTGGTTTTAAATCTAACCTTTGAATGTTATTCAAACTAATCTACTCACGTAAGTAACTACTATTCTGTTTTAACATTGTGAAGTGAATTGTTCTGTTTTGGTCTAAAAACTAATAGGTAGGTACATAGATATCTACATATTTTAATTGACTTATGGGTAGGTAGATACTTACATATTTGTATCTGTCTAAATATGCCTAATTATTTTTTTATAACTGCTAGATGAACCTATATAGGTAGGCAAAGGTATATGCTATAAAATTTTCTAGTTGCAGGATGCATAATACCACAAACTGTGAAAAAAAATAAATAAAAACCAGACTTTCCGTTTAGTTCAACAAATAAAATATTGTGAATAATTTAATTTATTCACATGCATAAAATAATTTTAACCACAACCTCAAGATCTTGTCGGTTTTATATCTGACAATAAGAATGTTTCCCACTCATGTTGTTGAAATAAATATATTGAGATACTAAACAACATACACAATATAGGTTCCTACCTACAATATACCTAGGTACGTAATATGTAGATAGGTAGGTACGAGATTTGATCAAAAGATAAGGTCTCTGGTCTTATTACAAATAAACTGATAAGTTAACATTAAATTTGTTTAATTCTCCTTCAAGATACTCTATTTGTCTAGTACTAATATGCTAATTTTCACAATGATTCTATGATTAGAAGCATTTCTGGGTGGCTTTTTTTAGAAGGTTCTTCAGCTTCTCTGTCATAGCTCTTTTAATGCCAGAAATCCTAAAAAAAGTTTTTCTTTTGGCATATTTTTTTATTTCAAATGGAAGCTTGAAGTCACTTAGTGCTGAATTCAAAGAATAAATGAAATTTGGATAGAAAAAAAATTTTTTTTTTGCAGAAACCTTGAGAATTTAAAGCGATATGCAACGTTGTGCGTTGACGCAGTGAATGAAAAGTCATCTGCCATCAGTCATCTTATATTTCCGTATCACATCATTTATCAAAAACTAAAGTAATGTTTAAAATTTATGATTTAATCTTTGGAATCAACTATAATTATATAAGCTATTTATTACAATTAAAAATGAATTATTCAAACTTGGCACTCAATTTTTCAGTGAATTAGACTATTGATTGTGATACTTTAAATGGATGTGACCTCAGTAGTTCCAGAAAAAATAAATCAAAGACCCTTTAATTCGATCAAACCTTGTATATTACAGTAATGAAAGTCTGAAAGAAACATTTTATCAGTAAGTTCTTTCAAATTTTCAACCAGAATCAATTTATCTTTTTAATCTTAATGTGATGTAAAAATATAGATATAAAATATACTTGGGAGGTAGGTACATTTCCATTAACTTCATGAAATAATTCCTAATGGAAATTTGCAACCATTCTCAATTTTCCATGACAAATATAAAACCACATATTAGACTGAAGAAAAAACCAACAACTTCATACCCAACGTAAATTTAATGCTGTTATCAATTCAAAATGGTTTTCCTTCACTTATTTATAATACTATATAATGTGGCATTCGACATACGAAGTGATCATGTTCACACAAACCATCATCAGATCGACAACAAATAATTAAAAGGCAGATTAATATTAGATATGGAGTTCGCCAAATATTCGAGCTTTATATTATTTTTCATAACTTGTTTACATCGAAGCTATTCAACTGGTAATTACAATTGAAAATATTGAAAATATGAAATATTTATTTTATACTGATTTTAAACTTGTGAATAACAAATGCAAAATCATCAGAAGAAGATTGGGAGTCAATTTACGACAATGATGTAAGTTTTATATTACATTATTAACATACTGTACCTACCTATCTAGCTACCTATTAAACAAAAATCTTTTCAGTTCTTAGAGTTAAACGGAAGAGAATCCGAACCAATACTATGTTCCAAAATAGGAAGAGGTGCTTCTAAATTGCAATGGTTATTAGATTTATCATCAAGAAATTCAACTGTAGAATTTTATTTGTCAACTAGAAAGCGTAGACTGTCTACAATAATAACCTCAGAAGAACTTTACGGTAGAAAAAATATTAAACATTTCAATCCGAAAAAAAATACTTATGTCATAGTTCATGGATGGCTCAGCAACGCTAACGAAACATGGGTTAATGATATGAAGGAGGCTTTGTTGAATTGGGTACTAATTTTTATATCCTCAAAACTCATAAATAACTTTTATGCAAAATGTTTCTTTATATACCTACATCTGCCTACCTACCTACTTACCTACTACCTACTTCCATGAAAAATTATCAATTTGGTAGGTATTATATTATTTAATTTATATAATTTATATTATAGGAAGACTCTAACGTGATCGCCGTAGATTGGAGTTGTGGAGGAAGCACTCTGAAATATTGGAAAGCGATAAAAACCATAGAATCAGCTGGAAACCACATTGCAATGTAAAAAATCAACATAGATAGGTACCTAGTTACTGTGATACAAGTAAATAATTTTACAGTTTCTCTAAACTTTCAGGTTCATCAATCAATTGATTAAAATGAAGGGAGTTCCCAAAAAGAACTTTCATTTAATTGGTCATAGTTTAGGTGCACATATTAGCTCATTTGCTTCTATTAAATTAGGGAAAGTGCGCAGAATCACTGGTAAGTGCTTATTTACTATTTACAATTAGGGCAACATTGACTTCATGAAATCATTGTAGGTACAAATCAATCACATTTGATTTTCACAGGTTTAGATCCAGCTCATACTTGTACAATTACTTCTGACAAAAAATATCTTTTAGATAAAAGCGATGCAGATTTTGTCGATGTGATTCATACAAGTGCCACTATGTTGGTGAAATTTGGATTCGGAACGAGAAGTGCTATTGGTAATTTATCTTTTCGTCAAAATAATTTAATCTTAATTGATTTATTTTTAACAATATGCAAACTTTCAGGACATGTAGATTTTTATCCTAATGGTGGAGAAAAACAACCAAAGTGCCACAATCGACAAAGATCTCCATTTTCAAAATTGATTCCATTTTATAGAGGTAGGTCCTTCTAAAATACAGGGTGTTCCCCGGGACTTTGCCAACTTCTAAGCGAATTTAAAGTGACTTAGAATCAAGATAGAGAAGCGAGAGTTTTACCATTAGTCTTATAATCGTCTGCAATTTTTTTTTTCATTTTTACCCCCCACCTTTAAATTTTACCTCTTCCCCCCTCTGCCATCGTCGAATAGCGTAATTCCGTTCACTAGCTCGCACAGGACTCGAAACAGCTTTTGGAAATTCTCAGAAATCGTGACTGCGAAAATAATGGATTCCCGGAAAGTCTGGACACAAAAATCCGAGTTCGAACTAAATTATTATTGAATATCTGTTTTTGTTTAACACTGCTTGTTTAAGTGAAATTAAAGGGACTATTTAGATGGTCAGTGAACTTAATTAACTGTATTTATCGATTTTTATGTATGCTATGTTCATTTTAGATGATAAGTCAAGCAAGATTCAATCGAATTCGTAATTGATTTTTTTTAATAATAATAATAACAACTTATAAGTTATTAGTGCCTAAATGATTCAAAATATGTCTGTGTTGAAAAATAAATTGATTTAAAAAGACGAAAAAAGGGTAGGTAAAAAAATAATTTATCTGAACTGTACGAGCTAGTGAACGGAAGTACGCTGCATTGGACTATGATACTCTATGGGACTATGGCAGAGGGGGGATGCGGTAAAATTTGAAGGTGGGGGGGGTAAAAATGAAAAAAAAAAATTGCAGACGATTATGAGATTAATGGTAAAACTCTCGCTTCTCTATCTTGATTCTAAGTCACTTAAAATCAGCTTAGAAGTTGGCAAAGTCCCGGGGAACACCTGTATTATCAACTAACTTTACCCTCATATGCCTACATAATATGTGTTTAATCGTTTATGTAATTCACAAATAACTATGTTTTATAAATTTTGTCATGGTTTCAGCAATCACTACCGGAATCTGCAATCATGGACGTGCTTATGATTTATTCACAGAAAGTTTGAAAAAATTAGATTGTCCTCTAGTGGGACACAGTTGGGAACGTTCTACTGAAAGGTGAGTAAAATTTTACAACCCAAATATACAGATAGGTATGAAATATTTGTCTTCATTGCTTAATATTTTTTTATTTCAATGATAACAGTATTAATACTAGCCTCAACTCTTTATGCACTTTGAAAACTTGTACGGTAATGGGAATATATGCTGATCGATCACCTGCACGTGGAACATTTTATGTGACAACAATAGGCAAAAAACAATATTGCGGTAAATTATTAAAAACTTTCTAAAATTAATATTTTCTTATATTTAATTTCATTTTCTTCAACTTTTTTTTTTGTATTTCAGACCAAATTAATATTTTTTACAATAAAGTTATATCAGATAAAAACAAATTTTCATCATACTTTCATCAAAAATCTTAATTTCTGACTGACAATAGATTTATTCCAAGTTCAAAACATGTATGTACTAACGTGAAGATTGATAATAAATCAGAATATGTATATAATTCAGCATTATGAAGGTATATTTCTGTACCTGTAAACTATCAATAAGTACCTATGTATATACATATGTATAATTATGATTAAGTATTGTAACTAGGTAGGTAGTTTATTATTGTGATGTGGATATTTTATATTTTAAAAAAATCACTTTTAATTAGGTAGTTTAAGAAATGTGTAAGGTATTTTATTTAAACATACATAGTAGTTTATATGAATCTATTGTGTTTTTATACATATATGTTTTAGGTATATACCTACATGGTGACCAAACGTCCTATATTTCAAAGGACAAAGACCCATAAATCAAAATAAGTTACAATTTTAAATCTCATAAAATATGTTAGTATTTTCAAATAAAGTAATACTTATGTTGAGATAACATGTTTTTTTTTTTCAATGTTAAGTTTGAAATTAATGAAGTTTGCTTATAAAATAAGGCAAGACCCATAAATTAAAATTAGTTTCAATCACCCAATTTTTATAGAGCATGTCAATATTTTTGGTGAAAGTTCATAAAAGCTACTTTTTACATAATTTTATGACTCCCACGGCATTTTTATTCGAAACTTGTTTTTATACGGTCAAAGTCAAAAAGCGTCCCAATTGGCCCGATTCGATAGTATCTCAATTCCCATCCCATCCTATTTTCTCTAATAAATAAATAGGACATGGTAATAATATGAGTTGTTCATACTATATATTATGTATCAACTGTCAAACGTCAAACGATACATATGAGTTTGACATGTGTGATATCATAACCTTAAATTAAATTTCGTATTTTACTGTATGAACGTTTCAACGCTTATTTACTGTCTAAATTATAGTATCGTTTATCAGTTTAATTTTGATATATCAATTTTAGTACAAAGAGCATCTAAATTATAAAATTGCTTGTTAATTAACTAACATTTGGTGAGGTTGGTTGGTTATACAGTTAATAATGGCGCCTGTCGCATATCACAGTTTATTTAAAACAGCTGTAGAAAGAATTTTCAATGGCTGGACTGGACTGCAGCTGGCTGTCGAACACGGAATGGGAGGACACAATGGCAAAAATGTACATTCAATTAATACAAACATTTCTGTACGTTACATGCTTGATATTTATATTCAATGATTCGCAGATGGCTTTGCAAATGATAGATTACATCACAGATTATTGCTGTGTCAACGACCGAGTGGATGTTTATGATGTGACCGCAGTACTGGATGATTTGATGGATGAAGAATTCGAAACGTTGTGCCAAGATGGCTCTACGCAAGGTGACGTGATAAACATTTGCTAACCTACCGCGAATGTATACAAATATGCCCTAATTTATCAGACAAAGATTTTATAAAACTTATTTTTTTCATTTGCCGTAAAATTGTTCCAAAGTAAATATTATCCAAAATATATGAAATTTTAAATCGAAATATATTCTAATAAGATCACCAATTCCTTCTAATTGTGAAGATCTCCAGATATGTTGGAAATATTTTGATTCAAAAACAATAGATATTTTTGTCAATTTTGACAATATTTTTGTCTAAAATATCTGTTGTTATGTAAAAAAAAAACAAACCTAACCTAACATAAACTAATCATAGAATCTGAAGCTGTAGTGGTGTTAATACGTATGTGCCGATAAATTTAAAAAATGCGTGATAAAATACCGTATCCTATAGGTTTATATGTTTTTTTTTTCATTGTGAAAGGGGGGAGGAGAGGTTGTTAAAGAGGTCCTTCCAAAGTTTATGCATTTGGGGCGAAAATTTCAAGCTATGCCACTGGTGCTAAGAATCATTTAATCAGTTTATATTCATAATACATTATTTTTGTTTCAGAAATTGCTTTTTTACTCATAAAATTTCTAGATTTATGCAAATCTAATATGCATGAACAAGTGATGCATGAGATATCACGATTACCACAGTGTAAACTTTGGTTGTGTCAGCCCCAAATTCAAAACACCATGCCTGTGAGTGTACATATTTTCAAAAATAAAATCATTTTTTTTATATATGCCTTTAATGTTTTTCCATGATAAACAGATTCAACCGAATGAAATTATTCATGATAACGATGATTGTATTGAGGAGAGTGAAGATGAAAATCAATGTGAACCAATGGAAGAAGATGTGGATCCAGGATGGACAGTAGTGAAGACAAAAAAAAGACATTGATATTTTCAGTAAATTCATAACACAATGTATTTTTAAAATAACGTTATTAAAATAAGCAATTTTAAACAGTTTGTATTTATTGTTTTAATCAGATATTGTATTTTGTTGAAAAAGACAGAATCGAAATACAATAACTTTGCATAGTATGAACAAATATTAATCTTTATTTTTCTTTACTCTCATTGCAAATATTAATGTAATGCATTTTATGTATAAATTACATATGTATAAATCAATTTACCCTATTAAATACATTCATATATCAAATCGAAAATCTTTCAAGGCGTGATGGATAAAAATAGTTTACTGTAAAATCACTTTACAATTATACAATACTGAATTTTCTCACCATCACATTTTTCATGCTGACAAATTTCAATTCAATAAGTAAATCATGCAAACATAAAATTATATAAATTTGATTAATTTGTACATTCAAAGGTACAATTACAAATTAATCGAATGACTTTCAAGCAATTGATATGTAGCTATTTACACCACTTCGATTTCCTACATTAAAACTATTACATGTGTGAAAATTAATTTACAGATATTTCAGTGGATTGAAAAAAATTTTTTTCAACAAAATAAATAGAAAAATAATCTGACATGAGAACTTTTCTCATCACTTCGTGTGATGCATGCATACAATAAAGGTAACATAGAACAGTGTTTTTTTTTTTTTTAACACTCATACATAATTAACACACCACTCAAGCAATACACGGTACATATTTTTGGAATTCTAAAATGATTCAAAGAAGAAAATTTTTAGTAAAATCAAAATAAACTTTTTTAAAGTATTATACTGAATAAATCGATTAAAAGAACATTTAAGCAACTACAATATATACAAAAAAATATATGCAGAGATGTTTGAGAAAAATCTTTAACAGCTCTTTAAGGGGGTGTCCACTGTTAAACGGAGCAGAACAGACTAGGGACGTAGCTATAAAAAAGATAGGGATAGCCATATAGCCGTTTTTCTCTTTCGTATAGCTGCGTCTCTAGTCCGTTTTGATTCGCTCAGCATTGGATGCCCCCCATTATTGTGTAAGTTTCACTATCAATATCACATTGAAAAAAATACAATCAGAAGAAAAGTAGAAAACATATCTCAGGACGAACGATAAAATAATTGAATTCCCATCATTTCATGAGTAACAATACAAATCATGACTTTAGTGTTTTTATATGCAGTTCAACTGTTAATACGCGCTCTGATAGTATACAGATTATTAATATGCTTGCAACTATTTTTTAATATGTGACCTATTAATATGCAGTTTTTACGGTAACTCATATTTTCAAAATTCAAGACGGGACACTTTAGGGAAAATTTTCTCCAATCTTATTTTAAAGAAAATAAAAACCAAAAACATAATTACTTTCTATGTATAAAATGAAAAAATCGATAGCCTGATAGCGTCATTTTGGTGATTAATTTAAATATAAACTTGAATTTTATATAAATGCACGTTCAGAAAAAAAACACTTGTCCCTATGGAAGCAATCGTTATTTATCATCACGTGACTCATTGTAACACTGAAAATTTCACAAGAGGATCAGATTCCTTTCATATAACACATAAAAACTCTCATATTCCACAACTCCGATCTGCTGAGTATTCCACATATCTTTAAAACTAACAAAAGTGTCCCGATGAAAACATCATAGTCAAATTAATACTACATTGTTTATTTGTGGAACTCTCAACAAAATCTGGCAATGATGTAGGTTTTTGGTACACGTTTTATTAGTACATAGAACAAATCTCTGCGTATTAACAGGTTCAACTCTACATACCTACTTGTAATTCAAAAAACTCAAAAGTATGTGTTATATTACCAAATTGATAAAATTTGACTAGTCATATTAATTTATAAATTTGTTTTCTCTCTTCTGATTTTAGTAATGATTATTCTAATTATTGTGGCACTGGTTTATGCTATATTGACCATATTCAAGTATAACTAGATTTACAAATGTATTTACAACTCGAATTTAAGACTATATTTCAAGAAATAAAAAACACTAAAAATATTTACATAATTGTTATGAGTTAATGGAATACTTCGAGCAATTTTCAAAATTCACTAAGGGTAGTTTTTGTAACAGTGACATTAAGAAAAAAATTTCTTTCACCAAATCACATTTAATATGTATTAAGACACATACGTTTTAGGTATCAGTGATCTGTTAAAAATTAACCTGATCTATTATTAAGATCTGTAAAAGAATTTTGAAAATCATAGTGATAGTCTTTGTAGTATTGATCGATCGGTTCACTTTTAACTTGGATGTTCACCAAATCTAAACTGTTGGAATCTCTTTCGACAGTAGAAGAACTCAACGATACTGTTGATGATATAATCGGTGCAAAACTGTTAAAATTGAGGTGATTTAAAGAATTATGATGGTTGTGAGATGCGGAATTGGACAATGAAGTATTAGGATTTCTTGAAAAACTGTTCATCGAATGATGAATTTCACTTGTGATCGAATCCGCTAAATCGTTTCTTGGAATCGATTCGACCATTCTTTCATTTTCCCACTCATTAAAGTCTGGTTCACTTAACGCAGCGATATCACCATCATATTCAATCACCAGATTAGAATCTTCCACATTGTCATTGCAGTTATGCATACTGAACAGCTTTTGGGATAATATATATTTTGAACAAAGTCGACACTTCAGAGCTAAATGATATTTATAATGACGATGCAAATTGGCAAAGGTTTTTTTGCATATCAAGCATTCTTTGGGTTGGCTGGGTTTCAAATGGAACTCCATAGTTTCCTGATCATTGTGGACTTGTCGTATATGATCCGTATAGTGCTGATACCTGGTGAAAGTCTCTCCACAATGTCTGCACCGCAACGGATTCTTCTTGAAGTGTTGTAAACGATGAGCTGTACTGTGAATATTGAATGCAGATTTCATGAAAAATCTCCTATCACAGAGTCGACAAAAAAAGTAAACTATTTTGCTATGATTCAAATCATGTTTTGTTTTTGAGTAAGTCCCAGTAATAGGTTTGAAACAAAATTTGCATTCTTCATAAGATTGGTCACTTGAGCTGATGTTTTGTTCGAGTGCAGTGTTGTTATTGAGCTTCGGTTCAGTGTTGTTCTCGCTGGCTTCATCTTCACTTTCGAATTCACAAATATGATCATTATACAAGACTTCTGACATAAAATACTGGTTGCATTTCTTGCATTTATACTTATCGTGATACATCATGTGTCTTTCTAGGTGTGTAAACTCTTTACTGCATATTGAACATTTTTCTGTGGGAATCGTCTGAGGAACAAGCCAAACCATAGAAGTTTTGTGACTCATTCTGAGATGCTTCACATATGTATACATAGAGGTAAATTTTTCACCACAATGTTCACAATTCAACGGATTATCTTCATAGGTTTCCCTGAAGTGACGTACTTTATGGTTTTTGAAGTAAGACGTATGGCGAACTAGCTTAGAACAAACCGTACACTTCATTATTCCGGAATGGAAATGAACTTTGCGATGAGACAACATACGTTCTTCCGAACCGAAAACAGAAAAGCAGAAATCACAGACTGAAAATCTAGAAGAGGCATCTTTACCGACTGGGTCTGCATTATGCTGGACTTTCATATGACAATGCAATTTGACTAAAATAGAAAATTGCTTCAAACAAATATGACATTTCAATTTTTTGTCGAATTGATCAGAATTGCCGATCAATTTCTTTTTGTCACAATTGTACATAATGTGAGCCAGGAGAAATGTTTTCTTTTCGAAATATGAAAAGCAATAGTTGCATCGTCTGGTGTTGTGCCATGCAATATGTTTATGATATGTGCTATCATTACGAAGTATTTTGCCACAAACGTGACACTGGTGTTTTTGCAGATCACTTTTTTCATATTCTCCATTTTTCCAACCATTACCTTTGTCAATTTTTTTCACATAATTTTCAACAATATCATGAGTTTCTTTCAAATGCAGACGTAGTTCTTGTCTGCGGATAAAGGACTTTTCACAATTATCGCACTTGACAGGTTTATCTTTGTGTTGCTTCAAAAGGTGGCCTTTTATGTGAAATAGATGTGTCTTCAAGGAGAGGGATTTCTTTAAACATAAAGTGCATTGATACAAATCTGGTTTCCGCTGGTGCAAAGACATGTGAGTCTGCAGCCGTTCGGCAGTCGGAAATTCTTTTGTGCACAAAATACAAATATGCTTTGTAGCCACTTCTGCATCTGGATCATCTTTTTTCACCATTTTCTTAACGGGATGCATAGCATTCAGATGCCTGTTTAATCTGACCCGTGACACAAACATCACATCGCAAACGGGACAAACAATTTTAGCTATTTTCTTGGTTATTTTGGCTATTTTCTTGGTTACTTTGGAGAAGTTGGATTTCGGAACAGCCATAGCTGGAAAAACTCGATGATGGGATTGCATGTGGATCAAATGTAAATATTTTGTTACAAATACTTCATTACATTGAGTACACTCAAATTTGTCTTCTTTGAGAGGATTATCTTTTTGGTGACAAAGAATGTGATATTGTAGCGAAATATCATTTTCAAAATATTTCTTGCACAGGTAACATTGAGAATTTGTCGGCCTAGAAAATTCATCGATATTGATTTGATGCTTTGCTTCCATATGATTCTTGTACAGTTTGAAATATGGGAATTGTTCTTGGCACATGTGGCACTTGAAACGTCCGTTGAATGTATGCCACGACATGTGCGCAATGTACGCTCTCATGTTCTTAGATTGTCGTTTACATATGGAGCATTTGAGGAGAGATGGATCTATGTTATCATCGTGATAATGGACTTTCATATGCATCTGAAACTCATCTTTCGATGTAAACCTCTGAAAGAATGGAATATTGAATTAGTCACAATATTTTTATAATTTTATCACATGAATGCTGTTACAAACCTTTTGACATACAAAACACGACACATCAACCGTTTTCTTGCCTTTCTCCTTATTATGTGTCCTCATGTGCAAATGATATCCTCTGACAGATTCCAGTTTTTTATTACAAACCGAACAAGTGATTCCATTCAGTTCTACAACAGGACTGTGTTCGACTGGCATATTAATGAGAGGCTTTACATCTACATCTTCTTCTACAATGTTACTCGTAACTTCGCAATAATTTGATATGCTGGCATCATATATGTCATCATTGTCAGCATTATCATCATAATTTGTCTGATCGTTGTGATCTTTGATATGTAGTCGAAATATTTTAGTGTTTGTGAATTTCAAATCACAGCCCGGACAAGTGTATTCATTCTTCACTTTAACATTATTTTCAATGTGCACCCTATTGTGCATTTTAGTATCGTATTCATTCTCAAATATTAAATCACAATGCAAACATTTAGCGGGACATTTGGAGAATTCTAGTCCTCGTCTCTGAGAAGAAACCAAAGAATCATCTATAGTAGGATGTTTAGCATTTTTATGCCATGTGAGCGACTTTGCATATTTGAAAGACTTGCCGCACAAGTCACATTGATTTGCTTTCGAAGGAACATCCAAAATAGAGAGGTCAGAAGGTAAATTTCTGTGGCATACTTTCAAATGTTTTCGTAAAAATGCTTTATATCTGAAATATAAAATTTACATTATATATTACATTACATTATAAAACAAACCTCTTGGAAAAATTGAAAATAACCTGAATTTTTTACTGCACTTGACACACTTCAAATTTTTATTGGATGAAACTTTCAGATCATCATCAATGTTTGCCATGTGAGCAGCCAAATGCATTACTAATTGAGTTTGCGAATCAAACGATTTATTGCATTTGTTACAGCGTAGTGAATTAGATGAATTTTTAGTATCATTTGATTTTTTATCGATGATTGAATACTTTCCTTTGATACTTTTTTTTATAGAAAGATTCTCCACGATATGGAACCTCTTCATGTGCCTGAAAAAGTTGTTTTTAGAGGAGAAACCCACGTCACAAGTCATACAGCGGATATTGTGAATGCCTTTGTCTTGCAAGCATTTGAAAAAATGCTTCACCATAAAAGCGTGCGATCGAAATTTCATATCACAATTAGAACACTGCACGCGTCTGGCGGGAGAATAATGAATTTTGTTTGGCAATAAAGTGCTGTTTTCACCTAAAATCTTTTTTAATTCAACACCACAAGAGGTTCGCCCCAAGTGCTTACGGAGGTACATCTTCTTCTTGTACTTATTTTTACAGACGGGGCAAAGCAATTTCTGCATATATGCAATGCAATTTTTCTCTTCGATTCCCTTACTTTTACACTGTTCTACATGGTCATTGAATAAAACTCTATTATGATATTGGTCACCGCAAAAACCGCAACTAAATTTTTCACCTTCCCTCAAATGTGAGTTGTTAGGCGTATCTTCACTCTGAGAAATTTCAGTCTCTGAAGCGGCAGAATGAGATATAGACATGGCATCGATGTTGTCCGACATCTCGAACCTGTGAATCTTCAGATGACCGTAGAGACTTCGCGTTTTCTTGAAACTTTTGTTACAAAATTTACAAACATTTTTATCCTTATTTATTGGTGCCGAACAGGAATTTGATGATTCTGAAAGTCGTCTTTTTTTAATTTTCACATTTGTATTAGTTTGAGTCGCTTCCAATGATAAAGTGTTTAAAACATCAACGCTATATCTCTCTTCTAACAATCCTCCGGATACGTTTTGGGTTTCATCATGTTTCCTTTTACTTCTTTGATGGTTTTTGGATCTCATCGGCGACTTCTCAAAAAGACTAGAAACATTTTCATTTTTTCGCAAGGTAATATTTTTAAGCCCTGAATAGTCAAAAATATAATAATGTTACTATACATGGAATGATTCACAAATGATCATATCGAAATATAAAACTGACCAGAACTATTGATGGACTTTCTGAGTTCTGCATCGGAGCGTTCACATTGTTGTTTGAATATATATGCTGAACTTAGCTTTTCCACGCACTCTCCACAAACTTTATCAGGTAATCCGTCTCCTTCGTGGATCTGACAACAATAAATTGGAAAATATTAAGATTCGACAAACATTCTTGAAATAAAATGCTTAGGTTGATAAAAAATTAAATCTAGTTAGCGTATTGACGTAGAGAAATGAGTATGGACGTCCAGATTTCCAAAATCTCAATGTGTCTCGAAAACAATTCAAGATCCATATTCAGTTAAGACTCAAAATGTGAATCTTCTGGAATTGAATTTCGAAGAGTAACGTTTCTTAAACTCGTCTCATCCTCAGACCGACGCGTTCCCTTATCTAGAACGCGTCTCGAAGAATTGTCACTCTTCGATCGAAGAGGAGTAACAAGAATCACCTGTACGTTGGAGCAAGCCATGGCCATCCGCGCCAGCTGCAAGGAGTTGTCTTCGGCGAAGATGGAAAAGAAATCGCCCAGCTTCAGGCAAAGCCTGCATTTGCTCAAGGTCAGAAGAGCCATACCGGCGCTAGTAATTCGATGCACTGCCACTTCCCGGAACGCGAGCTGACTCTCCTAGGGGACTAGCGGTCGCCGACGCTAACGCATCATAAGCGCGAACGATTCCTCCGAATGAACAAACGGAATTGGTATTGGAATCGGAATCGAAATAGGAATCGGAATTGGAATAGGGATTAGAAACGGAAGAGAATGGCGCCGGCTGTGATACGCTGCCATCTCTACTGTCTATGCTCCGCCAGAACAGAACACTCCAACTCCTAGTCGATCCCGAACATTTCTCGCACGTTAAGCTATTTTAGTTTTTATTCAATATTGTATTAAAGAATGTTTTCGCATATCGAAATTTATCGAGAGGGCATCGTTTTTTGTAGTGGATAGCACCGAAGCGGATTCCGAATCCGGGCATCGTACACCTGGAACTCTGTTCGTGAGTATGTAGATGACGGTCACGCGAACCGTCAGCCATTCGATCACTAGCCCATCGGATATCGACACCGAATCGCTTCTAGAGAATTTTGGGATGATCGACATGAGCAGATTGGCCGCTTTTTCTGGTCAAAACTTGCATTTTGGAGTTTATTAAGGGTCGCAGACGTCCCGTTTAAACGGGATCGTCACCAGTTTTGAACATCGCGTCCCGGACTCCCGAACGAACCTCTCGAAGACGCCCAAATATCCCTCCTCTCAACATTGTTTACTAGTCCAAGCGACCGGTAGTTTTATAAGCAGTTTTTGAAATAAACATTATTTATACCTAGATATCGATTTGCTCCATTCGAGTTTTAACTTTGCCCCCTCGTATCTTTGCGGCTTGCGCTGCCATTTTGGAAAAATGGCATCTAAATCAGTTTTTTGACAATATTTTCGTTCCTATTTAATCATATTGGTTTAATGGTCAATTTAAAGTGTGTTTCGGTGATAAATTTGACAGAACGCGAGATCGAGATTTGAAATGATATTTGCAAATAGCTTCACAATGATCATTATGAATAAGGTGTAAATTATCATGAAATAAATTTAGTGAAAGTTGAATGAAAACGACCGCAAGATGGAGCACCTGTAGTGAGTCATGTTTTCGGCTGTAGAGTTCAGTCGCACGTGGGTCGCGTAAGGGAAAGGTTGTGTTCGCCGTATTGGCAATTTGTTCCTTGAACCATTCGCTGACTCACCGATGAGACGCTTTTCTTTGCAATCTCACGTCTGCTAGCTTGTGGTAAACATAATGAATTCATAAACAATTAAAAACCTTTCGTTGACGCTTTCTCTTTTTGACTTCGATACATACTTTTCGCGAAAACTACTCGCGTTTGTTTTTTGCTAAGAAAAAGTTTCTTTCTCTTCATCGGCTTATATGTATGTACATATTACAGTTATGCATCGAAAGTTTGCATGCATTAACCCTTTGCACTCGATTTTAGAATATTTTTTAAAACTCCTAGTGTTATATTTTGTAATTGTGTTGAATATTCCCTTTTTAAGTTTTACTTCGAACGTACGTTATTACACGCAAAAACACTCGCATGAAATCAATGACGAGTTTTTAAATCGTTTTTCCTGTGACTTGTAAAAATACGTACGTACATAATCGAAATTTCCGAGAATTAATAATAATTCGAGTGCCAAGTGTGTTTTTCGTATACGCAGCGAGTGTATGTGCATGTTACTGTGTTGAAATTGAATTTACAATGAATCGAATGTACATATACATATATTTTTTATTAGTTGTGATAGTAACCGAAATATTCATTTATACATATATGGTTTTAAGTTTATGTTCGTTTCAATTTTTCAAAAATTAACATAATTCGTAAAAGTCATATGAAAATATAATATATTTTATATATTTTATACTCGTATAATACATGTAATATGTCGATCATTTATGTTTTAAAATAATATAATTGAGAGACCGGAACCTATGGACCAAACAAGATATAACTAGCAGAAAATTTTCGAATGACATCAGCTCTTTGGCCAGAAACACTAGTTTCTCTATTCATATGTACGTACAAGTATATGTATGTGTGCTTGTGAATGATTATGTATAATAATTTGGATTCAGATTTTCCGCAATTGATCTGCTTTTCGGACCGTTTTTTGGATATGAAATAGAAATATTATTATTAGATATTATTTTTTGTTATTAGTTAGATATCCTGTGATCACTAGACATCCAATTTGAGTGTAAAAAATAATTATTTCGGAAAAAAAATGAACGCTGGCCATCTCTCCTGGAATCACCTTATGTCAGTGCTCCTCAACCGGTGCACCGCGATGCACTGATGCACAGTGAGTTTATTACAAGTGCACCGCTTAAAAAAATGGTTAATACTAAAAATTCTGCAAAATTGTGAAAGTCGAAAAAGTCTTACAATTAAGAAAAAAAACAGATGGTGTGAAAAAAAATCTGCGGGTGCCTTAGAGCTTTGAGGTGGCATTGGGTACACCGTGACTTTTAAAATATTGAGAATCACTGCTGTATGTAATGCACATAGTACATACATATGTATTATTACGTATACGTACATAATTGTTTTCACATGCAGATAATACGTCGAGCGGTAGCAATGAACGAAAAATTCTTAGTAAAGGTCGTTATCTGTTGACAATCAACTTAAACGCCTTCATTTGTGTGTAATTTTGCTTTTAACGAAGCGACGATAACGATCGATGATTTTCCGCGAAAAACTTACTGACTATTTGCACTCTTTATCGTCAACCATGCAGACTGTCTTTCTATCTACACTACACATGCACATACAAATGTACTTATTTCGTACCTATTTTCAAAATAATTTGAGCGAGTAGGCACACAATGTTTATGCCTTCAATGTATGTATTATGTTATGTTCGTATGTGTTCACTTGATATTTTCGTTGCAGTTTTCAAGCCATGCCCATCAGACCGTGAGGGCTTTCCACCGAATTGGATTCACGTTCGGTACACGAAAACAGCAATGTTCCCCGCCAATAGTTTTTCGTTTTGGGCCTTGTGCTTGTTTTTGCTCGGATCTGTGTCTTGTCATGTCGACTATTACTGTTCGACGAATATGTTTCCATCGAACTCAACTCATCTCCAGTTCACCAAAGAAGTCAGCACCACAGAATATGCGATCCTCAACAAGTTCAAGAGTTTGCATTGCTGTGCCAAAGGATATCGAAGCATAGAATGGTCAGTATATCACTCTCATTTCTAGTTAAATCATTTTTAAACGGTGCCTCTCAACTTTCTAAGTGTGTATGTGCATTTATTTATGTTTGTTAAAGGTATGCGAAAATTCTGAATAAGTTTTGTATAAAAAAATGTTAATGACAGCTGAATTTTATAGGCATCGTTTGATAATATTTTTATAATGAATTGTAACTGTCGTAAATTTTAGTTTAAAAAAGTATATAATTTTGCGTGATGCCGGTTCAGAGGCATGCTTCTGATTTAGCATAAGGCATAAGGCAGATTTCGAGAAAAGGGTTGATTTGTGTCGTAATTTGGTAGACTTGGAAAAATACGGTAGACCTCACGTTAAACCGGCACTCAAATATGTACATATTATATTTGCAGTTACCGCGTTTTGATCTCGAAAAATTCGATACATAATAATGTTCGTACAATACATACTTTCCCGTGTGAAGGGCCTCGTGTTTTTTTCTTCTTCTCTATACATATTGTGTTCATTTCTATTGTTGGAAATTTCATGGCTTTTCAAATTTTACGTATTCTTAATTCAGACACCTTTTCTAGTCACACGCTTCTTTTCTTTGTTACACAATTTCATATTGTATTACGATTTCTCGGTCATTTATTTTTTGCGAATATTCCTCTCACCGAACTGAAAATAGGGAATGCATGTAGATATAATATGTATGTACCTGCCTTACACGGTCAATTGATAACGAAGGTGAATCATCGATCTTTTATGGATGTTTTTAGTATGATGTAATTGTGCTTATGTATATCATGAAATACATGTATTTTGCCTATGTATTATATGTAGTGAATGAATTCAAAATTTATTCAAACACATGCTTGAAAATAGTAACGTAATAATAGACTATAACTTGTAATAATGACGTTTTCAGCTCATATTCACAGTCAATGATTTCTCTATTTTATTTTTTTCTTAAACTGTCAGCTTTCCAAATACATATTGTATTCTAATGTATATATGTATGTATGTATGTATATCTATACTCGTTACATTAGAAGCAGTAATCGGCACGTGAGAAATTTCACGCTAGTAGTAGAAACGTCAACAACGGAGATGCTCTTTATTCTCGCTCATTACACTGAATAGAAAATAAGAAGGAACCTATTGAATATGCCATCTATTCTATTCGTATTATATTCAATTCAATGTGCTTCGTTCTTCTGCCTACCTTTTTCTATCCACGAGTGAGTCATTGTGCAAAGGTACCAAAATATTATAATACTCATAATAGAATGTCCTTTTTGCGTTTCGTATAGTAATTCTACACTCTTCAAAGAATCCTCCATCATTCGAATCGGATGGTGTTTTCATTTGGATATGTTTCTTTCGCGCACCTCTCGAGATTATCGTTTATTATATTCGATAGGAATAAATCTAATGATTGGAGAACAAATTACTATGTAATTGAGTCACACGCTACTACTGCAGGGTTCCTAGTAATCATCATAGCTTTGATTGATTCTAGGGATTGGATAGGTGGGTAGCGTGCACGTATTCCTGTACCCATTTCAACACTCACCATCAATCTAATTATTTCTATTAGTCGGCGTATATTATCATCGATCCCATCAAAATGACAAATATTCATCTCCAAATCTGACACTTTCGTTTCAATAAAATCACTACAAGATACAATTTCATGATTTTTTCCATAAATAACGATTTTTTTCTTGCACAATGAAACACCCTAACATAATCCAATTTGCTGTATTAAATGAAGAAGAATATCAGCTATAAAACGAAACCAGTCTTAGTTGCCTCCGAATTCCACGAGAGTCAGAATAAAATGCGATTTTATGCCTTTTTTAACGAAAGACTAGGATGTAACGCGGTACATATATTAATAAATTAGCTTTGCTACTCACAATTAGAGATATGCCATTAATATTTTTCGTTCCATTTGGAATATCGATAATGGGAACGTTTCTATTAATTCAATATACCTTAAAAAAGATTTGCTTATCCAAATCTCAAGAATTTTGAAGGTACATATGTGTAAGTTTTTCGAGACGGGTTGACTACATCTGGGAGAAAGTCTAGGATATTTTCTAGCCCAGAAATACAGTGTTCTGAAGCGTATCGCTGCAAGAGGATATAGTTTCGTTTTTTTTTTTTTTCGGAACAAATAATGTATGATTTCATATGTACAGTACTACACTTCTACCCAAGCTATCAACGTAGACGCTACCTGATCTGAAATTATTGAGCTAAATGATGTTATTTAAGGAATATTGATCACTTAACGACATAGTTATTTTTCTAGCGCAATAAACTGACTCGTTTTCGTAGAAATGGCAAGTAACCGTTGTTCCGGAATCGATACTTATTTAAAATTTAGTTATACATTTATGTCATCATTTAAATGTTCTTTTAAGTATCTGCATAAACACACTGGTAAGTTTATACCATATGTTTATGTGTATGTAATTGTCAAATCGCTTCGAGAACACTCTGTTTCATGCGTTTTCCAACAGTGTGCAATTATTCTTCAGGAATATTGACCTAAAATCAATATAAGTGCGAACATCATAGTCTAATAGACGACTGTAAAGCAAAAAGGGTATATATGACTTTTTTTCGAAATTGAGTTAAGTACATATAATGATACAACATATTACTATTACACAGAACCATTTTCTGTACTTAACTCAATTTAATAAACACACTAGTATGTTTATACACGCGCAGTGGACACTCGTACTGTAACATGTACATAATATAAAATAATTTTCCCTTCGGTTTTCCATGAATTTTTCTATGTATTTAGTGTATGCCATTTGATTTGGCCAACCCCTTTATTCTAACATCACTCGCTACAACGTCTTTTAATTATGTATGTATGTATTTCATTCTCACTAAAATTGACTACTCTGACTTTGACCGCATTACCGATTTCCTAGAAGTCGATAAACGAATACGGCCGTATAGCAATCTTTTGTGAAATTCGATGTGTGCTTGTCAACTTTTCAATCAATTTACCATTACTTTCTTCGCACACCCTCTTCTATTATGACTTGTTTCTTCGTAAAAAAATAATGAAATACAATTTAAAAACATAAATGTATCGATACGATGCTCAAAATATCGTAGAAATCGAAGGACAAGTTGGTTATACATACCTGTTTCTAAGATTACTGTTCGAATTACCTCTGTTCTTTCTTTCGTTAGTCATGATCTGATGACTCACTCCTTTTCCTGTTAAGGAGTTTTACTCGTAATTTTATATGCAAATACAAATTAGTAAAACATATGCATGCAAGTATAAACTTTTGAGCTTCACCTAACCGAATTGTTCTTTGATTGTTTCGAAAAATACCTATCCTCGATTTTCAATCAAATCTGATTTGATAAATAACTAATTATGTATATGAGTTTTTGTGCCACACTAAGGACTGGATCTTTATGGAATAAAACAAACGAATGAATGGACGAAGTCGAGATGCTACATGTCCATACATGTATGTATAATATTTTGCATAGGGTTTCGATCACGCACAAACCTGAAATCTGAACAGGTAGGCATTTCTCAGAAATGGACCCACCCCGAAATGGAAGGTAGATTTCGATTTGGGTTCGTTGAAATGCGCTCTTTTCAATACCTCAAAAGCCTCGTTTGATTTAGCGATAAATGCCGAATTTATGTATTATATCTAACTGCACACAGCTTGTTATTTCCCGCCAAATTGTCGTTCAAAATTGCTTGAAGTTTTTTAATCTTCTAGTATGCTTTCGATTATTTTTCAAATATCAGATATTCAATTAAAATTCATCGCCAGTGATTTTTTTTTAGAAAATACATACATATTATGTACTTTCGGGTGGTTCGAATCAAGTTGATGTTTTTATTTCGAAACGCTCTAGTTCGTAAAGTTGCTAAATGTAATGAGAAGATAAACAGTATGAATTTCTTAAAAATTGCAGAATGTGTGACGCAGAATTCTAGAAAGAGTTTTGGCGTGCCGTTAATGAAAAAAGGTTATGGAGCACTGCCTTATAAGACATTTTATGTGTTAGTTCATCATTCGCACCGTTTTTGTATTCTCGTGTTGATCTCTAAAAAATATATTAATTACCTTGGTATTTGCACTCACATCGTACGCTGTGCGAGTATTCGCAGCCTAGTATTTGCACACGGTGCGAGTGCATAGTTATAACATATTTTTTATTATAACGATCGAATCGACTCGTTTAAAGTTAGCCATTGATTCAATTCTCGTTAATTAATAATAGCAACTTCAATCTGTACATACTTATAACCACTCCAACAGTAACGTAGAGCTGATTGCATACAAATCCTATTGAGGCGCACTCAATTTTATGTATCGAAAAAATGTACGTACATATATATTGTAATTTCGACTAAGCGGCATCAATCAAAGAAAACGTTTTCATTTCTATGTAGACTTGCAGTAGTTGCAGTTCAATTGTAAATGTACTTTTATTACCTGTTTCTACGAAGTTGTAAAATCTGAATGGTTCAATCGCACCTTCTTTCATAAGAGGCTGCCAAACTTTTTTTTCTTCAAAAAGCACTCACTCTCTGTTGTCATTCATTTACCTGTCTTCAACCTTTTAGTGCTCATTGTATCGAACATATTCCTTGTTTTTATATGTGTATAATTTCTCGTTTGAAAAATTCAACACAGATCAACATTTGATGTGTTTACATTTTGTAATAAGCGTATGAAATTGATTTTTCGTAATAATTAGGTAGGTTAGTGGATTTCCAGACCCAAGCACTATGTTCTACCGTAATAAGTATGTACGTATGTATGTATATCAATTACACTAATGTAAGCGGCTAATTTGGACTTATTTTTCACCCTTACAACGAGTATTTAAGTTATATACAATTCGATATATGTAGTTAAAATCAAATTTCAGAAAATTTGATATCATGTTACGTTTTTTCAGAAATAATTTTTGAATTTTGACGAAAATTGAATTTCCCTTGGATAAAAATAATTATGTTTGGAAATCATTCTAAATGTCGGTGTCAGATGCAAAAATTGAAGTTAGTTTTACTATTTTTTTTCAAGTTCTAGTGAAAGAACCATACTTGATCAGTCTTCAAGTCATAAAATTAACTACCAACACATTTAGTGAAAGTTTAGCTCTGAAAATTCAACATTTATTTATCTTTTCAATGAAAGCGAAATCCTTAAGATGTATGTATGTATTATAATCGAAATACATAGGTACATACATAATTTAGATTTCGGTTCACATTATAACGAGCCTTCTACATTTTATCTGTGGAAGGCTTCGTTATTTATTTTTTCTCTTAAAGCGGATCCTTTGAATGGCCGCATGTTGAACATCACATCATTATGTTGTGGGTATATCTACCTTAAACTATGTATGTATACTATATGCATATATGTATTAGTTACCTGAAATGTCTACATATAATATACAATGTAGGTTCATTTGTGTGTGGTTTTTCTGACTTGTTGATTTATTTGGTCTTTTTTTGATTGTTTGATTTTTAGGTTAGGCGTTATAGGGATTCTTGTTTAGTGACTATACAAATTCCACATGAAAAAAAAAATTCTTTGAAAAATTGAAAAGAGTGAAAAAGTAGCATCTCAATCTTTTTCTTGATCGATCTCTTGAGATATTTTTTTCGATTTAATCACTGTTTTAGAATTAAAATTAACCGGTGTACAACATATAAATAATAGATGTACATACGTGTATATTAATTGATGATTTTTATATGCTTCAGTTGTTTAAATCACTTGCCAATATGCTTCGTGAAAATTAATATATTTACATATAAATATTGATATAAGAATCTATTGTTAGTTGCATTCATTTATGTATTCGCTTAACTAATATTTATCATGTTAAGCTTCCAATATTGAGATTAAATTAAATCATATACATATTTTTCAGATACGTATACATTCTGTATATTTTCATGATAAAGAAATCAAGTGTGACATGACGGTATTTTTTTGTTGCTGGCGTTTCGTTTTTGTCCATTTTTTTCAAAGGTTTATGTGAAAATTTTCGGGACAGGTTTGTGATACCATCGTTTACGTGGGATAAAGTTTTCGGCTCGTTTTGTTTGAAAGAAAAATGTCGCTGCAATTTGTTTTTTGTAATCGTTTGCTCATTTTATTACAAAAACATGATTTTAAATTCGGTCTTATCTTTAGTATAGTAGCGAGATCGATATTTTACGTTAATTTGATATTCGTATGTTCCTATACATATCGGAATCGCTGACTGACAAGGAAAGGCTTCACAAAAGTCCCCATCGGTTCAATATAAATTTGTAGAAATGTAGTGTAAGTACAAGGGCCATTTGTTGATTATTATTAGGATTATGAAAACCGACGTTTCCATTTCGTCATATGTCTGTGTATAAAGCCTCCATTTTCAACAAAATAGTGCGAATGTTGCGCGACACGGACAATGAAATAAACCATTTTTGTCGAATTTCCGCTTCTACACGACATAAAAAATATAATACAATTTCGGCAACTCCTCTTGTTTATTTCCTCAACTAATTTTTGAAACAATATTTTCTGTACACTTGAAATTAAATTGAGTTTACTTTGACGATATTTTTTTGAAAATTCGATTTTCCAAAAAGAGTTACAAACAAAAAACAGAAGGTGAGATCAAGTCTACCCATATACCCGTACGGGGTCGATCGAAAGTCACTGAAATATTTTGATAGAACATTGCGCTTTTCGCACTCATTTGGGTGACTTTTGATCGGGCCCGTGGTGTGGCATTGCAACTGAAGATTATAACATATAATAAGTTAGCTGGAATTGGTATGTACCTACATATGTGATTGAAGAGCCACTCTCACGTTTTAAGATTTGAGATAAGGGACCACCGATGCGCAGCTAATAATAAGCAACTCGATTCCTATTTGTGTTCTTCTGTAGTTTAGTATTTTTCATATCAAATATTTACGATTTAATATAACTTTTTATTCACGTATAAAGCATTCATAGTTTTTTTTACTTACCAGTGCTCTTACAGTTCCACGTTTGTACACAACATCCGTTCAATAACCCACTTAATCGAAGCATGCACATACATACATATGTATGCAATAGGTACTCTTTAGGAAAGCTTCCTTCCGCAGTAGCTCACCAAGAGGTCATTGTAAGCACTTTTGTTGTTGTCGATACTCAACTCACTTATCGACGAATAGTACACACATACCTATGTATTTGAATACATGTTTAACATCTAATGTTTTCGCGTATTTCAGAGATATTTAATGAATTCTGGAAACTTTTTAGCAATCTTGAAAAATGTTGTAATTTCTCCTCGTGTTTTTTTTTTATAAACGGGCTCATAGCTTCTTTTATTATTTACGGTAATTCATTACATTGAATATCGGTGTAATCGAGGTTCTCCTGTAAATACATATAATAAGTAAGTATTATAGGTACGTATTCCCAGTGTGTCGTCAGGTGCGTGATGATATTCGCGTCGTCCATCATCATCATCATCATCATCATCATCATCATCATCATCATCATCATCATCGCCACCATCGCACGATTCGTTCCCAGAAAGCATTCGCCATTTTGAAACTCGTAGAATTTCCCTATTGTTTTTATTTTTGCTTTTCAACGCACGCTTCGTGTTTTTTCTTTCTCGCAATCATACATATGTACTTTCAAACTGTCCTTATTAAGACATATGTATTATTAAAATCATTCTCATACACGTCTTCAACTTGCTTGTTTTTTAGAAATAAAATTTAATTTCCATCCATATTCTGCTTTCTAATATGTATGATAGATACATATGTTCGTACATACGTACATATATACTATGTACCACATAAATAATTGAAATGCTTATTGTGTAGATTCAAAATTTCGCCTGATTTGAGACATTCATTCGTTGCTTACGCACAACAAGCGATTAATGATCGATAAAATGCCCGAAGCATATAATTTAATCCTCAAATAATGATCATTCAAATATCTTGTTCTATGTTTTCAATTATATAACACATTTTTCATGTTATTTTACACACATGTGTAAATACATATTACATGACAATTGTTGCTTCGAGGAAATTTTAATTACTTTCATTATTATATGTATGTAATGGGATTTTCGCAATCGTATTCAATTAAATCTTACAATTAGAACATACGTATATTTCTTATTTCGATTGCTACTTGTCTTTTTATTAGATATATGAAAATTGTCGTATTACAATCGGCTTGAAAATCGAATATCGAATGTGAAATTGTTTAAAATGCAATCCGCGATTAAATATCGTATCGTACTTCCGTAGTGATTCTTGGTACACCATATCATACTTTAACCATGTATGTACATATGTATGCAAATTTTCATTGCTTGCCTTTTAGTCTCTGAATACAAAAAAGTTTTTTTTCATTCATCACTATTGTTTTAATATGTATTTCGTCACATATACGGTGCTATGTTCGATCTTTAACTATGTACATATGTATTTCATTGAGTTCTGATTTCACTGATGCACTATAAAGGTATACATATAATTGGAGAAATTATCCAGTTTTACACACATACACACGAGGTGCCTATTTCAGGATCAATTTTACAGAGAAATTTTCAGCATTCTCGGAAATACTGTTCGTTTAACGATCGCAATCGGTCAGTTAAGTAAACACTGTACAGAGTCGACTCAAAGATCGTCTTCTTCTACACTGATAGATCACATACATATTTCAAAATATGCAGATAATATGTACCTTTTGCCATGTTATATGTATAATATAATTCAGTGGCGGACTATGCGCTGCGGAGGCCACAGGCGCAACATAATTTAGAGGCCCCCCCCCCCAAATTTTTTTTTATCAAAATGCAATAATCAGCGCCGCAGGCGAAAATTTTTTGTTGCGATATCTTCAATTTCAAAATGTGTAATTTTTGAAAATAGTTTTCCAATACCAAAAACTTGTCCGATAAATTCGATTTTGTCGACAAATATTATAATATTCCAAACAGATACTTTTAACGAAAACGAAGAATTTCCACGCACCCCCCTCTCCCAATATTTTTTAAAAATGTATGTATATGAAGAAACAAAAATTGCGCCGCAGGCGAAAATTTTTTTCAAAATTTATGAAAATTTTTAAAATATCCCATTAAATCAGTGGTTCTTAACCTTTTAAGTGAGCCGCACCCCCTAGAATCTGAAAATAGGTTCCCGCACCCCTGTTAAAAAAACGAAAACGATAAAATTTACCTTCCCCCCCTTCTAATATATTTTTATTATATATATATGAAAAAATAAAAGTAGCGCCGCAGGCGAAAATTTTTTTCATCATTTTTGAAAATCTTTAAAATATCCCTTCAGAAAATGAAATTTTCGATAAGTAGATGTATGCTATATTCACAATTTTCGAGACGTCTCACATATCAAACGCCTATGCAAAATTGACACATAAAAGATGAAAATATTTAAATTCTTAAACATAGAAAATTATCCTTTTATCCTTGATGAAAGTAATAATCCTAGTTGAAAAGTTTTTTCAAATTCATATATTTTATCTATTAAACTAAAACATAATGCGCCGCAGGCGAAAATTTTTTGACATTTTTTTATATTAATCGATTTTTTTTTTATTCGAGTGAATAAGAGGATTCGTTCTTTTATGATTTTTCATTTGTGTTATAATTATGTGCGAAAGTCGAGATCCGTCTGTATTTTATTATTTTCTCCTACTTGCGGTTGAAAAAAAAAATTGAAATATTTTCAAATATCGCAAAAATAATATATAATTTCATGGGCTTCTCCCGCACCCCCGGTTAAGAACCACTGCATTAAATTGTACCTACAAATGAGCGAACTGCAGAATTGTAATAAACACGCATATATATAAAACGACGACAAAATAATACTGTTCCTTTGATTCCTATGAATTTTCTACGCGCGAAATAGACATTTAGACTTTTACAGAAAAAGGAATCGCTTATGAGTTTTATTGCAGAGTGAATCACTGTTTTGCGTTTGTTGTTCGCTCATTATTTCGTTGTGCGACCATCCACTGTTTCCATATGCACCGAAATCAAGTCACTATTTTTTCCGCAAAGTCATACGAAACGGCTATACTACGCACCACCGTTGATTTTTCGCACTTTTTTAAAATGGTTATCGTGTGTTGCCCCTCTTTTTGAAAACGGGACATTTTGACGTCCCCGTGCTATGCTTGGGGACAACAGGACAGGCTACCTAAAAACGAGACGTATAGTCACTTTGGTATAATAGAAAAAATATCGTATATTGTTCTTGCAGCTGGAATGGATTAATGCGGATATTTCCACTTTTTCTGTCGAGATCGGGAGAAGGCAAATATACCTGGAAGTGCCAAACAATTGACGTCGGCGAGAGCAATTATCGCAAAGCTTTGAACTTTACACAAAAAGTAGTCGTAAAATCCGATATTATATGGCAAAATGCATAGAAATATCAAAATATATTTTTTCACAGAACGATTCGGAGGCCCCTTAAATTTGGAGGCCACAGATATGCGCCAGAATATCTGTTCGATAGTCCGCCACTGATATAATTATAATATATGTGCATTAGTAATTATACATAGTTTTTATGAAACCATATATTCATTACTTTTATAATGTAAATACATATGTGAAAATATTGTTGGAGCGAGTTTCAACAATTATTAGAACGTTTATTTTATTTTCTCTGAAAATCGAGGTTCTACTGCCGTTGAGAAATTGTACAATTGGCATGTGATCGTCAAACGTTTGTCTCTCGCATATTTCCAATTAATAATATACAATTGTCATTTCGTGGAATCGAATAAATAAGCGCTTAACAGTCGCATATACATGCATATGTACAAATGTACGTATGTATATTGTATGATGTGTGTGTGTACATACCTACCTACATATGTATGTACAATATGTGTACACATATAGAGAACGTTTTTCAGTGTACTACCATTTGTGTGGTTTTTCTTTGGAAACGAATAAAAGGCTTTGCTTGCCTTTGCTCAATCATTTCGTTTCAGAGCAGGTGTTTTGCAAACATTGAAAACACACCTGGTCTGGAATCATTTTATTCCGCGAAAATATACCTAATTAAAGACCACCCACTATCAATTTGCTAAAACATGTCTCCTCCTTATACTACATATTATTGCATCAAATCAATCAATCAATATGCATACATATGTACATATAATGTCGATGTGTATGTTACATTATAAAATGTGCATCTACATACCTACTTATGTTACATCACTGTGAGGAATTCTGGACGCTTTCGATAAATTTGATAAAGGTTGCATTGTTCTCAAAATTTTCACTTAATGTGTTTTGTAGTTTTTTTTTATAGTTCGAAAATTATTTCAATTCTTAAAATATGTATGTATATTTGATACCGATATTTGGGATCATTTATAAGGAAAAATTCCATCAAACGAAAACATTTTTCACAAGAAATTATTGTCGTAGTGTGTAAAATTAATATTTTATTGGATAGCTATTGTTTTTATGCGTTGCCTTGATTTTTGGAGACATAGAGTTTGCAATAAAATATGTATTATTTTTACACACCGACAACTGTTGCGTAACAACCTCTAATGAGAAATGTATTCGTTTAATCGAATGCAATATTAAGAACCGGGCTTGATTACTCTTTAAATTATAAAAGAAACTGTCAACCCATTTAGTAAGAATTTTTTCCCAAAAACAAAACAATTATAATAATGCACCCATTCCCCGATAAAAATTAAAACGTTTCCAGAATTGAAATCAATCGTGTATACATACGTATGTATGTATATGAGATGAGTTATTTTTTCTCTTTACACATGTCACATTAGTAATTAGCTCATAACGGGTCATTGCGATGCTGTAAGTACAGGTAGTGCGATCGGTGCTTGTAGTCGGAGATAGGGCGATGTAGCGTTATTTATTGGAACATAGTGTACCGGTGTTCATACGAATGTACATGTCCATCTCTACCGATGCGATGCGATGGTAGCAAGTGTACATAAATACTTAAAAATATGTCAGTGTTTATACACACGTGTGCATGTGTTACGACGCGATAAAGGGTTACAAGCGGATCCGCAACTTTTTTGCAGTCTCGACGTTTGTTGACCGGTGCGGTGTCGTCTTCAGTGTACATACACCACTCTTTCGCTTTGAAATTTTCAGATAAATTGATCTACACCCGAAAACTGATCTCATTATCAATTTCAAGAAAGGAGCAATCAAGGAAATTTATAGAAAACAATTCTTGACCCCCAATTCTTGCGAGTATCTACTATGCACATAAAATGTTGTCTTCAAAATTTTAACAGAAAAAAATATTTTATGTGAATCGAATGTACATAGGTATCATCGAATAATTATACACATACATACAACGTAATGCAAATAGTTAATTCGATTGTCAACAAGTACATCCGGGACATGTACCTACATACTTGAACATTTGTGAAAACCGCACGACCATTTCAATTCGGAATACATACATATTAACGCATTTGAAATTACACAATCGCTATTATTACGAATATGAATGAAAAAAAATATATGTACTGCACCGTAAGTACAATACGATGTATTATCACGAACATTCAGATTATATCAAAATTGATGATATAGCGTTGTCTTGTTCGAGTTATTGGCGAATGAGAGTCCTCATCCATGAGTCTCGTCAAACCGGTCCTCGAAACCCTTTTTCCTGTGAGTATCAACATAATATAATATATTATATATCGAGTTTGAGGTCTCTTTGTATGTAATATAATTCATATGTGAATCCCATCTTTTTTTTGTGAGGTTTTGTTGGACTTCGAAATGTCCCTAGATTTTTATTTGCGTGCTATTTGACTGTCCTTCATTAGGAAATTATGTCAGGTTAGATTAGTTTACAATTAGATATTTTTTTTATTTACTATTCATAACTGTTCTAGCTACATTAGCTAGTACAATTATAATTTCACTGACAATAAAGATTTTCACTGTATACATACATACATATATCTCATATTAATGCTTCGTGTGATCACGTACAGCTTTTTCCCAACATGTGTTAATATTGTTTTACTCGGAAACACGAACGATTATAGATCAGTGGTAGAGAAACTGAAATATTTCCAATAAAAATTAACTATTTTTCAGAGGAAAAAAAAACATTCATCTCTAGCCAAAATATATTTTTATTATGATAGTGGTTCTTAATCGATTACATATATGTATTTTTGCGTAACGTAATATGTGAGCCGTTCAATGCACAAACTCCGTGGAACAAAATGTCGAGAAATACGATATGCGTATTGAAATACGAATTTGAACCAGATCTAAACTTTCTTGGCCGCACTGTAAAAAATATACGCGCATACATATGCATGTGTATCTTGAACTGTGCGAATTCTTGTTTGTGTACGTATGCACGCAAGTATGAAGTGAATTCGTGTGTTCGTTTCATTCTTTCGACTTCTTGAAATCCCAGTGAGGTCATCTCGACAGAACGATGCTTTAATTTCGCTTGTCTTGAGCAGCAAAAATAACATTTACGTTTGTTTCAAGTTGATATATCTACATATGTATGTATGTATGTACATAGGTGTTTTCGAATGAAATCGTAAGTAGGCACTATGATTTTTTCACGCATATCAAATAAAGAGTTCATGAGTGATAATATGTACATGCATATGTAGGTACAATGTATAAGGATATGTATCATGGGATCACATATCATTAAGGTATGGTATCTCTCACATAAAGAAAATAGTAACAAAAATGTGTTAATAGAATTTAAACTAGCCAGGGAAGACCCGTGTCAAAAATGATGCAAGTCATCTTGTTAAAATCTATTGTTGCACCTTCTGGAAATCTGATAGGTACGACGAGAACAAATCACCCGACTGTGACTAACAAAAAATATCACACCAACACATCTTATTATAATACATATACATATGTATGTACATATGCATATGTATCATCGTATTATTAACAAATTTTAAGCATTGTGTGTATAGCGAACAGATTAATTGAAACAAGTTGAAAATTAACTATTTTTTCAAATGTTACAAACTATCAATATTACCTTCTCAATTGACTTGACGGCGGTATATCTACACCCCGGTTATCCTTCCATTTTTTTATTTGATCCAATTGACGACTGATAGGTCAGAGAGTACAAGTGACTTCACGATGATTTCGAGAAAAACGCGTTCAAAGTTGAGGATGTACCTTGTTCGACTGATTTGATTATACATATCTACATATATTTTGGCATACGTTCCTAATTCGTTTCTATCCTTTTGCTACCAAGTATATGAGCGTACATAGAAGCGATTCCTGTACATGACTCGATTTCGGCAAAAATGTCACTTTTACTCCTCGGCCTTTTCCTTCGTCAATTGGAATTGAAAGGATAAACAGGGTACCTACATATGTATATATCTACTGTCAAATTGAACAGGTACTTACATACATACATATATGTAAACTGACCCTAAAGATTTCAAGCAAAAATTTTATTCATAATAGAATCCATTCAGAAAGTTCTAGGTGGCGAGTAGTAGTTATTATTTTCCTGTCTCGGTATTATGTACCTACATATGTACTCGTATGTACGAAATAAACTTTTCGATATTTGGACACAATGGTCGAAAACCTATACTTGCTGATTTTCCATTTATTTCCCATTAGTTCTTTGTGAAATATTTCAGGATTTATTTGGATATTTGACCAGTAGCTGGATTCTAATGTTCTATTCTTTCATCATTTCAATAATCATCCAAACAAATTGTTAACTTTATAATAGAAAGTTGAATAACGACGCTAAATTGTTCAGGAAATTCAGCAGGTATAAGCCAGAAGGAAAATGAAAAATGAGAAATTTGTGAAGCCTTTTATTTCAATTAATCTGTTAGTATAATTGATAATGTTGGTGCGTGATTATTATTTCACTGGTGAACCCAAATTGATTCAGATCAACCCTGATATCAGTGTGACATCACTTCTAAACGGAATAATTTTTATTTTTTAGGTATAAGGATTCTCGTCCTTATCCATGGGCAGGAGGAGTGTCGTCATTTATATTATATTCCGATGCTGCTAACCAAACTGTATACACCCAGCAAGCTACGGAAACTGACAGTGGAAATTATACATGCATTCTGAAAAATGATACCCACACTTATGTCCATTCAACTATTCTTACGCCTATTGGTAACACCTGAAATTGTTATAAGTATAATATTCGAAAGTTTTAGATATATCATTAACATTTAATAATGAAATTCTTATTGCAGAAAAACCACCTTCAGCTCCCAAAGCAACAGTGACCCCTGAAGATCAATGGGCTGAATTAGGTCAACCAGTGAGATTTTATTGTGAAGCATTTGTTGGTAAGTGTATTAAAGTATTATATAATATTATTAAACGTATTAAAGTATTAAATGCATGCACAGGTACATTTTCATGTATTTTACGAGTATACATACCTATGTACATATTTTTAAATCTTTATAGGTCGAATAAATCTACCCGATGTGCGAAACGATATTTCATGGAAGCGAATATATCCAAATGGAATGAAACCACCTAAGAATACTCTTCTACAAGAAAAAGTTAACAGGTATGATATTTATTTTTTGCCAATCCAATGTCCATAGCTTATTATAACTACATAAAGTCATCAAACTAATTTCGCTAATATAATCATAATAATTATCATAGGGAAGACGAACAAATCGTTGGAGCATATTTCATCATCAATCAAGTCAAAACTCAAGACTACGGACAATACGAATGTACTGTTTCGAATGCTGATTCTCATATAAAAATATCCATATGGTTACATCACAAAGGTTGGTTTAGAATTATATTTATAAATTAATGTTAATATACATACGCATATTTTTTTAGTAGAATTCAACTATCAACATTTCTTTTTTATTTTCAGTATCTCAAGTGATCAGGCAAGATGTGTCTGTTCCATGGAAAAGTCTTATGTTGATAGCTGCAGGGTTCATTGTACTGACAATATTTATTTTAGTCACTTATATGAAATTAGGTAGAAAAGTGCGTCTCAATTGGATAGAAACCTTCTCTAAAAGCCCCGAAAGTGGTAAAAAAATTACGAAATCATTATCATTCTTGATTTGTTCTTTATGCTTATTTTTTTTCCAGCTGATAAAGAATATGATTTATTCATTCTTTATAATAGTTCAACAGCATTGCAAACAATAGATTATTTCATACCAACATTACAAAATAAGTATTCATACAAATGTTTAGGACATCAATTACCAGATACTGTTGTTGGAAGTAAGTAACTTCAGATAGGTATATTGATGTTTGTAATTATATTTCATAATTTTAATTTGTGTATAAATTTTGCTTTTTTCAGTGTTTGATTCAGTTGAGGAATCTTGTGCTCGTAGTCGTCACACAATAGCCATTTTAAATCCAGCTGAATTTATTCCAAAAGATCTTATGTTTATATTGGCAAAAATTCAAACATTATCTTCAAATTCTAGACCAACAATCATTTGTCTACAGGTAAATATATATTCTTGTTTTGTTGGTTTATGATATTCTTTGCAAATATTATTGTGTATGTGCCTTCGAAATTACTCTTACACATACTTGAAAATTTACCCCAATTTGTGCTCCGTAGAATTACTTGTTTCTAATTCTATGTGTATTTTTATTTTCAGGAAATTCCCAAATTCGAGCCTATGGTGAAAAATGCAAATGGAGAAAATTTGAAAATACTCATAAAAAGAATTAACCTGTTGTTTTGGAAATCTGAAAGAGATAAAGATTTCTGGGTTAATCTGCGTCTTCAACTACCATACTGCAACCGAGTCAAGAATATGCCGATAGATTCTAGAAGTGTTGCTGATACGACTTATATGAATGACATATCTTCAAATGGTAGCGGCACAGTTGAAATGGTAGTTTGAAAAAACAAATATTTTTTTTCAATGATCTCTGTTTTGATTTAAGAAATTGTTTTTAAAATTAACATTTTGGTTTATCGAATTAACCATCGATTCGGTTGCGATAAATTTATTTGTTGAAAGCTTTGCATTCAGCTTTGAATACTTGTATGCATAGTGCTATTCGATTCCCTAACTCTCAATTGTGTACCTATCTATTTATTTTTCAGAATGTGTAAAAAGCGATGTACTGAATGAGTGTTGTGTAATGTCATATAAAATTAAAAATTGAGAATTTTATATGGGTTTATTGAGTCAGTATTTTAGATTTACTTTAATTTGTTCTCTTTACATTTACATTTTGTGAAAATGCAAATAGTGTAAAATATGTGTATTTTGTATATTTACTGTATTAAATAATAAATATAGATAGATGTAGGAAATAAATGTGATACATAATTTCCTAGGTGCGAAAGTTATTTTATTGAATTGACATTTTGTTCATCAAATGTTTGATATTTAAACATTTTGAAACACATGTTATGTTTCAGTATAGTGTGTATAATTATTTAATGATAATAAATTATTTTTTTGTATTTATGTGTTTTGAACATGGTACGTAACTCATAATACCAATTAAAAGTTTATGAATTTAGAAACACATGTACAAGAATTGTCTATATACTTTCAAAACTTACTAATTACAACTCATGAATATATACATGGTCTAGCTAAGGTCACGGTGGACGTATTTTTTGTAATATCTACACTGTCCTGTTGCTATGTGGTACTTCCTTATACTTTATGAGTCTAACGGCATGTCCACACTTAGGCCGGCGGCTTCCAGCGGCAAAATACAGAACATGCCATATATTTTTTATCTTCATTCATTTTATATTTTATCTTAATCTATTCCAATTGAAATCTTATTTTACTTGTTATTAAATGAAAATTAAGTGATAATGTATGAAGATGAAAAATACATGGCATGTTCTGTATTTTGCCGCTGGAAGCTGCCGGCCATAGTGTGGACACGCGGTAACAATAAGCCAAATTTTGTTGCTAAAATAGGTTCTGTTTGGCTTCTGTAAATATTTTACTGAAAGTAAAGCACATCTGAAATCAAGGCACTAATTTAGTTTTACTCTTTTTCTTCCCATATCCATTAACACATATGTACCACTCCAGGTCAACTCAACACAAAAAAAAAGAAAAATAAAAAAAACTCTTTTCTTAATCACTATGAGGACAATTATCATACTGAATTTCATCAAATTCTGAGATGTGAAAGTTCTAGACTGTGTTGATTTGACCCAGAATGGTACTTATGTGAACCGTAGGTACTTTAAGTTACTTTAGATAATTTCATAATTTCTTCAATGGTTTAGTATAGACTTTTCAAGATTTTTTTAAATATATTCATCATCTTGGGCAATGTAACCAAGAAAATATGTATCAATGATTGTCTTCATTTGACTTTTCACCTCTTTCCAGTTAAAAAACAATGCATTCATACGTATGTGTATGTATTTTTCCAATAATAATTGTACACTATTTCAACTTTTCAAGATTTTGTTTCACTAGTTTTTTGAACAAATAAAATTTTACTACAGCATGCAAGAATTAAATACTGGAAAAATAAGTTAAAAAATCGTATTCACTTGAGATTTTGCACAAATTGAACGGAACCCTATTTAGTAACGACATTTGCTGACTAATTTATAAAGGATAGCTCCATATTCCTTTAGTAGTAGAATTCGGTATTAAGAAAAAAAAAAAATAAGCCGAGATATTGCTTTGATATTTTCATTATAACCCCACATATACATATAAATGAACTCATCTATATTGTTAACTATATGTTTTGTACTGAATATTTGAAAATAAAACACATACATATGTAAGTTAATTATATTTCAGCTTTATTTTGAGTAATTTTTGCATTCATTTCTCATTAAAATTGCAAAATGAAATTATTAATAATATTTTTTTAGAAAACAATATAACCTAAGAAAGTGGAAGATTTTAAGCAGATGTTTTACAAAAAAAAAGAATATGTAAATACACCCAACTCTCGTTTTACACGGATTGTAAAAATGAAAAAAATATTTTTTTTATACGATTTATTTGGTTTAACACAGTTTGTTTGAACTATATAATGAATATCGCGCAATAAAAAATGTCTTTTTTCTTACACAGTTTTTTTTATACGGTTTTTGCTGGTCCCTATCCACCGTGTAAAACGAGAGTTGGGTGTAGGTAAGTATATGCCATACTAATAAGCATATTAGTACATATTCACATTATTGTATAGATATAATGAAAATATACAGGAGAGATTTTTCACTCATCAAAACATCGTATACCTACATATCAAATTACGTACAAATATAAATAAAATATAAAATGCTCTTTGGTAAAAAAAAAAAAATATGTATGTTTAACAAAATTAGACTAGCTACGCAAACACATCTATGTATATATTTTTGAGTGATTTCATACATTTTTCATATATTAGTAGATAGATACAGCCCGATCACACTGATATGAATGTATTATTTTACTCGAAAAAAAGTACATTTTAGGAATGTGTTCAGAAAATCACCATAACTAAACTTATTTTTAGTATAATTAAAAGAAAAGAATGCTATTTATGAAATTTTTATCAACAATGTACATATGTACCTACTTACTACCAATGTGATTTGGTATTTTATCACAAAATCTTCCATAAATTACTGATATAAACGTGAGCAATTTCTGACATATATCAGTTTTTTCAATATGAAATATGCCATACCTATTATACATATTACCATATGCCATACCTATAAACAAACATACCTACAATAATAAAGTCAGTTGAATGTTTGTGTTATGTGGAGTTTATACTATGCATGAATATCTCAGTCCCATATAAACAATATGTAGACATTTATCAATGCAGCGATCCTTACATGTGTTGTGTTTGCACATAGAACAATTGAATTGAATACAAATATTGAATAATGTTGGCTGCATAGACAAATGTTCATGAAACTGCAATATTCATGCATTATGCAAACTCCGGATTTAATATTATCACCTAACGATATTTAATGTTTGTAGATACCTAGGTATTTAAATAAATGATAAATAATCTGCTGAATATGATAACTCGAAAAAAATGTGTCTTATGAATAATAATAAATTAATATGATATTTAGGTAGGTATATCTAAAAACAAACATACCTACATATAGGTATGTATATACGTATTTATATAAAAGTTACATCATACTTCGTCCAAATACCTAAGTAGGGCAGAGGGACAGGTATCTGCTGCCACTTTTATGCTGATTACAACTTTGAATCGATTTATTTAAGGAATAGATAATTATAAAAAAATACGATATGTGGCAATTTTTAAAATACTTTATATAAACTATAATAATGTTCTCATTGTCAGCTGATATTTATTTATTTTAGTTGTAAACAATTTCAATGACCAACTTTTTAACGAAATAGAAAATGTCGAAGATTAGTGGAAAGTTACAAAGGTAGCTGAAAACGATGTGACAAAATCACATATGCGGTAGTAACTTGTTTTCGATAGTGGCGGCAACATGTTTGTTTGATGGCAAACGGTGGAAATGCACTTTTTTTGAAAAATATTGCATAAGATGAGGAGATTATATTTTTTATAGTGACTAGAATGTGTATTTAACAATTCAGTATATATTAATCATTTTTGAATTATGGTTGATAACGAAGTTATGAATTTTTGAAAATCAAATTTCCTTAACCCACCGCGGACCAGTCCTTCTTCCCTACCTATATGTTTTTTTTTTATTTCAAAGGGATGATACCTACTATGTATCTACCTACATTTTATATGAGCTGAATGAAAATAAAGTGTGGTATAGCATACAAATGCATACCTGCATACAAATTTTGTTAAAATGCACTTTCGATAGACTACAAATAATGAACAGAATTAAAATTTGTGTAAACGCTTACTCTTATATCTCAATATCACTTTGTGTTGCTGTAAATGCACTCGAATAATTAACTTTGATAAACAGATAGTTAATTGCGATTATTTGATAACAGTTTTTCATGTATGTAACATACATACATATACATATCATTATAAAAATGTGCAAGATCTCGTTTTGACTGGTTTCTTCTTAAGAACAGCCCTAACAGCTTCTTCAAACACTTCTTTCAGTCCTTCTTGTTTTAAAGCTGAGCATTCGACAAAAGATGCAGCCCTGTATATATAATATAGAGATAATATGTGGTCAATAACCCTATGAAATCAATAAACAAATGTAATCAGAATAAGCTATACGTACTTGATTTTTTTTTTCAACTTTCTACCCTCAGCCACTGTCACAATATCTTTATTTGTATTATTTTCTCTTAAGTCCATTTTTGTGGCTGTAAATGATTTCAAATACTAAGTACATTGTACATTATTATTATTATATTGTGCAGTAATGTCATATGTAAGTACCTACATGTAGAAAAATCCACATATATGTAGGTAGGTATATTATGAATTAAATAAATACATTAAGTCTTTCAAATAAATAAAAAATCAATTTACCTACTAAAATGATAGGAATTGAGGGTGAAAAGTGGGTAATTTCTGGATTCCACTTTGAAACTATATTTTCATATGATGCTCTATTATCAATTGAGTAACACATAATAAAACAATTAGTCTGAAATTTCAGAAAAACCAATATTCATCATTAAATTACTGATCTTTCAATATCGATAATTTATATGTAAATTGAAATAATGTACATATTATACATTTGGATATGATAGAGGTCGGAGTCTTTCATAGTCTTCTTGTCCAGCTGTGTCCCATAAAGTCATATTGAATTCTTCTCCATCCACAATAATGTTATCAGCGTAATTATCAAATCTGCAAAGTGATAATAAATAGGTACTACTATGATCACACATAGGTATCTATATTTTTAATGAAATACATTATAGGTATTATTAGATACATTTCCCATTAGTTATAAGTAGGTACTTACACTGTCGGTACATATTCTTGTGGGAATTCTTTTCTTGTGTATGTAATGAGCAAACAAGTTTTTCCAACCATTCCATCTCCGACTGTTGTTATTTTGATAGGTCTAATTTTTCCATTAACCATTTTTATCCTTCAATTTTCACATATAGCTGAAACAATAGAAAAAAAAATCACAAATACTATATGTACCTACCTACAATCATATTCAAGAAAGTGCAATTTATAATACCTAAACAATATAATTATAACCAACTTTTAACACGTATAATATATACAAGAATGTGATAATGTGTCTAAATCATGGAATCTTAAATATTACTTGTCAAAGAATACTTGTATTTATCATAAAAAAAACAACAATCTATACTGATAAAGATAAGAGTTGTAATTTTGAAACAGATAACGCACTGATGTTATATTTTCAAAGAAATAATACTCATTAGAAGCTAAATACCTAATAGAAACATCATCAATGGTGAAAGAAACAGCTAATATTATATGTACATATACCTATATTTATTTATTTTTAATGTACCATTTACATTATTTAAACCATGTACATACATACATTCGTTTTAATTTATATGTCTATACATAGATGTATAGATAGATAGATAGAAGATGTGAAAATTTTTCACTTGCAGTGCTGATTTCGCTAATTTGAAGTCAAATAAAAAAAAGGTACTTAAAAATTTCGAGATCAAAAAATACGTATCATATGCTTGATGAATTGAAATTGTCGAAAAATTTTTGCCTGCGGTGAAAGTTTTGTGAAAATAATTATTATACTGATTATTTAAAAAAACATATTTCCAGAAGGAGACATTTAAAAGATATTCAGAAATCGTATGAAAAATTACCTACGCCGCTTTTTTTAGTTTTTAAAAACTACTCCCGCACATTTTAAATAATTCCAAATTGTCCTTTATTTTCCTGAGAAAAATATGATCACCGTAATTATACATATGTACGTATGTATATGTATGTCTGTACATTCATGTAAATAAGCATTAGAATTTTTATTATATGTACATATTATATTACGAACAATGACAGGATGTTAAATTTAAATTGTGAAAAATTATTCGCAGATATAAAAATATAAACAGGCTCTTAACTATCTTGATTTGGAAATCCTGTCTGGATCCAGCTATATTAAGTTTTCAAAACTATTGAATTGTGCATTCAAAATACTCGTATAATTTGATGTGTGCTGTGTAAATTTATGTTAAAATAATAATAAAAAAAAAACTAAATATTTCGCATCAACTAAATATATGTACGTACATACTTACAAGGATTGCTCAATTATTCGGTGAAAAGTTCTCTTATGAACAAAGAATGATATTATTATATGTATATTTATATCGAATTTGATTTAGGGAAATTTTAAATCCACCCTAGTAAATCTTAAATCCACCCTAGCTACAGTGGCGCCACTGGTGGCTAATTGTCGAAACCGACCCAACTAATTTTGCTTGTTCCAAGAGATTATTATATTATAATATAGTTAATGATTTATCATTATGTTTCAGCAGTAATTATTGAAATTGAAAAACCTTTGGTGTCTCACTTGATTTAATAATGATTTATTGATTCCAATGATATAATGATCAATTCACTAGATTCTTCCCAAAGTTCATAAGTATATTTCAGATATAAAATGAGATTTTAGCGAAGAATGAGTATATTAGAAGCTAAGAGTGAACCGAAGTGAAATATAACATATATGTTATGTTTCACTTCACCAAGTGCTCCGCTGTTTTGAAGTGTAGGAATATATTCCTACACGATCACACTTCAAATCAGCAGCTTGGTTTCATCCAATTTTGCATTTAAAGCGCAGTATCCTATGAAAAGCGCATTTTTTAACAATTTCCAAAAGCAATTTGAACGATTGGTAGGTAATTTCTAGGATCTATGCAAAAATTAGCCACTAGGGGCGCTAGTGTTTGACAGTTGGGTCGGTTTCGACAATTAGCCACCAGTGGCGCCACTGTAGCTAGGGTGGATTTAAGATTTACTAGGGTGGATTTAAAATTTCCCTTTAATTTAATCTACTTCAAGCTCATCTCCTTGTCTAGCTATGTGCTGATTTTAACGATTATTCCATTATCAAAGCTTTCCTGGAAGGCTTTTTTCAGAAGTTAAGAATACGGTCTTGTTCTTATTTGCACCAACATCGAGTTGGCCGAAAAATGAGTGCTAGCGGCTGACAGAGCAGAGCAACAGTTTTTGATATCACTGCCTATCGCGAATTGCCGCATATGTATGGAAGTCATCGAAAATTAAATCGGATGATTGTTTTGTCACAGTTTTTGATCGTAACAGCGGACGGACACACACACACACACACACACATCATAAGGAATAGCGCTATATGTACATATGAATATGTATATAGATTATACCTACATATGTAAAATTTTGAGATACCTGCTGTTGCTGTTGTATTACATCGTGTGGAATTCATGAAAGTGAAAACGGGTAATTTTAAATTACACAATACATAGGTCAATTCACTTAACTTAATTTGCTTCGAATAAGCTGTAGTGAACGCATGCATCTCACGTGTCACATATGTATGTACATACCTACGTATTTTATGTGTCATAAGGTGGGTACACACAACATAAAATATTAGAACACAGACACCGACCTACTTTAATGAACGTTGCCATTTTCACAACATTTATCTACTCACTGTTAACATGAAGTGCAAATTATTTCATTTTGACTAGTTCTTCATGTCAATTAATGTCCTAATCAATAGTTATTGTGTAATTCGAGTCATATTAATTTATTTATGCATTTAATAGGGTCACATATCGATCACCAAAAGCAAAACTGGTCTAGGTAATTCTATCGGCCACGTTCTGATTGTAAATCTTACTTTTCAAATACATTTAACATAATTACAATATTTTAGTATGCTCCGATCGTCCTGAAAGTTTTCATACTGATAAACTAATAATCTACGGAGTACAAAATGTTCAAATTATAATTAAAAAATATATTTTAGTATTTAGAGACTTTTTGAAATACGACTAGATACTGATTAACCTGTGATCAGTGATCAAAAAATATCTGTAAATAAATGTACGATATCAATATGAACTGAATTGTTTTAAAATTTCAGATGTCAGATAATCTTAGAAAAAAATGAAAAAGAACATTGAAAAGATCGGCTCTTATTAATTATAGTAGTGAGCGATGACTTTTTAGTCCTAATTGTACTGAATTCAAACAGCATTTAAATTAAAGCAATAATTGACCAGTTCGTTAATAAGTTCATCCGCCTAGTCGTTTTTTTTAGAAATGACGATGTCGTTAGTGAATATAAACTGTTGAATCATAAAAGAGAATATGTATGCATGTATGTACATATGTACCAGCGCAGTTAATGAAAAATATTTGTGTATTACGTATCATATTAAATGTGCTGAAAATGTTTGTGGTCACAAAGAATATGCAAACACATACATGTGTGTATGTGTACATTCCCGCGTTATATGTACACATATGTATGTAGGTATGTATAATGACATATTACACATAATATTTTTGACACTTTCAACTATCAATATACCCAAAGGAACGGTTTAAATTCAAATCACAGGATTGAATAAAGAATGAAAGATTTAAGAATGGCTAAAAACACAATACATCACCATTTAATTAATAGCAAGCCGATAGCGCAGCGGTATAAAGCGTTTGTGCATGCCGTGTCGATTCAGCATACTTGGGATGCGTGAGTTCGAGTCCTATCTTGGCGAGGGTCGAAATGTCATTTTTCTCAATTGATAAAAATTGATATAGAGACTCGGTCGTTTTTTTCGAATGTTTGGATTCATTTGATTCGAAAAAAGTATTAATTTTTATTAAATTCGAACTGTTTAGTGACACCTATGTACACTAATATTTACTCTTCGGAGTAGTCTTGCATAAAATGGCGAATTTTTTTCACTGTATGGTGAATGATATTGATTGATGATGGTTGTGCAATTGGGCCTAGGCCTGTAGTGGGAGAAAAAAAATCTATAGAAATGATTAAAGATAACGAAAACGTTAAATTACGATTTATTGAAAATTGGAAAAACTATTGATTTATAAATTATTGAGTATAAAATTAGATTATTTTTTCTAGAAGATTATCGACTGATATAATGCATATGCAATATTTTTTATCGAACCGACGATTGAGACAGAATCGATAATTAAAAGTCACTATGAAGAAAAAAACAAATATTCAAACCGACAGTCTTATCTATCGTATGTACTTATACTTACATATTTGTATTCCAAGAATTGAGTTTAATAAATCATATAATATGTATTTACCTAGTAGAGTAGTAGGGTCAACTATAGATGTATGTATAGGTGATTGGTTTAATATCAGAAATTGGTAAAGGAGACGAGGCAAATTCATATGGAACGTGGCCCCAGAAACTAGAAACGACTAGATTTATATAATTAGATTTTCCTGCTACATACTATCCTATTTAGATAGCCTTTTTCGTGAATATTAATTTTCATTATGGAAGTATTTTTCAATTCGCTGTGGGAAAAGAGTTATAGCTGAAAATTTTCACGCTGATTCGTACTATAAAATATGTAGTACGCAACATAGTGTTTGGCGAGCGATAATTAAAAATTTGAGAATTACGATAAATCGTGTGTTTCATTCTCGAAATTGACCCTATAAATGGTTTTTGACGATTTTAATTACTGCTTTTCAAATGAGAAAGCAATAAAATGGATTATTTATGTAATAACTGAAATAAACTACTTTTTTTAGCATTATTCAACCATTACTTTTTTCACACAGTGAATTGAAATGAACCCTCACAATAATAAATTATAGGTATAAGACCTTTCCAATGACATACATATGTATTGCTGTTATTGGACTCTGAGGTCGATTTGACGCACCTCCTTGAAATGTTAAAACTGACTTTATTAATTACTAGCAATCAACCCGTTGAATATATCAACGCCCAGTTTTGGAGCGTTACACAGATACACACAGCAGATACACACACAAAGGAAATCATAATTCATCTCTTTCATACGATATTATTATTTTTCATTTGAATTATGATTTTCTTTAAGCTACTAGAAAGCCAAGATATGCTTTCCTGTAAAACGATAATAGGTTCTATTCAGTCACAAGAATGTGTTTGCAAGAACGCATCTTTTAGCATCAAAATCATATTTTTTCTCTTTTGGAAGTGAAATTATAAATTAAATTGACTTTGAGTCTGTCTCTTCGGAAAATCCAATATGGCAGCTGCTTTGGCCTTTCATGAAAATTAAAAAAAAAATTTTTTACTACTTATACTATGAACATTATGATAATGTACATGAATGGTGCTTCTACAACAAATTACATTAGAATATTAATTTAAATGGAATGGCGAATTGTATAGTGAAAATGGGTAAATTTCTACTTTTTCTAAGGCGTCGTTTGAAAAGAAATAAAAATAGATAATTGATTAGAATAAAATTTATTTAGATTATTTAAGACATGAAATAGCTATAAAAAGCATTATTATATGTATTTAAAATGTTTTAATTAACATGAAAAACATTCGAAAATATTACATTTTTTTCAATTTTTCAAAAACTTCAAATGCGATGCGCGAACGGAAGATGTTAATCGATTTTAAAAATAATTTACGACGTTTTTCTTTTTATTTAATTTAGCAACTTTTAGGCACTAAAGCTTTAAGCTTTAAAACTGTCTAAAACGAACCAGTCTAAGGTACGTGCAAAACTTTCATTTGAAGTCATTTGTACCCATTGGCCTTTTAAGTCGTCATATACATATACATAGTTAGATTAATTTCTCAAATAGATATTTATTATAGATAAAAAACAAATATGCACATACAATATAAATATTTCGTGAAAATATGATATTCAATAAATATTTATCATTAATTGCATTTATTGAGATAATCATGGCATAAAACTCGTAATATCTTCAAATTACCTTTTCGATTATATATATATGAAATTGAGCAAATCTTTTTACGTTCATTTGTTTATTTTTCATGTAAATATTCGATTTAGGAAAAAAAATATCAAAACGAAGTATGAAATTCCACAATTTAGTGATAAATGTGTAATCAAAAGCAGGAAACGGGAAAACCTCCCGCTAAATGTAAGCACAAGTCATATAATACATATGAATGTACATACATACGCATTTATAATATTGTAGCTATGTGTATGTAATACATCACGTTTGTATAGGGTTTTTCATCAAGAGCGCTCGATCTTGGAAATTAAATAAAACATGTTGTATAAGTAGATAATAAGGCCGCTGTATTTATTTTCAATAATAGATTTAGTTAAGATTTCAATATGATTGAGATACAGTTTATTTGTAGATTTACCAATACATACATATGTCCGTAAGAGTCAAATTTCGAGCGAACCTATTGAAAAGTCCGATACAATATGTATGCACATATGTACGTATACTCAACTCTCGTTTTACACGGTTTCAAAATAACACGGTTTGAAAAAATGAGAAAATAAAAAAAATATTACACGATTATTTCGGTCTAACACGGTTTGTTTGAACTATATAATGAATATCGTGAAATGAAAAATGTCGTAGAAAATTAGAGTCAACAGAAATAATAAATTTCGATGTGAAAAAGATCGAAACTAACTTAGCTGACACTCTTTGACCGTCGTAAATACAGCGGTTATGGTCAAGCTAAATAAATTATCAAATAGCGATGAATAGCAATTGTGTAAGTATTAATATGTATATACATATAAGGACGTAATTAATAATTCATTGTATCACTTTTATGAAATACTTAAATAATATTATTAGAATTTACATATTGAGTTTTCACTATTACCCTTTTTTACACGATTTCTCACACTAAACATTGATTATTTTTGAAATAACACGGTTTTTAAAAATTAGGGAACCACTATTTGGTTTTTTATGTAAAATGTCACTTTTTTACACGGTTTTTGCTGGTCCCTATCCACCGTGTAAAACAAGAGTTGGGTGTGCATACACTCGTATCGAGCAATGCCACTATGTATTATACGTACATTTTAATACAATTACATACAATGTACATATTTATGTGTATGCATGTTTGTAAATCTATGTATATTATATCGCAGCACTACAAGCCGATAAGGAGTTTTATCAATTCGAAAACATTTCATGTATGTATTATATCTACGAGAATTCTTTTCAACTACAAATAAGAAATACATATTTCGGTAATCGATATTTCAAATTTAGCGAAAAATATTGATGGTATATCGTTGCGTCTATACGTACGCCACGCACCGCATTACAGTCTTAAAAAAGATCTTTACGAAAATGTGCCTCCCCGAAATTCAGGATTTCACATCACTTGGAGGTAATCGAGACTAGCTGCATTTTAAAGCTGACATCATCTAATTCAGTAGAAAA